>CM036776.1:14059315-14391815 GCA_020796225.1 Arion vulgaris | reverse complement strand
ACGCGATTACTCGTCACGAAACTGCTCTGGTTCACACCAAGTTTGCATTCATCACTAAATAGCAACAGCTTTTCATCAATTGGTCTTTTCTGAAATAAATTCTGTCACGCAAAGAAATTCTGAGTCATTCTTAGTTTGTTCTTGTTTATCATTAACCCCTTCAGCCTTGTGAGCCGATATATCGGCTTCCAGTATGTGTTAAGATGACGCAAAGCCGGGATACTGGCTTATTTCAGTCAGCATTGTAATATTGCAAAACAGGCATTGAAGTGGGATGCAAAGGGTTCAAGAAAGAGAGGTCGACCTAAGGAGACCCTGAAGCGAACTTTGCTGAGAGGGCAGGAAATATCGGTCTCAGTTCCATGGAGGAGATTGAGCGAGTTGCTCAGGATAGAGCGGTATGGAGAAATTACTTGCAGGCCCTATGTAACGTATAACGGTACGAGAGAAATTATTATTATTATTGTAATATGAATGCGTTCGGAGATAAAAAAACGATTACGGAGTGAAAAGGTTAAAATTGTTTGAAAAAGTCACCCATGTGTTGTTGGGACTCGCTAGGGAGCAAAGAATAGTAACACTGCGACCTACAAAGCATGTCGTTAGAGGCGACTGAGGTAGGGGCATGGGGAAGATAACCTAGTAAGTAAAAAGTGTCGCAGAAATCGGAAGTGCAGGTCTACTTGTAGGCGCATAACTGTCACATCGTGCAATCGCTCTTAGGCTCAGATCACGTACAAATCACAAAGAGTTTTTTAACAAGTGATCGATATGGAGCGTTTGAAGAAGAAGAAGAAGAAGCAGTGGCGGCTCGTCATTAGGGCCAGAGGGCCGGGCCCACCAAAAATAATATGTAACGTGTATTTATTATTTAATCACTTAAAATATAACATAACCCAAAGCCATGATTTTCCCGGAAATTTGTGTCTGGCCCCACCAACAAAAACGATCACGAGCCGCCACTGAGAAGAAATATGAAAAAGTTGGATCCAAAGATAAAAGATTGATCGAATTAATTCCCTAGGTTTCTTTCCATTGCTCGGTCACTCTGCGTAGAAATGGGATGACAAGAGTATTGCATAAAGCACGACTTACGTAGTTTCGGCAACAACAATAGGGTTCCAGGAAAAGTGCTTTAGTGAACCGAACGACTTGGTCAGAATTCAACCCCGATCTTCAGTACGCATAGAAAACGACTTCACCATTTCATAAAATCAAATGATAGGACAAATGGCTCCAATTTTAAAATGCAAGCATGCTACAATGAATATAAAAAGAACAGTGTTTTACACAATCTTTCTCCCGGGGTGGAACGATCAGGTCGTTTCCCTGTAATCTCAATGTAAGTGAGATCTAGTACATTTTCTCATATCGGAGTTGAACGATAAAACTCGTTGAACAGCGTTGAACTTGAGAGCGTAAAAGAATGTTTGACATTTTAGAATCGACATGAGCAGGCTTGTAAACTTATGCCCGCACAAACCTTTGCCAATACAATTTAATTGAATAGCAAAAATAACAATCACCCAAGTCACCAGAACAGCGCACGACAAACAGAAAACCAGGACACTGGCCAACAACCCGGTAGCAGTGTGACGACAAAAGAAGAAGAAGATTTAATAGAATAACTCTAGGTTTTTACCAACCTTTTAATTACAACAAGAACTCTTGCTTGTGCTACGGAGGTCGTGCTTTGTTGATGAGATCCTCCTGTGTGAGAAAGAGAACAGAGTAAACATGATTAGTTATCGAAGTTCAATGACGATGGTAATATTAATCAATCAATTGAAAAGCTACAGGTTCTTCAGATTTACGGTGTTCGTGGCACCGGAACCGAAGGGTTACAATATCCATGGCATCGGCCGAAGGCTGAAAGCTCAAGTGCTTTGACTCTAAAAAATCAGTCAATCAATCAATCAATCAATCATTCAATCAATCAATCAATCAATCA
Organism: Arion vulgaris; assembly: GCA_020796225.1. NCBI lineage: Eukaryota > Metazoa > Mollusca > Gastropoda > Stylommatophora > Arionidae > Arion > Arion vulgaris. The sequence continues at coordinate 14,389,864 of CM036776.1, read as the reverse complement.
ATCGTAGAGGAACCTTGTTATACCTCGAAGAATATTGGGTAATACAGGCTAGCTCGTATTTTCGTTGACAGTCGGCACACGATGGGTGTTGTGGTCAACATCACACCGACTCTCTTTACTTCGCAGCGTTTTTCCTGGCACCTAATTGAGGCTGGGTCGACCTGAAAGCCGTTACGGTCGAAAAAATTCCAGGCCCACTGAGGAATTGAACCGAGACCACTAGTCTAAGAAGTGAGTTGACTAACAACTACGCTACTGCGGCTCTCAATCAATCAATTCTCTCTCTTTAGCCTGTTACGCCCTTGGCGTTTAGGGCAGCATCACACGTACACCATTCTTCCCTGTTCATGGCCTTCCTCTGTATTGTGTTCCAGCTATGATTCATTTCCTTCAGCTCTTGCTCTATCGTTCTCCTCCAGGTCGTCTGGTCTTCACGCTGCCTACCCTCCTGGAGTCCATCTCAGTGCAGTTTTCGTGTCGAGCAGTCTTCATCACGCATCACATGTCCAATCCATCTCCAGCGTCGTCTTCGGATGATAGTGCCCATATTCTCTTGTTGGCATCATGCAAGCAATTCTTGATTCGAGATAGTAGTCGGCCAGTACATGCGTAAGATTTTTCGCAGACAAGTTGATGAAGGTGGAGAGTCTGGACATATCCTGTTCTGTCCTTCTCCAGCATTCCGATCCGTACAGCAATGTTGACAGCACACAGCTGTTATAGATACTAGTCTTGGTTCTGATGCTGTATTGGGCAGATTTTCAGGCGGTCTGAAGGGTCATGAATGCACTTCGTGCCTTATTAATCAATTAATATTCTGACATTCAAAGGAACTGTTTGACTAAACGTGAAAGTGGCTACAGTCAGAAGTTGAACTCTCCTCTACTCCAGTAGGGACTTTGACGTAACTTTTCAACAACCTTAAAAATATATGAAAATCGTAGCATATTCTAAAGGACGTAGCCATCAACCACAGTAAACGAGGTTTTGATTTTTAGGCTATACTTATACGTTCAGTAGTTTGCCATTGCTTTCTGAACGGTGAGGTCTATTTTACCTTTGTAAAAATTCCACGGAAACGAATTTGTTTCAAAGTAGCCACCGCGGGTTTGAACCAGGTACGCTTGGGTTCGTGATCGAGTTTACTACCGCTTGAGCTAGAGACGCTCACACGAGACGTTGAGAACATAACGAAAATGAAAGATTACATTTTTATCTAGATTGATTTGATATGATTGTCATCATTGCACTTCGGCGAATAACCATGTGTGCTCTGATTTCTTTCTTACACAGGAAGATCTCAGCCGCAGTGCACTAACTACGTAGCACCGGCGAGAGTTCCCTGATGTTATTTAGAAGAAGGTGAAAATATTTTGTAAGAATTTTACTTTTTAAATCTTTATAATGAATTTTGCTCAGGCAGCAACTATTCAGCCTGCTTTTTCTTGTTTTCACTACCAAGTGTTCTGTACGTGTTCACATGGCCTACGTTTTATCGTCCGTCTAAAATAGGACTAGGAACTCGATCACCCTGCACTGAGATCAGAGATATATGAGAAGTGTCCGATAGCTCACGAGGAAGCAAACCGAGTATCTTTTGGAACAGACAAAGCCATTTTTCGGGAAAATTTGCTAGACCAACACCCTACCGCTACTGAAAGAATAGGGAAAGTTTCTATTTTCTTAATTCTTTTTTTTCTTCTCGGTCTTGCTATTCTTTCATCCTTCGTTTTCTCTCACTTTTGCTTCTTACCGCACTTTCTTCACTTCTTTTCCTTACCATTTCTTCTATCTTCCAATTTTTCAGCATGCTACAATTATACTTTTTCTTCTTTCTCCGGTGCGTCGTCTTTCTGTAATCTCTTTTCTTCTTTTCTCTTCTTGAACTTCTTCACTTAACTTAGCTATTTTTCTTTTTCTCATCTAGCTTGTACTTATGCCCTCCTTTCTACTTTAATTTACTAATCTTCACTCTCCAACTTCTTCCTTTTCTTTTTCTTCTTTTTTCAATCTTCTTCTTCTTCTTTTTGATTCTCTCTTCTCTTTTTTTCTTCTTTCTTTTCTTCTTCTTCTTCTTTTTCTTCTTCTTTTCTTCTTCTTTTTCTTCTTCTTTCTTCTTTTTCTTCCTTCTTTTTTTCTTCTTTTCTTTTTTTCTTTTTCTTCTTCTTCTTCTTCTTCTTTTTTCTTCTTCTTCTTCTTCTTTCTTCTTTTTTTCTTCTTCTTTTCTTCTTCCTTTTCTTCTTCTTTCTTCTTCTTCTCTTTTCTTTCTTCTTCTTTTTCTTCTTCTTTTCTTCTTCTTTTCTTCTTCTTTTTCTTTTCTTCATTTATTTCCTTTTCTTCTTTTTTCTTCTTCTTTTCTTCTTCTTTCTTCTTCATTTCTTCCTTTCTTCTTTTTCCCATTTCCTCTTTTCTTTTCTTCTTCTTCTTCTTCTTCTCTTCTTCTTCTTCTTCTTCTTCTCCTACTTCTTCCTCTTCTTCATCATCTTCATCGTCATCTTCTTCTTGTTCTTCTTCTACTTCTTCTACATCGTCTTCTGCTTCATCATCTTCATCGTCATCTTGTTCTTCTTCTTCTATTACTATCAATTCTGCATCGGAAAAGGAATACACATATTCTTGCAGAAACTTCAAATGTAAAAAAAAAACCAAGTCCAACGGTCTTGATATAAAAGTCCACTCTCAGAATCAAAAAGAATAGAACAAAAGCTGCAAGAAAACCACTTCTGACATTGAAAACCACTTCTGATGACATTGAAAAGTGCACTGAAACCACTCGACAAAGAAAAATGATTAAATAAAATTCTTAAAACTAAAATAAATATGAATTCCGAAAATTCACGTGAGCATGATGGAAATTAAACGTTCTACGGAAACCTACAGAACAAAGGTGCATCAGGTCAGATCTGGGGAAAAAAACCGCAGAGAGGTTGCAGTAAAACTGAGTAAACAAGTGATATGTACGTGGACAGGTATTCGACAGTTTTACGTTTGCAAAGAACAAGTTAGTAATCAAATATGATAATCAAAGCCCTTCTTTCCGATTCTTCTTCTTCTCCAGCGATCTCTGGTCATGCGCTTAGTTTACTGTGGACCACAAACTGGCTGGTCAGCTTCAGAGTTTCTGTCAGATTTTGCTTCCCCTTCCAGGCCCAAATCTCTGGTCATGCGCTTAGTTTACTGTGGACTTAAACTGGACATGTAGCTTCAGATCGGTAAGTTTTCCCCAAAGCTTAGTTTTCAGGTCGACTGGGTGTGCCACATGTTGCTTCTCAGCTCACACAGGAGAGACAGTCTTGCAGGAATGCTCTGGTGTCTTTTCCTGCCTGCTAACACTGGCAGAGGCTGTTTGACTTATTCCTAGTCTATATAAGTGTTTGTTGAGTCTGCAGTGTCCGGTACGTAGTCGAAATATAATGAATGACCTGGTCTGCTTAAGTCTTTGAGGAAGTCTTTTCCATAATCATATCCAGTGTTTATCTTCCAGTCTACTGCAGATTTCTCTGTATGAGGGTTTTGACCTCCTGAAAAGACATGGGTTGGCAAATTTACTCTTTGGTACTTCCTTCTTAGCCAAGACATCAGTACTCTCATTGCCTGCAATGCCACAGGAATTGAATCTACTGCTTTACGATCCAAAAGGGTGGGTTCAAATCCGACGATGTCGTTCTGTTCACGAGTGCATCTTTCCTAGAAATCCTAAGATTGTCGCTGGATCCACGAAGTTCGTGCTTTTGCAACACTCTCGTCAGATGGCTTGCCATTCTGTGAAGAGGGACCAAGAAATATGGAGTAAATCCCAGTGCAAAGAAATCAACCTCTCGTTTTAAAATGCTTTTTATTTCACTTTGTTAAATATTTATATAGTTTTTCATGTTTGTATGTGCTTGTCTTGATGAAGGCCTATGATCAAAACATCGATTGATGTTATTTTTTTCAAATTTGAGAATTAACTTTTCTCTTTCTAATGTAAACTGTAGTAACACGTCTTCAGCCATATCGAGATGAGAATTAAATAACTAAATGAAACAAAGACTCTCCTTAAAGAATTCAAAAAAATGATGTGGAGAAAAATAAATGGAGGATACTACCCAGAGCACGACAGTATAAATACACTAAACAGAAAAGGACGACCACAGTGTTCAGACTTAAAACGGGATACTGCAGTCTCAGAGCATACCTCTATAGAATGGGTCTCATGGACTCGGCTGCCTGCACATGTGGAGCACCAAAACAGTCCCCAGAGCACATCCTGCAAGACTTCCCCAGCATGAGCAGTGTGCGAATGGAGATCTGACCAACAGAAACAACACTCAAACAAACTGGGAGACCGGTGAAGACATCAAGTGCACCATCATGTTTATGATACCCAGGTAACTCTAATATTGGGCCGCATAACTCACCGGGAAATCCTGACCTAGTTCGATTGGGAGGGAGGGTGGACTGGGTTTCATATGATTGATGAAACACTGGAAGTTTTTGTTTGCAATTTTACTCAGTTTTATAGTTATTTATTGGTGAAAAATATTCATAATATTAATATTCTTTATTGTTAAACTGAACTTGTTACATAATATAAACTTGATTTAGCATTTTGTGTTGATTTTAAAATGAATTCGCCTAATACAATAGTAGTTGGAATGCGAGGAAACGTGACGTTGCGGTCTTTTTCCTAGAATTTTTACCTGAGTCCACTGGTAGTTTGAGTTTATAGTTGGCTGTGAAGACACATACCGAAGTAGTGGCATGCAGAAGTTGATTGTAGAAGAAGAAGAAATAACTAAGTAAGTAGTCGCTCATTAATCTTCAGAATACTTCACAAATATGAAGAGGACATTGATTCTTGTCTAGTTTTCTAAGTAACTACGTGCCCGTCTGCCCAGCGTGTTCGTAGCGTGTTGGACTACGGGTGACTATCCTCTGTGTGTGCGGTTCAATTCCGCGGATGGCAGAAAAGCCACAGATTCCCAGATTTAGGTGTTCGTGGCACCGGGCAACCAGGACAGAAGGGTGAAAAGCTCAAGTGCTTCTGGATCAGAAAAAAAGTAACTACGTATTCAAGGTGTCACCGATGAAGATGTTAGAGTTAGAATACAAAAGGCAAGATTAGCATTTGCCATCCTGAAGAACATATGGAGTTCAAGAATGATCAGGAATAAAACTAAGATAATGATATTTAACTCAAATGTCAAGGCTGTTCTTCTGTATGGAGTGGAGACATGGAGAACAACTAAGAGGAACACCAAAAAGTTGCAGACATTCATCAATAGATGCCAGTCCAGGATACTCCATCTGCGGTGGTAGGACAGGACTACAAACAGGGAACTCTGGGATAGAACAGAACGACAGATGGAACAAGAGATAAGGAGTAGAAGGTGGCGATGGATAAGATACACATTGAGAAACCCCAAACAGCATCACGAGACAGGCTCTCCGATGGAAACTCTTTGGCAATAGAGGTAGGGAAAGACCCAGGAACACATGGGGACGGGAGTTTGAAACGGAATGCAAGAAAATGCGGAGAGAGTGGAGAGATCTGGAAAAGATGGTCTTGGATAGGCGAGCTTGGAAAGCCTTGGTTGCTGACATATGCCTCCTAGGGGGAAGGGTGAAGAAGAAAGTTATGAAGAAGCGAACAGGGAGATGAAGTATAGTTTCAAACAGTCTGAAAATGACTACCATGCTATAGCAAGCTTATGCCTTGTGAGTCGAAGCTCGTGGGTTCGAATCCGGACCGCGCCGTTCTGTTCACGAGTGCAGTTTTTCCAGAGACCCCTATGATTGTTGCTGGAGCTACGGAGTTTGTGCTTTGTGCAATACTCTCGGCAGGTGGCTTGCCATTTATGCGGAGAGGGACCGAGCCATATGGGATAAAACCGGTGCAATGAAGTCAATCCTTCGGCTTTAAAACCCTCCCCTTTTAAAACCCTGTATAGCAACGCTACTAAATTCTGTAGACACGATTAAGATTAGAAACATTATGAATGTCAGAAAAGAGATTAGTAGAAGTAAAAGTAATTTTAAAAATATTTTTATTTTAGAAGTATACACTTAACGTGGAGCTTCTTGTTGAATCGCTTAGAGAGCGGGACTTCCATTCGAGTGATGTAGGTTCAATCCCAGTTAAGGCCAATGCGTTTTTCTATGTCGGTATAAAGAATCAAGTTATAACCTGAATAGTTTCGCAACGACTGCACTAGCCATGTGGCCCTTAAGTTTCACAGGCACATGTTCCGCCTGTCCTACACCACTAAACAACGCAGTATTACAGGCTGTATTGACAGTATATTTTAAAATATACGTAACAAACAATAAGCAAACAACAAAGACACGGAGAAACTAGCATTTTTTCCCATCCGATCCAGAAGCACTGAGCTTTTCAGCTCTTCGGCTCGGTGCCATGGACATCGTAACCTTCGGTTCGGTGCCACGAACACCGTAAATCTGGGGAATCTGTGGCTTTTTCTGCCATCCCGCGGAATTGAACCCGCACACACAGAGGGATAGTCACCCGTAGTCCAACGCGCTACGAACACGCTGGGCAGACGGGTAAAATAACTTCCCGGCAGGGAATCGAACCCGGTCTCCCGCTTGACAGGCGGGGTTACTTACCACTATACTACCGAGGATTCAGAAACTAGCATAAATAGAATATATTAATGAGAAGGAATTTTTAGCGAGAAATATAAGAGTATTGGTAACGTTATAAAATAAGACATTGGTAACGTTATAAAAGAAGACATTGGTAACGTTATAAAAGAAAGACATTGGTAACGTTATAAAAGAAAGACATTGGTAACTTTATAAAAGAAAAGAAACATTGGTAACGTTATAAAAGAAGAATTGGTAACGTTATAAAAAAGACATTGTAACGTTATAAAGAAGACATTGGTAACGTTATAAAATAAGACATATAACGTTATAAAGAAGACATTGGTAACGTTATAAAAGAAGATATTGGTAACGTTATAAAAGAAAGACAATTTGGTAACATTATAAAAAAAGTTAAAGATATTGGTAACGTTATAAAGAAAGATATTGATAACGTTATAAAAAAAAGACATATGGTAACGTTATAAAAGAAGAATTGTAACGTTATAAAAGAAGATATTGGTAACGTTATAAAAGAAGACATTGGTAACGTTATAAAGAAAGACATGGTAACGTTATAAAGAAGACATTGGTAACGTTATAAAGAAAGACATTGGTAACGTTATAAAAGAAGATATTGGTAACGTTATAAAGAAAGACATTGTAACGTTATAAAGAAAGACATTGTAAGTTATAAAGACATTGGTAACGTTATAAAAGAATACATTGGTAAAATTTTTAAAAGAAAGACATTGGTAAGTTATAAAAAGACATTGGTAACGTTATAAAAGAAAGACATTGATAACGTTATAAAAGAAAGATATTGGTAACGTTATAAAGAAGACATTGGTAATTATAAAAGAAAACATTGTAACGTTATAAAAAGATTGGTAACGTTATAAAGAAAAGATTGACTTAAAGAGCTTGTAACTTATATAACTTCTGAAGTCCATAGAAGTAAACCATTGGTAATTTAAGGAACTGGAACGTTAAAATGACGTGTACATTGTAAAGAAGTACAGGTAGGTTTTAAAGCAAGATTTGCTTATGAAGACTTGGAACATAGAGCATTGAACGTTATAATAAGACATTTACAGGTATAAGAAGATATGTAAATAAAAAAAGACAGTAACGTTAAGACATAACTTATAAAGAAACAGATAACTTATAAAGAAAAAGACATTTGGAAAGCAAAGACATTGCAAGTAAAAACGACATTGGGAAGAAAAAAAGACAGTGCAGAAAAAGACATGTAAGAAAAAAGACATGTAAGAAAAAAGACATTGTAAGAAAAGAAGACATTTCAAATAAAGAAAGACATTGCAAGAAACAAAGACATGTAAGAAAAAAGACATGAAGATAAAGAAAGACATGGCAAGTAAAAAAAGACATTGTAAGATAAAAAGACATGAACGAAAAGAAGATATGACAAAAAAAAGACATTGCAAGAAAACAAAGACATAGACTTATAAAAAGAAAATTTGTAATTATAAAGAGATTTCGTTAGCAAAAAAAGAATTGGTAACGTTATAAAAGAAGACACTTTATAACGTTATAAAAGAAAAACGAATTGTTTAATAAAAGAAAACTTGTAAATTTATAAAAGAGTAATTTATTTAAAAAGTAGTTGGTCTAAGACTTGATATTACCAAAAAATAGGTTCGTTCTATTGAAAAGGATTGCCTAAGGCTTAAAGAGACTTTTAACGTTATATAGAAGCCTGCCCAAGCGTTTAAGTAGCAGATTGGACGACGATGAAAGCATATAATCGTTCATAAAAGGCTTAGAACGTTTAAAACAGATTTGGTAACGTTTAAAGAAGACATTGGTAACTTAAAGAAGACATTGGTAACGTTAAAAGAAGATTTATAACGTATAAAGAACATTGATAACGTTATAAAGAAAGACAATGAGTAACGTTATAAAGAAAGACATTCGTAACGTTATAAAATAAGACATTGGTAACGTTATAAAAGAAGACATTGGTAACGTTATAAAAGAAGACATTGGTAACGTTATAAAAGAAGACATTGGTAACGTTATAAAAGAAGACATTGGTAACGTTATAAAAGACATTGGTAACGTTATAAAGAGACATTGGTAACGTTATAAAGAAGATATTGAACGTTATAAAAAGAAAGACATTGGTAACGTTATAAAATAAGACAATGGTAACGTTATAAAAGAGACATTGAGTAACGTTATAAAGAGATATTGTAACGTTATAAAGAAGACATTGGTAACGTTATAAAGAAGCATTGTAACGTTATAAAGAAAGACATTGGTAACGTTATAAAGAAAGACATTGATAACGTTATAAAGAAGACAATGGTAACGTTATAAAGAAGACATTGAGTAACGTTATAAATAGAGACATTGTAACGTTATAAAAGAAAGACATTGGTAACGTTATAAAAGAAGACATTGGTAACGTTATAAAGAAGACATTGGTAACGTTATAAAGAAGACTATTGGTAACGTTATAAAGAAGATATTAGTAACGTTATAAAAGAAAGACATTGGTAACGTTATAAAAGAAGACATTGGTAACGTTATAAAGAAGACATTGATAACGTTATAAAGAAAGACATTGGTAACGTTATAAAGAAAGACATTGATAACGTTATAAAAAAGACATTGGTAACGTTATAAAGAAGACATTGATAACGTTATAAAAGGTGGAAAGGACAAAGATTGACTCAGAGCCTCTTCTTATATTATTGCAACGCTCCATATCGACCACTTGTTAAACTCATCTTTGTAATTTGTATGTGATCTGAGCCTAAAAGCGACTGTACATTGTCCCAGTTATGCGCCTACAGGTAGGTCAGCACATCTGATTTGCTCATCTTGTAAGCTCCGGCAACATATGGGAGCTACACGCCAATATAACGGTATTACAGGTAGTAAAGATATCAAAATAAAAAACGTAACAACATAACATGCAAGAAACAAAGCATCAAGAAACAAAGACATGCAAGAAACAAAGACATGCAAGAAACAACGACATGCAAGAAACAAAGACATGCAAGAAACAAAGACATGCAAGAAACAAAGACATGCAAGAAACAAAGACATGCAAGAAACAAAGACATGCAAGAAACAAAGACATGCAAGAAACAAAGACATCAAGAAAAAAGACATGCAAGAAACAAAGACATGCAAGAAACAAAGACATGCAAGAAACAAAGACATGCAAGAAACAAAGACATGCAAGAAACAAAGACATGCAAGAAACAAAGACATGCAAGACTATCATAAATAGAACATAGTAATCATAAGAGATTTTTAGCAACAAAATAAGAAATTGGTAACGTTATAAAAGAAGAAACTGATAACGTTATAAAAGAGTGGAAAGACGACAGATTGTCTTCAGATAATACGAGCTTGCATTTTGCGAAAGGAGTTAATTTTTGTTAAAAAGTTTGTTGGTCTACAGACTTTGATATTACCAAAAAATAAGGTTCGTTCTTAGGTTGAAAAGCGATTGCCTGGGCTTAAAGAGGCTTTTATCCCCTATATTCCCGCCTGCCCAGCGTGTTCGTAGCAGATTGGACGACGGATGACAAGCCCCCTATAAGTGCGATTCAATTCCTCGGTCTGACAGAAAAGCCACAGGTTCTCCAGATTTACGGTGTTTGTGGCACCGAACCGAAGGGTTACGATGTCCATGGCACCGAGCCGAAGAGCTGAAAGCTCAAGTGCTTCTGGATCGAAAAAAAAAAATTCCCTACACATCATTATAGAAATACAAGGCACATGTAATTTGAAACGTATACATTGTACAATCCGCATTTTATTTCATACGTCGACAAACAATTAAACGGACCTCTGTGTGAGCTACAAAAGACAGTGAAGTTTATACAAGAGACAACAATGAATATTAAGAGAATATTTCAAGCGAGTGAAAGAAAGGAAGGTTTTCAAACATATACTCGAACAAGCCACATGTAATTTCAAACATATAAGTTATACAAGCCACATGTAATTTCAAACATATAAGTTATACAAGCCACATGTAATTTCAAACATACAAGTTATACAAGCTACATGTAATTTCAAACATACAAGTTATACAAGCTACATGCAATTTCAAACATATAGTCGTACAAGCTACATGTAATTTCAAACATACAAGTTATACAAGCTACATGTAATTTCAAACATACAAGTTATACAAGCTACATGTAATTTCAAACATATAAGTTATACAAGCTACATGTAATTTCAAACATATAACTTATACAAACCAGATGTAATTTCAAACATACAACTTATACAAGCCCAATGTAATCTGTTTGGCTTCCTCTAATACCACTATCTCAACATGTCTCTATCGTAAATATGCTAATTTGAACAAATGTTAGGAAAACACGAATCGAGTGGTGGACGGTTCACTTCTGATGTGTCTCGGGTAAAAACCCACAGAATTATTGATTTTATCCAGGGGTCTCTGCCGACATGACTTCCACCAGTGACTGCGTCAGAAGTTTGTAATGAGACTGCACTTAACGGGAAGTCCCTTTCTTTGATTCTGGAACTACTTGCGTGTAATTTGAGAATAAAATGTGAGTTTGTGAGCCCGAGTGTAATAGTAAATAAATACAATAAAATGTCAATGGAATTGCTAATGTTTGGTGGAGGAAACTCAGTGATCGGGTTACCCTTACTTAAACAGTATCTGAGGCAGTCCGGACTGGCAGAGAGTACCAGTGACAGGCGATCCATCATGGTCTTCTATGGTATCTCTAATGTCTCAATTTTTAGGGGCGGATGCACTACAGTTACATTGTGAAATGTTTTCATTATGTGTTATTAAAAATGTTTTTTGGGCTTTAGAAACCAGCCTTGAGAACGATACGAAATATGAAAATGGAATGACTAAAGAAATTTTAGAAGATAAGTGGTACGTGTCCAAAAATTATATTATGTTTGGAGATACCTCTATCTCTTTATCTGTAGCTCTCTCTCGTTTTTTTCCGAAATCAAGTATGAAAGATTATATTTTCTTATTATTCTTCTTCTTCATCTTCTTCTTCTTCCAACGCTCCATATGGGCCACTTGTTAAACCCCTCTTTTTGATTTGTGTGTGATCTGAGCATAAGCGCGATTGTACGTTGTGCCAGTCATGCGACTAAAAGTAGGTTCTAAAATTAGGAACATCAGATTTCTGCGACGCTTTTTATTTACTAAAGTAGCTTCCCGAGGTTCCTACCTCAGTCGCCTCTTACGACATGCTTTGTAAGTTGCAGTGCTACTATTCTTTGCTCCCCCTGTGAGCCCCGGCAAAACACGGGCGACAGACTATATGATAATAACAAAGGAGGTAAATAAAAAGGAAACTGAATAGATAAAAGTAAAGTAAAGGAACCCTTTCATACCTCGTGGTATATAGGACAATACAGTGTTAGGAATGTATTTTGCATTGACCGTCAGCACACGATGGGTGATGTGGTCAGCATCACGCCGGCCGCCTTTACTTTCCCAGAGCATGTCTGGTACCCAGTTGAGGCTGGGTCGACCTGAGAGCCGTCGCGGTCGGGAAAAATTCTACGCGCACTGCGGATGTTGAACCAGACCACCAGCCTTGAGATGCGAGTTCACTAACAACTACGCTTCCCGGCTGTCGAATAGATATAAGGAGATAGTTAAAAAATCAAAAGCAAAAACACTATAAGTAAATAAACATTCAAGTAATTCACGTAAAAGAACCATTGACAGCTCAAAGTCAAGAAAAACAGAATGGAAAGCTGCTGACCGGACAAAATTCATTAGAAAGATTCTTCTTCACTTCCACCATTTACTTCTTTATAGAAGTGTTGGAGAAGGGTGAATGTCGTGATCTTGTGTGTGCTTGTTCCCTCTCACTCTCTCGCGATCACCACCCAGACTGATGTACCAGATCGTCCCATAAATTCCATTCATGTGGAAATCTGATTCATGCAGCCTTAGCATTGGTGTGTTTTACGTCACATCTTCAGCACTATTTGGAGTTCTGGTGCTTATCCTTCGGCGATGTGTCCGATTTCAGCCAGCGTTTACTCGGTTCGCTCTCCGTACTGTATTCATCTTGTGTTTTTTACGGATGTGGGGTAGCTAGCGCCACTTCCAACCTCCTTAGTCGCCTCTACGACATGCGGGGCAGGTAACAGTAGTTCTATTCTTTACACCCCAATTTGAACTCCGGTAAGCATTCAGGCGCGTGCTTGTTCTAATGCCCTTTGTAAACTGTTATTCCTTTTCTTAAGGCTGTTCTTGATGCTGTCACTCCAATTTTGCGCTGTCTTTCTCTTGCTCGTACTTGTTATACCTTTTCTGTGTGTGTATCTGTGGTAGGCGATACCAGGGAATTCTTGTCTGGTGTTTCCAAACCATTCAATCTGTTGTTCTTTGATGAATTCATGACGGGTTTCAAGTTGTCTGAGTTCTTTAGTAGAAAGGTTAACAAAATAAATATCGACTAGTATTTTCGTCGTCTTCTAAATTGTATCGGGGACCCAGGTCGGTGCTAAGGAGTTCGTGCTCTGCCGCTGAGATCTTCCTGAGTAAGAAAGGGATCGGAGCACACATGGTTAGTCATCGAAGTGAATTGATGATTGTTCTATCAATCAAACAATCAATATAAGTATTTGGGAACGAACTTCAATAGCTCCAACATAATAATAGAAGAAACAAAGTCTGAAATGTTCTTCCTCTTCTTCTTTTGTGGTCACAATATATATTAACAATACAGAGAAATGCTGGAACTAGCTGCAGGAGATAGATAAAGATAGGAAGACTTAGCATGAGCTGGTTGAAGACACCGCAGAGGCTCAAGCACTACTACAGGGCCGCAATCATGATCAATAATTTCAACTCAAAAAATGGTATTTTTCACAGATGCACTATCTGTTTTGCAAGCCCTACAAAGTACCCATCCATCCCTGAGAAAAGGCTCAGCAAGATCTCTACCAACAAAAGATGACACTTCAGTGTACAAGTAACCATCTATCCCTGAGAAAGAGCTCAGAAGATCTCTACCAACAAAGAGTGACACTTCAGTGGTACATCATTGCGGGTACCAGGTAACGAGAAGGTAGACAAACTTGCTAAAAAGGGAACAGAATGCGAACAAATAGATAATGAAATCACATACTTTTAAAAAAAAGAGCTATCGTGGACATTAGAAAAGAACCTAAACCACCCAACGATGACTACCACACACTTGACAGACAAGGACAGACTATCATCTTCCGACTCAGGATAAGTCATAACAGACTGAACAAACACCTACACAGGCTACCATTGTCCCCAACCTCTCTGTGCCCCTGTGGCTCCGCTGATCAAACCACAGAGCATTTCCTACAAGACTGTCCCCTATATGTCCTCCCTAGAAAGAAATTTTGGCACTACAACACAACACTACATTCAAAACTACATGGCACCAGAGATGAGCTCCAGATAACAGTTGACTTCATGATAAGAACGCGTCTAATGGTATAAGCATCACAATAGCGATCGCAAACAAGAAGAAGTTGGTTGAAGCCCTATGCCTCAATCGCGGTTAATAATGCATGAGAGTGAGTACAACAGGTGTATGAGTAGGCTCATCAACCAACAACGAACTGGTACGGTTAGCCGCTGGACACTGTTGGAGATATCTGCGAAAGAGATCGGATCAGAGCACCTATGGACATGTCCGGAGTGCAATGAAGAACTTCCAAACTGAAACTAAAACTGAGTGTCATTATAATAGTCGTTAAATCGCTGTCGTTAGATCACTGTCGTTACAGCATGTAGTGCCGCTTTTCAGGGCGGTATAGAACAGGTGGGACGGGAGCCTGAGGAAATTAACGGCAGCATGGCTAGTATAGTCACTGCGAAGCTGTTCAGGTTCGGAATGATCTTTTATAACCATAACAGAAAAAAAAAATTCTTGGGCTTACCAGGAATTAAACACAGATCTCCCGTATGGGAGCCACGCTCTATTTCATTTGGCCAGACTCTATTCCATTATGATAGTCTATTGTCTATTGTCTTTCCAAGGTGGATGATAGAATTTGTTGTCCACTCTTGACGTTAAGCGTAGGGTTAGGAGCTTTAATGTGCATTCCAGGACTAGGTGAGTCCTGTTTATTTAGTATGGTCTTGATGTTGTCTATCCATCTTTTTCTTGATTTTTCCTTGGCTCTAGTACCTGATCTCTTTTTATTGTATGTTGTTATTGGTGGTTGGTTGTATTTTATTCTCACTAAATGTCCCAACCACTGCATTTGTTGTCTTTCGATGTATTCGATGCATGAAGTTATGCCACTCTGCTTCTGATGTCCTCATTTCGTAGTCTGTCTTTCCTGGTGACCCCACTGCCTTCCTCAAGCATTTCATTTCACACGTGGTGAGCTTTCTGTGATGTGTTGCTGTAAGAGACCAAGTTTGACACTGGTAACAAAGTGTTGGTAGGAAAATACTTTTATCATCTGTCTTTTCACTTCCATCTTGATCTTTGGGTGTTGTAGTAATTATAATAGTTGGACTACACAACTCACGAGAGTTGGAACAAAACCGTGGATCAATTCTTTGATGTTCATGATATGAAGAATATGCATACGCTGTCTTTTAATGAGAATTTGTTCAGCGTTTACAACTGTTTTTTTGCTGATTGCATTGTGCAATATTTGTTTTGTGTTATTGATTTCTAACTAACACGTTTTGGACATGTTTCAGTGACCCATTTGTGAACTTTGGAACTGTTTGACGAATATGGGAACTTTACGAACTGAATAATTGGAACTGTTTGCCAACTGGTTAATGGTTACTAAACTGACGTCATTGAACTCCGAGCAGACCCATAGGTGCACAGTCTCCCCCTACATATATCGAAGAGTATACATACTGATGATTCATGTGGCTCGCTGGTTAAACACACTCCTCACTCTGCTCCTCAGGCATCCAATTCTACCCGTACAATGAGTAGCTCCAAGCTGCTTAAATCGCTGGATATTTTTTAAAACTACAGTACTTTGTTCTTACGTGTTTCGCCATTGTTACATAGTTTTATTGGAGTCTTTCCTTATATCGATAATATTAAATAGGTTGATCGATTCAACATATATTCAGTGTCTTCAGCAATCGCGAAGATACTGAAGAACATCCCCTTATCCATCTTCAACTCCCCAACAATCGATGCTGTTGTTGCAAGTCTATCGGCGCTCTCATTACCGTAAACACCGGCATGTCCAGGAAAGTAGATCCGCGTAAGTCTCTGGAGGTTAAAAACTTCTATAGACGACATCCAATCAATGGCGGCTCGTCATTAAGGGCCAGTGGGGCCGGGCCCCACCAAAAATAAGGTGTAACGTGTATTTATTATTTGATACATTTCAATATATCCTAACCGAAAACATGATTTTTCCGAAAATATCTGTCTGGCCCCACCAACAAAAATTATCACGAGCCGCCACTGCATCATATCATACCGAAACTTGCCCTTTTGGATCTTGTGAAGCATCGACTGAGAGTCAGATACAACAGCTGCCACAGTAAACGGAGTCCCAGAAAGTCAATGGAGGGTAACAGTAACGGCCTCAACCTCCATCCTCATACTAGAAGTAGTTGTCCTGTATAATCAACTTTGTACTTTGATGTGTACGAGATATGTACGAAATGTATACGAGATGTGTACAAGATGTGTAAACTAATGTATATGAAATGTGTATACCAGTATCAAATATGATTCTTGCCCGATTGTGACCACATAAAAGAACACGGTTAACTCACCTACAACTGCTAACCTCATAGGAATGTCATTCACCAAAACCAGATACTTCAAAGATAAACAATTCCCATGTACAAAAATAAAACATATTCACAAACTAAACACCATCAAAGAATATATTGTCTGTGAACATCAAAGGAAGAAAATAGCACCGTCGAAAATAACGACTTTAAATCAAAGCCTTCTTTCCTTGATCAGAACTGACCCCACGAGCCATTACGACCTTCTTCATTATTGCTGTTGTTCATTACTGCAGGTTTTGTTACTGTCAAATGTTTAATGTTTTAAAAAAATGGTAACACAATATCCAAACACATCAAAGGTTGTACCACCAACAAATGGATACAAGATATAAACGTGGAACTTCACCGCACAAAGTTGGATCAATAATAGACATCATAAATCTTACCAGCTCAGCTGGCGAGGTCATTGTAAGGCACGGGAGACAATGTACGCATTGGAAACGTCTAGAAGCAAACAAATGGAAGGCAGTCCCTTTATGGATTGGGACAATTTATGTGGAAAAATGATTGGAACACATTACAGAGAGAGAGAGAGAGAGAGAGAGAGAGGAGAAAAAGAGATAGATGTGAAAAAATGATTGTAACACATTACAGAGAGAGAGAGATAGAGAAAGAGAGAGAGAGAGATAGATGTGAAAAAATGATTGTAACACATTACAAGATAGATAGAGAGAGAGATAGATGTGAAAAAATGATTGTAACACATTACAGAGAGAGAGAGAGAGAGAGAAAAAGAAGAAATGTGAAATGATTGAACACATTACAGAGAGAGAGAGAGAGAGAGAGAGAATGTAAATGATTGGAACATACGAGAGAAGAGAGAAAGAAGAGAGAGATGTGAAAAAATGATTGGAACACATTACGAGAGAGAGAGAGAGAGAGAGAGAGAGAGAGAGAGAGATGTGAAAATGAAGGAACACTTAAGAAGATCATCATAGATAGAAATTGAATAAATGTTGGAACACATTCAAGAGAAGATAAGTTAGAAAGAGATCAGAAATTAGGTCTAGAATGATTGTAACACATTACAGAGAGAGAGAGAGAGAGAGAGAGAGATGTGAAAAAATGATTGTAACACATTACAGAGAGAGAGAGAAGAGAAGAGAGAGAGATAGATGTAAAAATGATTGAACACATTACAGAGAGAGAGAGAGAGAGAGAGAGAGATGTGAAAAAATGATTGTAACACATTACAGAGAGAGAGAGAGAGAGAGAGAGATGTGAAAAATGATTGAACACATTACAGAGAGAGAAGAGAGAGAGAAGAGAGAGAGAGAAAGAGAGAAATGAGAAAAAGAGAGGAGAGACAAGAGAGAGAGGAGAAAAGAGAGAGAGAGAGAAAGAGAGGAAAAAGAGAGAAGAGAGAGAAGAGAGAGAGACAAGAAGGGAACAAGAGAAGCAAGAGAGAGAGAGAGAGCAGAAGAGAGAGAGAGATGTGGACAAATGAAGGGAACACGTTTAATATATCTTCCTCTTTGCATTCATTCTTAACTAACAATTTGAATCACACATTGGCTTTGGTAGGCCTCTAAACGCATAGACTTCTACACGCTTAGGACACATGCATCCGATTTCAGCCAAACCTCTTTAGTGGCCTCTTACGACATGCGTGGCAGGTAACAGTGGTTCTATTCTTTACACCCCAAATTTGGGCCCCGGTAACCACTCAGGCGATTTTATATATATATATATATATATATATATAGAGAGAGAGAGAGAGAGAAAGAGAGAGAAATCTATGTGAAAAATAAGGAAGGAAACACGCACGTTACACAGAGAGTGAAAGCGAGAGCCAGAAAGAGAAGAGAGAGAGAGAGAGACAGAGAAAAGAGAGAAAGAGAAAGGAAAATCTATTATGAAAAAATGATGAAATGGGAGACGATACACAGAGAGAGAGAGAGAAATCAATGTAAAAATGATGAAATGGGACACGCTACAGAGAGCGAGAGAGAGAAAGAGAGAGAGAGAGAGAGAAAAAGAGAGAGAAAGAGAGAGAGGCACAAATATATATATATATATATATGAAAAAATATATGTGGAAAACTGATGAAGGGAATACGTTACAGAGAGAGAGAGAGACAGAGATAGAGATATATATATATTTTTGAGAAAAATAATGAGGGCACACGTTACAGAGAGAGAGAGAAAGAGAGAGAAACAGAGAGATAGAAAGAGACAAATCTTTGGGAGAAAATGATGAGTGGCACACGCTACAGAGAGAGAGAGAGAGAGAGAGAGAAAGAGATAAATATATGGGAGAAAATTGATGAATGGAATAGCTACACACACACACACACAGAGTGAGAGAGAGAGAGAGAGAGGGCGAGAAAGATAAATATATGGGAGAAAATTGATGAATGGAATACGCTACACACACACACACACACACACACACATAGTGAGAGAGAGAGAGAGAGAGAGAGGGCGAGAAAGATAAATATATGGGAGAAAATTGATGAATGGAACACCTACACACACACACACACACACACACACACACACACACACACACACACACACACACACACACACACACACACACATAGTGAGAGAGAGAGAGAGAGAGAGAGGGCGAGAAAGATAAATATATGGGAGAAAATTGATGAATGGAACACGCTACACACACACACACACACACACACACACACACACACACACACACACACACACACATAGTGAGAGAGAGAGAGAGAGAGAGGGCGAGAAAGATAAATATATGGGAGAAAATTGATGAATGGAACACGCTACACACACACACACACACACACACACACACAGAGAGTGAGAGAAAGAGAGAGAGGGCGAGAGGGCAGAAATCTATGTGAAAAATTGAGAAGTGGTGGAATATATAATAATAATAATAATAATAATAATTCCTCTTTTACCGATATACTTTACATATGGCTTGGTAGTAATTACTCAATACCGCTCTACCCTGGGCAACCCGTTCATTCTCCTCCATGGAAATGAGACCGATACTTCTTGTCTCTCTCTCTAAAGTTCGTTTCAGAGTCTCCCTAGCTCGTTCTCTCTTTCTTGAACTATTTGATCCCACTTCAATGCCTGCTTTGATATTCGTTGATCATTTCTCCTCAAGGTGTGCCCAACATATCTCCATCTTCTCTCTCTTATAACAGTTGTCACTAGTGGTTGACCAGATTTTCTCTGATATCATCACCTCTCCTGAATTCATTCCATTTTTTATTCATTATTTTTCGCAGACATCTATTTTCAAATGCCTTCAACTTGCTTTCTATATCTTTAGTCATTTCCAACTCCTGGCTATGTTAGGATTGATACAACTCCTGGCATATGTTAGGTTGATACAACTCTGCTGGCATATGTTAGATTGATCAACTCGCTGGCTATGTTAGGATTGATACAACTTCGCTGCATATGTTGAGAAAATTTTTAAATTATATATATATATACGATCACATTATATATTGTCTGCAAGCAAATGCATGAAATCAGATTGAAATCAGTGTAGGTGAGATCGAGTTCCTAGCTCTATCGAAGACCGACGATAAAACGTAGGTCATGTGTTTAATTTAAGCAAGTAAAAGAGCCGGTGGCAGTTCAAAATCGAGAAGAGCAGATTGGAAATCGCTGCATGGACAAAATACATTTTAAAAGATTAAAAAATAAAATTCATACACAAAATATCTTCACAATATTTAAAATTACAACAGGAACCCTCGCCGGTGCTACGGAGTTCTACACTGGGATCTTCCTGTGTAAGAAAGAGATCGGAGCACACATGGTTACCCACCAAATTGCAATGATGATGATCTTATAAAGAACGAAAAAATGAAGAATGCTGTGAAATAGTGAGAACTATGAGTATTAAAAAATGTATGCAGCCCGTCTGCCCAGCGTGTTCGTAGCGCGTTGGACTGTGGGTGACTAGTCCTCTGTGTGTGCGGGTTCAATTCCGCGGACTGGCAGAAAAGCCACAGGTTCCCCAGATTCACGGTGTTCGTGGCACCGAACCGAAGGGTTACGATGTTCATGGCACCGAACCGAAAGGTTACGATGTCCATGGCACCGAACCGAAGGGTTACGATATCCATGGCACCGAGCCGAAGAGCTGAAAGCTCAAGTGCTTCTGGATCGAAAAAAAAAATGTATGCCAGCAAAAACAAGGAAACTACAGTTGCATATGCGAACAAAGACAATTAAACAACTGATAAATGGGCGAGCAACTATAGGCAAACAGCTGTATAATAGGCAAGCAACTATAGGCAAACAGCTGTATAATAGGCAAGCAACTATAGGCAAACAGCTGTATAATAGGCAAGCAACTATAGGCAAACAGCTGTATAATAGGCAAGCAACTATAGGCAAACAGCTGTATAATAGGCGAGCAATCTTCTTCTTCTTCTTCTTCAACGCTCCATATCGACCACTTGTTAACCACTCTTTGCGATCTCTATGTTATCTGAGCCTAAAGCGAGCGTACATTGTGCCAGTTATGCACCTACAAGTAGGCCAGCATATCCGATTTCTACGACGCTTTTTATTTACTATGGTAGCTTCCTAGGCCCTACTTTAGTCGCCTCTTACAACATGCTTTGTTGGTCACAGTGTTACTATTATTTGCCCCCCTTGCAAGCCCTAGCAAAGCATGGACAGGCAAGCAACAAACAAATAAAGAGAAAGAACTGGCATATGTACGAGCAACTACAGACACAATTCTGTATAATAGGCAAACAACAAACAATTAAAACAAACGCGCTCACGCGAAACTACTGTTTAAATTTGACCACCGATGAGCAAAGACGGACAAACATCAAAAGAAAAACAACACCAAAGCTTAATTGATTAATTAATTGAAAGACTAAGAAAGCAAAGAAGTATAGCAACTACAAGATGAACAAGAAATAATGATGAATAAAAGTGTGTTTTCCTTGAAGTTAATTGCAGGATTGTCTTCATTAGGAAGCCATTCCTTGTCCGAGCAACAAGAGTTATATTGTTGTTTTCATTGTCCTTTTTGATATTACAAACATATTCAAATTTGTAAATTCATTAAACAAGCTAATTCTGTGTTTTGTAGTTTGTTCTATTGCTGGAATAACAAGTGAGAAATCGTTAATTTACTGCCTGGGAGTGACTTTGTTTTATGGAGAAAATTTCCCACTTGTTCTCAAAACGAATCCATTATACAAACAGACCAAAACCAATCATTATAATCTCTTATAGTTGTGACACGGGAATATTGTTTCAACTATTACGTGGAGATTGTTTTATAGCTTCGGAAAGTGAGCAGATGTGAGCAACCTGAAGCTGACTGATAACAGACGATGAATGGTTGTTGTTAGGTTTAGAGAATAGGGTTGAGTGGGGACTGACGTCTAGCAACGCCGAGTGTAGACAGTAGTTCGGCTAGGCATGGCGCCCGTGTGTTGCCAGAGTTCTCAAGGGAAGCAAAGAATAGTAACACTGCGACCTACAAGGCATGTCGTAAGAGGCGATTGAGGTAAGGGCCTAGGAAAGCTTCTCTAGTAAATAAAAAGTGTCGCAGACATAGGATTTGTTGGTCTTTTATTCCAGATTTTCCTTAGATACGTTGGTATTTGGTCGTCCATTTGTGATTCATTTTAATTTGTCACTCCTGTTTGTTCGTTTGCTTGATAAAGGCCTTGTTGGTCGAAACGTTGCTGTTTATCGTCACTGTTTCTGTATTTTGTAAAACTATAGTACTTTGTTTGTACGTGTTTCACTATTAAAATGCACATAACTGGCACAACATATAATCGCTCTTAGGCTCAGTTCACATACAAATCAGAAAGAGTGGTTAACAAGTGTTCGATATGGAGAGTTTGAAGAAGAAGACAAGACATGCTAGAGACACAAGTGTAGCAAAGCTGAGAGAAGACACAAGTGCAGCAAAGCTGAGAGAAGACACAAGTGCAGCAAAGCCAAGTGAAGACACAAGTGTAGCAAAGCTGAGAGAAGACACAAGTGCAGCAAAGCTGAGAGAAGACACAAGTGCAGCAAAGCTGAGTGAAGACACAAGTGTAGCAAAGCTGAGAGAAGACACAAGTGCAGCAAAGCTGAGTGAAGACACATGTACAGCAAAGCCGAGTAGAGACATTTGTTAGACAAGACGTGGAACGGACAGAAGTGCAGAAGAGCCGAGTAGAGATAGAAGTGCAGCAAAGCCGAGTGAAGACACAAGTGCAGCAAAGCCGAGTAAAGACACAAGTGCAGCAAAGCCGAGTAAAGACACAAGTGCAGCAAAGCCGAGTAGTGACAGTAGGTAGACAAGACGTGGTACAGACAGAAGTGCAGCAGAGCCGAGTAGAGCCACTAGTTCGACAAGGCATGGTAGAGACAGCATAGTTCAACAAGACATGATACAGACAGAAGTACAGCAGAGCCGAGTAGAGACATTAGTTCGACAAGGCATGGTAGAGGCAGCATAGTTCAACAAGACACGGTACAGACAGAAGTGCAGCAAAGCCAAGTAGAGACACTAGTTCGACAAGACATATTAGAGATACAAGTGCCCACCATATCCCCATCTTCTCTTTCCTATAACAGTTCATACTAGTGGTTGATCAGATATTTCTCTAATTTCATCACTCCTTAATTCTTCGAATATAATGTTCATTATTTTTCGCAGACATCTATTTTCAAATGCATTAAATTAAATTTCTATATCTTTAGTCATTTTCCAACATTAGCTGTCATATGTTAGATTAATACAACATTGGAGTTGAAAATTCTGAATTTAGTTTTAAAACTATTTAATTTGCAGCTCCACTTCGGTATAGAGATGTTATATTTCATCAAGTTCAATAGACGTTAGAGAATATCAGTATCATCGTTGGTACTATACCATGCATACCGTACACCTAGAAGCAAAGAATTAAGTGGTTCGGCCATCTAATGAGAATGGAACCTCATTTACTACCATCACGTGCCTACAATAATCGACACGCAGAGCACGAGGCAGGTCAAGAACACGATGGATAGATAACATCTCAGAGTCCCCGCGAAAGCATGGACTGACAACGTCAAGTGCAACACACCTGGCACAAGATAGAAAACTAAATCTCCAAACGACGCATGACGGCAAATGTGGATAAGATAAGATAAGAGATAAGATAAGATAAGATAAGAGATAAGATAAGATAAGATAAGATAAGATAAGAGATAAGATAAGATAACAGACGTTAACATTTGTTTACTGGTCTCTGTAGCGTAGAGGTTATCTGATAGCCTCTTGTACCAAAGGTACCTGGTTCGCTTCCTCGTGGAATCATCTGGATATTTTTCCAGAGATCCATGATCTCAGTGTAGGTGAGATCGGGTTCCTAGCCCTAAAGGAGTCGGACGATAAAATCGTCCTGTGTTCAATTTGAGCACATAAAAGATCCCTTAGCAGTTTGTTTTCCGATCCAGAAGCACTTGAGCTTTTCAGCTCTTCGGCTCGGTGCCATGGACATCGTAACCCTTCGGTTCGGTGCCACGAACACCGTAAATCTGGGGAATCTGTGGCTTTTTCTGCCATCCCGCGGAATTGAACCCGCACACACAGAGGGATAGTCACCCGTAGTCCCAAAGCGCTACGAACACGCTGGGCAGACGGGCCCTAGCAGTTAAAAACGATAAGAGCAGGCTGGTAAGCCCGGGCAAAATTCATTAGGAAAGATTAAAAATAAAATTTCTACAAAAATATCTTCAAAATTACACCGGATCCCTCGTCGGTGCTACGGAGTTCGTGCACTGCAGCTGAGATCTTCCTGTGTAAGAAAGAGATCGTAGCACACTTGGTTACTCACCGAAGTGCAATGATGATGGTCTTATCAATCAATCAATCAAATGTTGAAAAGATTTAATAAAGTTGAAAAACTAACTTCATTGTACCAGTTTAATCGATATTGCTCGATCACTGTTGACACGGACATGTCACTTGTCAAGACGAGTTCACAAAGCAATAATTCTTCATCTCCACCAACTTCTTCTTCAAACGCTTCATATCAACCACTCTTTGTGATTTGTATGTGATCTGATCCTAAGAGCGATTGTACGTTGTGCCAGTTATACGCCTACAAGTAGGCTAGCACATCCGATTTCTGCGACTCTTTTTATTGTTCATTGTAGGAACACTTTCATCGGGCATGTCAATAATTGATCTGATCTCTTCTCAAGCATGTATCTCAGTGTGTTTAGGTTAACAACTCCCGTTCTGTGTTGATTGATATATCTACTGGATTTTCTCTCGTGGTTTTCCGTCTTGCCGCACCTATCGGTATGCACAACTTGCGCAACCGAGATAGAGAATACCCTTTATCTTCGTCGTTGAAATCTTCAGAGCGTATATTTTCTCTTAGATTGTTGTTGATGTCGCTTCTGTCCATAGAAGACCCATTCTCAATCGTACTCTTTTTATTTACTAGTGTAGTTTCCCTAGGCCCCTACTTCAGTCGCCTCTTACGATAAGCATTGTATGTCGCAGTGGTACTATTCTTTACTCCTTTATCTTGCCCCGGCAACACACTGGCGATTCCAACAAACAATTCTAGGGATCTCCTGAAAAACTGTACTCGTGAACCAAAGAACGGGGTCTGGATTCGAACCTACGACCTTCGTAATACAATGCAATCTGCTTCGACCGTTTCTCTAAGCGTTAACTAAAATGTTTCAAATTTGAACCTTCTATAAAAAAAATAATAATCTACCACACCAATGCCTATTTTTTTTCTAAACAATAATACTTGGCAGGATCATCATCGCCCATTGAAGCTGTGATGTAATAAATTAAATCATGAAAGAAAAAAATACAAAAAAATTCAAAATTTAAATGACCGTTACATAATTCTATTGATTCTGTTTTTTTTTCTGCGTCATGAGATTGCTGTTTATGATATTTGAGAATATCATCTTTTTGAAAATGAAAATCAAACAAATTAGTCTGTTTTTATGATAAAATAATTTAGTCTGTGTCTTTAACATTTAACGTGGATGTTTCTATGATAAAATAATACAGTCTGTGTTTCTATCAATTAAGTTTGCTGTTTTTATGATATTACGCAGTTGTTATTTTTTTTTGGTGACATTACATTTTTCGGTTTACATGAGTTTAATAAAGCTGTATTTGCAGTACTGATAAACTGTATATTTATTCCAACTCTCTGCTATCAGTGCCAAACATGGCCCTGACTAAGACACAAGAAAGAAAGATTACAACATGTAAAATGAGATGTCTACGAAAAGCTGTCAACGTTCCATGCGAGATAGAGTGAGAAACGAGAATATCAGAAGCATCGTTGGTACTATACCATGCATACAGTACATCGAGAAGCAAAGACTCAAGTCACAAGATGATTCGATAAGAGACAAGATGGTTCGGCCATCTAATGAGAATGGAACCACATTTACTACCATCACATGCCTACAATAATCGACACTCAGGGCGCAGAGCACGAAGCAGGCCAAGAACACGATGGATAGATAACATCTCAGAGTCCCCGCGAAAGCATGGACTAACAACGTCAAGCGCAACACACCTGGCACAAGATAGAAAACTAAATCTCCCCGCGACGCTTCACGGCAAATATGGTTAAGATAAGATACGAAGAATAAAGTAGTGGAGTGTCTTTGCCGAACTGATTAGTGCACGAGCTTCCATACAGGAGACACGCGTTCAATTCTGATAAGGCCAAGGATTTTTTTTTACTGTCGGGGGTGTAAATAAAAATTCTAACCTGAACGATTTCTCGGCGACTGTACTAACCATGCAATCATTATATTCCACAGTCACATGCCCCTCTCTCCCACCTGTCCTACATCGCATAAACAGTGGTATTCATCATCAAATAGCTTGTCATGAGCAGAACTTTGTTAACTTAACATTCTTTCGGAATTTCTCTCTCACGTAGGGGCCAGATGTACCACCTTGTCCTGAGCAGAACTTTGTCACTTTAACAATCTTTCGCAATTTCTCTCTCTCGTAGTTGACCAGATGTACCACCTTGTCCTGAGCAGAACTTTGTCAACTTAACAATCTTTCGGAATTTCTCTCCCCGTGGGGCCAGATGTACCACCTTGTCCTGAGCAGAACTTTGTCAACTTAACAATCTTTCGGAATTTCTCTCTCACGTAGGGGCCAGATGTACCACCTTGTCATGAGCAGAACTTTGTTAACTTAACATTCTTTCGGAATTTCTCTCTCACGTAGGGGCCAGATGTACCACCTTGTCCTGAGCAGAACTTTGTCAACTTAACAATCTTTCGGAATTTCTCTCTCACGTAGGGGCCAGATGTACCACCTTGTCCTGAGCAGAACTTTGTTAACTTAACAATCTTTCGGAATTTCTCTCTCTCGTAGTTGACCAGATGTACCACCTTTTCCTGAGCAGAACTTTGTTACATTAACAATCTTTCGCAATTTCTCTCTCTCGTAGTTGACCAGATGTACCACCTTTTCCTGAGCAGAACTTTGTTACATTAACAATCTTTCGCAATTTCTCTCTCTCGTAGTTGACCAGATGTACGGTACCACCTTGTCCTGAGCAGAACTTTGTCAACTTAACAATCTTTCGGAATTTCTCTCTAACGTAGTGACCAGATGTACCACCTTTGCAGCCGTCATGTTCAAACCATCAGTTACATCCTGAATCCATCCTCTCCGTGGTCTTCCTCTTCTGCCCTTTGTCGGGATGCCTCTTCCATGATGGTCTTCTCCAGCCCTTCGTGTCTTTTATATGTCCAAAATACCTAAATTTTCTCTTTTTTATTTGTAGCATAAGCCAGTTTTCTTTGATTTTGAGTTCATTCTGGATAGATCTATTTGTTCTCTTCTCTGTCCATGATGTACGGACGACTCTTATACTCACTTATGTAACACTTATATTCAAAAGTAGATTATGTTTTTCTTCCACTGTTTTATTAAATGTCCATGCTTGGCTCTAGGGGTCACTGTGGCATAGAGGTCAAGTGCTCATCTTTCGTGTTCAAGGTACCAGGTTCGCTCCCTATATGAGCCATCTGGATATTTTTCCAGAGATCCCTGATCTCAGTTTAGGTGAGATCGAGTTCCTAGTCTTATCGGAGACAAAACGATAAAACATAGACCCCTTGTTCAATTTAAGCACGTAAAAGAACCCCAGGTAGTTCAAAATGGAAAAGAGCAGGCTGGAAAGCCGCTTCCCGTACACAATTAATTAGAAAAGATTGAAATAAAATCCCTACAAGAATATCTTCACCATCTTCAAAATTACATCAGGGAGCCTCGCCGATTCTACGGAGTTCATGCATTGCAGCTGAGATCTTCCTGTGTAAGAAGGAGGTCGGAACACACATGGTTACTCACCAAAGTGCAATGATGATGGTCCTATCAATCAATCAATCAATCAATCAATCAATAATCAATCAATCAATCAATGCTTCTATACATACGTGCCAAGTGATCCTACAGGCAGTATAGACAATTCAATCACATACTGCAAGATTGTCAACTGATAGCAGGCCTAAGAAAAGAAACCTGGCCCACAAACACAGAGCTTCGAGAAGCTGTACGAGGAACAGTCCCTTAAGACCACATACATTCGAAAAATTGTTTCGTACGGGATGAGAGAACGAGAAAGAACGTTTCCAATAAAACAAAGGTTTAAGCGTCTATGAAAGTATAAATCTGGTTCCCTCAGTCTAGAGCAGGATCAGAGAGAAAGACAATTCAATAAAACACTGTAAGGTCCAAAGGTTTAAACTTTATTTGAAATCGAATTTAAAGAAACAACAAACCAAAACACTGATTGCATTATATTTCCATAACTGAAGGAATTCTCTACCTCCCTTCTGTCTCCCAAATGCGGGATTTGATAACGATCTTAACTGACGGAAACTAACAATCGGACGTTGTCGGCCATTTTGCCAAGATAGCACGACAGATTCGTTCGTCAAACTTGCAAATAGTGGATTTCACCAGTTTCGGTTACATCTTTCTCAAATGGATGTTTGAAAGGAAAGCAGATTGTTGGCTCCAATAGAAATAACCTTTTAGAACCTTGTTTTGTGCAGCAATTACTGTACCATATTCAATATTTGTCCGTCATCTTTCCTTTGCCATTTTCTCTGTATATGTTTGTCATCTGTATATGTCATCTGTATTTATATGAGATATTTGAGGAAGCAGTAAATAAAACAAGAAGAGATCATATAAGAAATGAGGAAATTAGAAGAACAGTCGGAACAACACCTGCTATTAGATTTATTGAAAAACAGAGACTCAAATGGTTTGGCCACTTGGTGGGAATGAACCTGAATACACTAGTTGCAAGAGAGTACAACCTGGAAATGAAATCATCAAGATGAAGGGGCAAACCAAGAAAAAGATGAGTTGATGGAGTTACAAACATCTTAAAACTCTACAATACCACAGCATATCAAGCGACCGAACGTGCACTATCTGGAAACCGATCATCAGTTAAATCTGCTACGCCTAACGGTAAAAAGAAGAGGACAAAAGAAAAGAATCTGTATCTGTGCTATACTGAATTGTCAAAGCAACATCAGCTTTTAGAAGTGTAAATAAAATATTGAATTCCGAGTTATATAGTTTTAATCCTTTCATCCTATAATTTTGTTTACATTCAGGCATATTTACATTGTAATGTATGCTGAATCGCCCGAGTGGTTACCGGGGCCCAAATTGGGGTGTAAAGAATAGAACCACTTTTACCTGCCACGCATGTCGTAAGAGGCGAGTAAGGAGGCTAGCTACCCCATCCCGTAAAAAACACTAGATAGCTACAGAAACCACAACCAGGAAAATTCATAACTCGTCACCCGAGGAAGAAGAAGGATCCCGAAAAGAGCGACCCATGAAGCGACCCAATGATATTCGAAATTAAATCGGCTGCCGACATACCTTCTTTCAATAAGGTGCAGAAGGTGGCGATGGACAGACACTGAGGAAACCCCCTAACAGCATCACGATACAGGTTCTCTGATGGAACCCTCAGGGCACTGGAGGTAGGGGAAGACCCAGGAACACCTGGACACGGAATGCAAGAAGATGGTGAGAAAGTGGAGAGATCTGGAAAGCATGGCCTATGCATCACTTTGGGAGAAGGTGAAGAAGAAAAGTTATAACAGGCTGCAAATATACAGTGTGTTCAAGATAAAATACAGGCTACTTTTATCTTGAACACTCTGTATAATAATAATAATAATAATAATAATAATAATCCTTTTCGTACCGTTATACGTTACACAGGCGGCTTATCTTATACATATCTTATAGTTGTCTATCTTCTGTCCAGTCGATGCCAGTTTCGCCCCTGCAATATTTTCGCATCACCCAGTCAATGGCCGCTCCAAACAATAGCGGTGATAGTATACAGCTTTGCTTTACTCCAGTTTCAACCATAAACCAGTCGCTGAGTCCACCATCAGTGCGGACTGCATGCTGTGAACCATCATAAAGGCTCTTGATAATGTTTATTATTTTGTCTGGTATTCAATAGCATCTCAGAATACTCTGTATAATACACAGTGTGAAAGATACTTCTCTGAGATCACATCAACCATCCACCTGGACTGACAGGTGACCGCATATCCAACCCAGACAAAGGACCAGTCAGCTGTTATACTCCTCGGCTGACCTCATATACGTGAGTAAACCCCTCATACCCCACAGGGCACACGTATTAATGACCCCTAACTCCCTCCCATCGATTTTCTGACGTCAGCCAGCCCCTAATTCTTGATATTATTCGCATTACATAACGCCTAATGTGCTCGTGAAACTGCTATACACTCACAAAACAACGTAAGTTATAATCATGTGCTCTCTAAATATAAACACACACTGACAAACTAGGCTATCTCTCCCATGTAGATACTTCATTTAGAAAACACATAGATGGTTGCATTTAATCATCATTATGGGGGAGAGGGGATGTTCTTCCTTTTCATTATCCTTTTAAATCCCTCATAACGCCATCACTTTTTTTTTTATGTAAGATGATTTCCGATTCTAAAACATACTTGCGGTATGAATTGTCAAGTTTACGTCTGTATGTATTGTCAAGTATAGCTTTGTATGTATTGTCAAGTTTAACTCTGTATGTATTGTTAAGTTTAGCTTTGTATGTATTTTCAAGTTTACGTCTGTATGCATTGTCAAGTTTAACTCTGTATGTATTGTCAAGTTTATCTCTGTATGTATTGTCAAGTTTAGCTTTGTATGTATTTTCAAGTTTACGTCTGTATGTATTGTCAAGTTTATCTCTGTATGTATTGTCAAGTTTAGCTCTGTATGTATTGTCAAGTTTAGTTCTGTATGTATTGTCAAGTTTAACTCTCTATGTATTGTCAAGTTTAACTCTCTATGTATTGTCAAGTTTAGCTATGTATGTATTGTCATGATTAGCTCTGTATGTATTGTCAAGTTTAACTCTGTATATATTGTCAAGTTTAGCTTTTTATGTATTGTCAAGCTTAGCTTTGTAGGTATTGTCAAGTTTAGCTCTGTATGTATTGTCAAGTTTAGGTAAAGCAAAACAATGCTCATAAACGACTACAGATTTAGTTACAAGAAAGTTAACAAAAGACTACACATTTAGATACAAGAAAGTTAACAAAAGACTACACACAGGTTTACAAGGAAGAATACGGGTCTTTGGGCAAATTGTTTGTCGCGATGTACGGATACCTACAAATGTGGTGTGGTCAGAGCGGATTAGATCAGATCT
The DNA here is from genome assembly GCA_020796225.1 of Arion vulgaris. NCBI lineage: Eukaryota > Metazoa > Mollusca > Gastropoda > Stylommatophora > Arionidae > Arion > Arion vulgaris. The sequence goes on along the minus strand of CM036776.1, from coordinate 14,358,787 downwards.
GGAGAAAACCGATGGGAGCCTGCGGTGATACTTAATAAATTGGCGTTTAAGGACAAAGACACGTATGTATGGTATCACATAAGCAAGCAAAGACACGTATGTATGGTATCACATAAGCAAACAAAGACTGGTATGTATGGTATCACATAAGCAAACAAAGACACGTATGTATTGTATCACATAAGCAAGCAAAGACACGTATGTATGGTGTCACATAAGCAAGCAGAGACACGTATGTATGGTATCACATAAGCTAGCAGAGACACGTATGTATAGTATCACATAAGCAAACAAAGACTGGTATGTATGGTATCACATAAGCAAACAAAGACTGAGTATGTATGGTATCACATAAGCAAACAAAGACACGTATGTATTGTATTACATAAGCAAGCAAAGACACGTATGTATAGTATCACATAAGCTAGCAGAGACACGTATGTATAGTATTACATAAGCTAGCAGAGACACGTATGTATGGTATCACATAATCAAGCAAAGACACGTATGTATGGTATCACATAAGCAAGCAGAGACACGTATGTATGGTATCATATAAGCAAGCAAAAATGAATAATAAAATAATAAAACTAACACAAATTCAACGTATCGACTATAAGTCTTCTTCAGGAAACACACAGAAACACACAAAGAATTGCGTTTCGAAGGTAATATGTTAGAAAAATGGGACCGCTCAGTTCAGGAGTGCATTATTTCATGAGATCCCTTAAATTGTTGCCAGAGTTACAGAGTTAGGGCTTTATGTATTTCTCGCGGGCAGGTGATGTTCCAGTTCTAACCACTATGCATTCGCGACTCTAAAAATAAATAGTCAGAAGACATTGTAGACAACTTTTAATTGTTTCTTCTTCATCCTTCGACCCTAGGGAGGCCTAGGTCTGCAACTAAGGCATTCTAAGCCTGCCTATCCAATGCCATCTTTTCCAGATCTCTCCACTCTCTCTCCATTTTCTTGCATTCCATCTCCAACTCCCTTCTCCAGGTGTTTCTGGGTCTTCCCTTACTTCTATTGCCTTGTGGGTTTCATAGGAGAGTCTGTCTCGTGGTGCTACCAGGGGGTTTCCTCAGTGTGTGTCCCATCCATCTCCACTTTCTATCCCTTATCTCTTGTTCCACTTGTCGTTGTCCCGTTTTTAATTGTTTCTCTTCTTCTTCTCTTCCACCATTGACTTCTTTATAGAAGTGTTGCCGGGGTGAAACGTAGTGATCTTGTGTGTGCTTGTTCTTCTCTTCCACCATTGACTTCTTTATAGAAGTGTTGGGGTGAAACGTAGTGATCTTGTGTGTGCTTGTTCTTCTCTTCCACCATTGACTTCTTTATAGAAGTGTTGGGGGTGAAACGTAGTGATCTTGTGTGTGCTATATTCTTCTCTTCACCATTACTCTTTTCCAATGTTGGGTTGACAGTGTCTTATGTTGTCTTCTTCTTCTCTTCCACCATTGACTTCTTTATAGAAGTGTTGGGGTGAAACGTAGTGATCTTGTGTGTGCTTGTTCTTCTCTTCCACCATTGACTTCTTTATAGAAGTGTTGGGGGTGAAACGTAGTGATCTTGTGTGTGCTTGTTCTTCTCTTCCACCATTGACTTCTTTATAGAAGTGTTGGGGGTGAAACGTATGATCTTGTGTGTGCTTGTTCTTCTCTTCCACCATTAACTTCTTTATAGAAGTGTTGGGGGTGAAACGTAATGATCTTGTGTGTGCTGTTTTTAAGGCACTTTGTAGGCTGATATTCATGTTCGTAAGGCTGTTCTTGATGCCGTCGCTCCATCTTTGCGTGGTCTTCCTCTTGCCTTGTACTCATTATACTTTTTCTGTGTGGGCTCTCTGTGGTAGGCGATACCAGGGCATTCTGGTCAGGTGTCCAAACCATTTAATCTGTTGTTCTTTATGAATTGCATGACTGGTTTCACATCCAGTCTTCTTCTGATTTCTTCATTTCTAATTTTGTCTCTTATTGTCACACCTGAGCTCTTCTAAGACACCTCATCTCTGTCGTTATGATTTTCCGCTCATTTGCTGCTGTTATTGGCCATGTTTGACACTGGTAACATAGTGTTGGCCAGAAAATCGTTCTTATGAGATTTGTTTAGTTGTTAGCGGTATCTCTTTATGTGACAACAGTTGTGTTAACTGTCCCAGTACTTGGTTAGCTTTTGTGCAACAATTGCTGATTTCGCTATCGATACTTCCATCTGCTGTGAAAATTGCTCCTAAGTATTTGGTTTAATTGTTTGCTATTGAATAATTACTCATTATGTTCTTCTATTAATTACTCATTATGTTCTTCTATTAATTACTCATTATTTTGTTCAAATAATTAATTTTTGTATCTGTCAAATTACTGATTGTTTTCTTTGACTAATTATCATTTAATGTTTTACTAACTCCCCAGTGCTAGGAATAATTTCTAATTGCCTTTTTTCTACAACTTCTTTTAAAAAAAAAGTTTTACTAATTGCTCATTGATTGACTGATTGATTGATTGATAGATTGATTGATATGATCATAATTTTTGCACTTCAGTGAGAAACCATGTGTGCTTCGATCACTTTCTTACACATGAAGATCTCAGCAGCAGTGCGTGAACTCCGTAGAACCTGCTGCCTTGTAGGTTGGATGGAGACAGCTAAAGACTAACGGAGAGTGAACCTAGTAAACGCTGGATGAAATCGGACACTTCACTGAAGGATAAGCACTAGAGCTCCAAATGTTACTGAACGTTGTTACGTAAAATTGCGTTCATGGCAAAGACTGTGTATATGTCACAATTATAATGATAAACAAGGCCGAAAAAGAACGATCGCGAGAGAGAGAGAACTCCGTAGCACCGGCAAGGGTCCCGATGTAATTTAGAAGATGGTAAAAATATTTTGTAGGAATCTTTATGAAATATTTTAAACGAATTTTGCCTCAACTTTTCTTTTGTATGCTAACTTGAACACGTGACTTATGTTTTATTGTCCTTCTCTGAGATAAGACTAGAAGCTCGATCTCACCTACACCGAGATCAGGGATCTCTGGAAAAATATCCAGATGGCTCCATGAAGGTGCGAATCGAGTGCGTTTCAAATGAGAGGCGATCGTCTAACCTCTGTGCCACAGAGATCCCCTTCTCATTATTTTCATATTTCATTTGTAATATCCATTATTTTCTTCTAATAATTTCTCATTATTGTGTGTGAATAATTCCTCATTATTTTCTTCTAATAATTTCTCATTATTGTGTGTGAATAATTCCTCATTATTTCTTTCTAAATAATTTCTCATTATTGTGTGTGATAATTCCGCATTATTTTCCTCTAATAATTTCTCATTTTCTCAACATGGACAGAGAAAAGAACAAATGTTTCTGTTCTGTAACAACTGCATATTAAAGAGAGTTGGCTATTAAAGAACATACAATCAAGAACAACTAAACGATTTCCGACACATCAAACGACATGATTGCACAGAGAAGATCATTCTGGAGGGCATGGTGTATGGAAGAAGAATGAGAGGAAGACCGAGACGATGATGGCTGCAAGATACCACTGACGATCTGAGAATGAATGCTGCTGACGCCGGACATCTTGCACAGAATAGAGAGTTTTTCAGGTGAACTGTAATGTGGGTCAAGTTCATTCAAGAGACAAACTCATCATCATCATCATCATCATCATCATCATCAAGGTGCGTATCCTTTATAGGACGTTGCTCTCTTTGCAGCACATCTGAAATTCACTCTGTCTCTTGCTAGTTCACCCACTTCGTCGATGGTCATATTCATGGTTTCTTTAATATCTTGTATCCATCTTCTTCTTGGTCTGCCTCTGCGTCCTGGGACCCTGTCTTCTAATATTGTTCTATCTAGGCCATCATGACGCTTGATGTGGCTAAAGTATCTAATTTTCTGTATAGTATGTTGTTTATCAGTCAATTGTCTTTAACATTCAGTTCTTTCAGGACATCAGTGTTCTTTCTTTTTTTCTGTCCATGGTATTCGTAGGATCTTTCTGTAGCATTTAGTTTCGAAGGAAGGAATTTTCGTTCTTATTTTTTGTGTAATGGTCCATGCATGTTCTCAATATTTTTAATTTTAATATTTTACTGGTGCTTTGCCACATGTTCTTCATTGTGTTTAACTTCTTGATTGCTATTGGCAATCTTCTTGAGATCTCTTTGGAGCAGTCACCGTTATTGTTAACTATTGAGCCCAGATATTCGTAGCTATCTACACATTGGAGTTCTTCATTGTTTACTTGGATGTTAGGTGACCCTTTTACCACCAACAAAGAGGGTAACCTAATCATGACGACCAAGAAACATGGAGAAGACCAACATCTGTATTTGAATACAGAAAAAACAAAAATAATGCCAACAGAATAAAGCAACGACAAAGTGCGTGAACGGACTAGAGACAGAGTGAATTTCAAATGTGCTGCAAAGAGAGCAACGTTCTATAAAGGATACGTGTGCCCTCCTGCCCAGCATGTTCATAACACGTTGGACTGCGGTGACTAACCCTCTGTGAGTGCGGGTTCAATTCCGTGGGCTGGCAGAAAAGCCACAGGTTCCCCAGAATCACGGTGTTCGTGGCACCGAACTGAAGGGTTACGATGTCCATGGCACCTAGCCGAAGATCTGAAAGCTCAAGAGCTTCTGAATCGGACAAAAAATAAAAAAATTAAGGATACGCACCTTGATGATGATGAATTCCTCTTGGCTTCTAACTTTTCAAAATCGGTATATATTCTTTATGTCACATCGTCATTCAATATTTCTGCTTCTACAAGCGATTTGTTTTCCCCTTTAGCTTCTTCATTTTCTGAGATAAAAAAAAACAAAAACGCACTGAATTAAATATTGATCCTGCATAGCAATTCACATTCTCTCCCTTTCATTTCTTGAAAGTTGTCTGCAGTTTTTTCCCTTTCCTTTCTGATCTTCTTCTTTAGCTTGGGTTAATACATTTTGGATCTCAATTACAAACCGCTTATCCCTTTTAACGAGAATACAAAGATATATGCATTTCGTGATATCCTTTAATAATTAATAATGGCTTGTTCATTTTAATTCTTATAATAAATTTGTGTATTTTATGTTGTTGTTGACGTCATCTTGTTTTGCTTCTTCTTCTTTTTCTTCTTGTCTTTCAACTTCCAACGAAGGAGGTCTTCAAGAAACGTCTTCCAGGTTTTCCTCTTTCTTGCTATCCCTTCCAATTCTTTCACTGTCTTGTATTCTTCTTCTTCTTTTGCACCTTCCTCACCTTTCAACTTCCAACAGAGGAGAGGAACCAAGAAACGTCTTCCAGCTTTTCCTCTTTCTTGCTATCCCTTCCAATTCTTTCACTGTCTTGTATTCTTCTTCTTCTGCTTCTTCTGCTTCTTCTTTCAACTCCCAACAGAGGACAGGTTTTGAACCATCAAAATTCTTCCAGCCTTTCATCTTTCTTACCATCCCTTCTTTTTCCCGATCCAGAAGCACTTGAGTTTTCAGCTCTTCGGTTCTGTGACACGAACACCGTAAATCTGGAGAACATGTGGCTTTTCTATCAACCAGCGGAATTGAACTGCACTCACAGGTGGCTTGTAACCCGTCGTCCAACGCGCTACGAACACGCTGCACAGGCGGGCAATGCCATACCTTCCAATTCTTTCACTGTCTTGTCTTCTTCTTCCAATTTCAACTCTCAACAAAGGAAAGGTCTTCATTAAACTTCTTCCAGCCATTCCTGTCTCTTCTACTAGCTTCTTCCCATTAGTTACATCTTACCTATCATTTAAGATCCGTTTCAGCTCTTTTTCCCGTATTCTAGTCCTTCTTACTCCTTTCTCTAGTTCAAAAACTTACCTTCTTGTCAACTTCGTCGGTCTTCACTCAATCTTTAATTCCTCCATTGTATCTTACTCTTAGCTTCTTTCTTCACTGGTATCTACTTAGCTCTTTCTTCACTGGTATCTACTTAGCTCTTTCTTCACTAGTATCTACTTAGTCTCTTTTCTTCACTAGTATCTACTTAGCTCTTTCTTCACTAGTATCTACTTAGCTCTTTCTTCACTAGTTTACTCTTTTCACTAGATCTACTTAGCTCTTTCTCACTGCTCACTAGCATCTACTTAGCCTCTTTTCTCTTTTAAAAACTGGTTTAGACAATCATTTGATTGATTGATACACAGTTATACAAACAATAGATAGATAGATTAGTACAGTTAGTGTTTAAAGGGGTTTTAAAGCCGAATTATTGACTTCATTGCACTGGTATTTACCTCATATGGTTCGGACCCTCTCCGCTTGTCTATACTTTTTCTATAATATTTGTTTATATAATATTTGTTTATATAATATTTGTTTATATAATATTTGTTTATATAATATTTGTTTATATAATATTTGTTTATATAATATTGTTATATAATATTGTTGCTATAATATTTCTGTAACAACTAACGTGCAAGAGGTTATTGTTTCATTTTACAATCAAAACTTCTATGCAACAGATGGCAACACAAGCTGTCGGTTTTGTTATGTTATGTTATGCGATCGACGTCATGGCACATTGGGCATTCCCATTCGTGCTCTGTCCTCCGTTGCAGCAGCCATCCCAAAGTCCATTTGCTCACAGTACCCATGAGAAGTTGATTACTATATCTTCTGTCGGTTTCTGGGCTAAGTGGTTACGCCCTTCTCTTGCGAGTCAAAGATCGTGGGTTCGAATCCGGACCGCACCGTTCTGTTCATGAGTGTATTTTTCCAGAGACCTCTAGGATTGTTGCCGGAGCTACGGAGTTTGTGCTGTGTACAATACACTCGGCAGGAAAAATAATATTATGAAAAAAATTATAGAAATATAATTATTATAGAAAAAATATAAATTATAGAAAAATATATAAAAAATATAAAAATATAGAAAAATATGAAAAAATTTTAGAAAAAATATTATAGAAAAATATATAGGGTAAGAAAAAATATAGAAAAATATTATAGAAAATATGGAAAAATATTATAGAAAAAATATTGAAAAAAATATTACAGAAAAAATATAGAAAAAATATAATAGAGAAAATATAGAAAAAAATATTATAGAAAAAAATATAAAAGAAATATAGAAAAAATAAGAAACGAACTCACTTTGCTTTTGCTTGTTGTTTGCGACTTGTGCTGAAATGCTTTGTTTATTCTGTAACAGCCGTGTCCATGTTCATCACGCTTTTGTTGTTAGCGAGGCTGTTGCAACTGTAGTCTTTCTTGACATTCCTGAAAAACAGCGATTTTTCATGAGATTACAATAACTAAACTTGGATGCTCCCGTACAGGAGTTAATTATTATATTTCATGTTTGTTGGCCTACACGCTCTGATATAACCAAAACAAGGTTCGTACTTAGGTTAAAAGGCGCGTACCTCGGCTTAAAAAGGCTTCAGTCGCCTACTTAGTTACTGCTTGATTGATTGATTGATTTATTGCTTGATTGATTGATTGATATGACCATCGTCATTGCGCTTCGGTTGCCCAAGTGATGCCTGGGCTTGCAAGGAAGCAAAGAATAGTACCACTGCGACCTACAAGGCATGTCATGGAGGCGACTGAGGTAGACGGTCTAGGAAGCTACCCTAGTAAATAAAAAGGTTGGGCAGAAATCGGATGTGCTGGCCTACTTGTAGGCGCATAACTGGCACAACGTTCAATTACTCTTAGGCTCAGATCACGTACAGATCACATAGAGTGGTTAACAAGTCACGTCGACATGGTACTGCGGTGAGTCACCATTTGTGCTCCGATCTCTTGTTTACACAGGAAGATCTCAGCGGTAGTGCACGAATGCGTAGCACTGTCGGTGTTCCCGATGTGATTAAGAAGATAGTAAAATTATTCTGAAGCAATTTTATTTATTAATCTTTCGAATGAGTTTTGCCTGGGCAGCTTCTACATGACAAAGAAACAAACAAACACATTTCAAGAAGAAGAAGAAGTTGTTTGAAACTGTTAGTTGGATTGTCCTACCAACACATGTGTTATGTTTCTATTTTGTCAAGGGCTGTTTACCTGTCTCTGTTTTATCAGAATAAGTGAACGCACACTCAGTCAGCAAAGGTTGCAGTACGAAAGGCTCTTTAGCGTAGATCCAAGCCCAAATATATTGCGAAACGGATCATTGAAGAGAACTTGTACATAAGAAGGTAGGGAAAGTGTGGGGGACTGACTGTCATCAAACAGAATCTAAACATTTCCGTAGGAAAAAAGGAAGCCGTGACCTACACATGTATGGTACCATAACAAGTAGGGGCCTAATTTAAACAGGGTCTCGCCCGCCTGCCTAGCGTGTTCGTAGCGTGTTGGATGACGGTGTGACAAACCTTCTGTGAGTGCGGGTTCAATTCCACGGGCTGGCAGAAAAACCACAGGTTCTCCAGATTTACGGTGTTCGTGGCACCGAACCAAAGGGTTACGATGTCCATGGCACCGAGCCGAAGAGTTGAAAGCTCAAGTGCTTCTGGATCGGAAAAAAAACAAGGGTTCAACGTTAGTTGTTCTTGTCCCAGATCATTATATATCCCAATAAGAATGATTAAATTGGTTGCATCAAAGAATGAACGCGAAGAAGAAGAAGAAGAAGAAAATCAGAATGAATAAGAATAACAGAAAGGTAAATAGAAGAAATAAAGTTGAACAAATGGGCAATAAGAATAATAAGGCCCGTAACCCGATAGGATCGTGAATTGACGATTACTTCAAATCAAGTAATGAGAGAACGAATTAATGAATAACTGTATCAATCAATCAATCAATCAACAAACAAACCAATGAGTCAATCAATCAATCAATCAATCAATCAATCAATCAATCAATCAATCAATCAATCAATCAATCAATCAATCAATCAATCAATCAATCAATCAATCAATCAATAAGGCCGAACAAGACAGAATTGACATGAATCAATCAAGTCAATCAACAATAATCAGATCAATCAATCAATATATATCAATCAATCATCAATCAATCAATCGATCAATCAATCAATCAATCAATCAATTAATAAACCAACAAACCGATGCAAACAATCAATCAATCAATCAATAAATCATCAATCAATCAATCGATAATCAATCAATCAATCAAAATCAATCAATCAACCAAATAATCAATCAATAAACAACTCAAATCAATCAATCAATGAATCAATCAATCAATCAATCAACAAACGAACCAATTAATCAATCAATTCAATTCAATTCAATCGATAAATACTTCAATTCAATCAATTAATACAATCATTCAAACCTTCACAACTATTTTGGTTCTCAATTGAAAGGAAAAAGTTATATTCTAGCGCTAAAATCGAATAAAATAAAGAGAGAAAATAAATAGAGAGAAACCCAGAGAAAGACAGATGAAATTAGAGATTGTACCTGATGGCTGTAGCTCCATCTGATGTAGCTGAATGATGGAACCACGCGACACGGTATCAGATAGACATGAAATCACTGGCATTGATTAAAGTGCTAAATGGATGCTAATGTAGTTTCTATACATGATAGCGTTACGTTAAGTACGACCCGACCGTGTAGCAGTAAGTAATTGAAACTCGGGTGACTGTTACCGGAAACAGATAGTAATTAATGCTAGACCAACCATGATTGATTGCGTTTGTTTCTGTTTGGATTCTATTAATGTTTGTTGGATAACGCCGTTGGAGCAGCGGAGTAACTAGTATCAAGATTGTCGCCAGTGTGTTGCCGGTGCCATCAAGGGGAGCAAAGAATAATAACACTAGGGATAATAATACAAGGCTTGTCGGAAGTGACGATTGAGGTTGAGACCTCGGGAAGTAACCTTAGTAAATAAAAAGCGCAGTACAAATTGAGTGGAAGTGCTGGTCTACTTATAGGCGCATAACCGGTACAACGTACAATCGCTCTTAGGGTTAGATCACATACAAATCACAAAGAGTGGTTAACAAGGGGTCGATATGGAGATTTCGAAGAAGAAAAAGCTTCTTGTATTCTAATCAAAACAAGAAATTCCACCTCAAATATTTGAAGAGTTCTTCTGTACCAGAGAAAAAATATAACGATATTTATGTGACACTATTTATGTATTTTGGCTATTTATAATGATAACGTCATCTCCATCTACGAGAGAGAAGAACACTGTGTTACTAAATTGAACAAATTGCGCACAATTAAGACCCATAAGTTATTTAGTTTACAGTCTGAATTGTGAGTGTTCTACCAAGGTAATTTAGTTTACAATACTTAGCTAAAAACACGAGGCGTATTGGCTCATAAATAAACATTATGTCCCGGAAGATGAAATATTTTGGCAATGTTAAACTTCGCTGTGGTTTGGAGAGAACGGTAATGGAAAGTATGGTTCATGGAGTACGAAGCAAGGGACGACAAAGACGAAGGTGGCACATTATTTGGAAAATATATAATGCATAAAGTGTGCAGACTTGTAAATATATAGTTCATAGTAAAGCGCAGTCAAAAAAAAATAACTACTGGCACATGTGAAATGCGGTGCCTGCGAAAAGTTACCAATAACACCAGAAAAGACAGTCACCAACATCATCATAAGAAAGAAAGTAGGCACAGAACCTTGTTTGAATTACATTGAGAAACAAAGAATGAAGTGCGTTGTCCAGTTAATAAGAATGCATGCAAACTCCACAGTATACATAGTCTTCTACAAGAGAAAATCAGGAAAGATGGCGAGAGAAAGACCAAGAAAAAAAAATTTAGATGGCATAGCAGAATCCTGTCAAAGAGAACAAATAGCATTGCGCCCGTCTGCCCAGCGTGTTCGTAGCGCGTTGGACTACGGGTGACTATCCGTCTGTGTGTGCGGGTTCAATTCCGCGGGATGGCAGAAAAAGCCACAGATTTACGGTGTTCGTGGCACCGAACCGAAGGGTTACGATGTCCATTACACCGAGCCGAAGAGCTGAATAGTTCAAGTGCTTCTGGATCGGGAAAAACAAGAAAAAAAAAAGAAAAAAAGAGCAATCACCCAAACCACCAGAACAGCGCAAGACAAAAACGAAAACCACGACACTGGGCAACAACCCGGTAGCAGTGTGACGACAAAAGAAGAAGAAGAAGAAGGTATACAGCATAAAGTGTACAGACTAGAAAATATATAGTACATAAAGTGTACAGACTAGAAAATATATAGTACATAAAGTGTACAGACTAGAAAATATATAGTACATAAAGTGTACAGACTAGAAAATATATAATACATAAAGTGTGCAGACTAGAAAATATATAGTACATAAAGTGTACAGACTAGAAAATATATAATACATAAAGTGTACAGACTAGAAAATATATAGTACATAAAGTGTACAGACTAGAAAATATATAATACATAAAGTGTACAGACTAGAAAATATATAATACATAAAGTGTACAGACTAGAAAATATATAATACATAAAGTGTACAGACTAGAAAATATATAATACATAAAGTGTACAGATTATAATTTTACCAACCTATAAGGATTTCTAGATGAATAGGATTATGGGATCATGAGAGAGAGAGAGAGAATAAGTTTATAATTGTTTGATAGAGAAATGCAAGAGAACAATAGAAGTTATAGAACTTTACAAGAATAGACAATATAAGTTATAGAACATTGCACAAATAGAACAATAGAAGTTATAGAACATTAAAAAATAGGACGATAGACTTTATAGCACATTGCAAGAGTAGGACAGTAGAAGTTATAGAACTTTACAAAAATAGGACAATAGACTTTATGGAACATTACAAGAATAGGACAATAAACGTTATAGAACATTACAAGAATAGGACATTGGAAGTTATAGAACATTACACAAATAGGATAATAGAAGTTATAGCACATTACAAAAATAGGATAATAGACGTTATAGAACATTGCAAAAATAGGATAATAGACGTTATAGAACATTGCAAAAATAGGATAATAGACTTTATGGAACATCACAAAGAATGTTATCACCAGTCTGTTGTCGGGGCCCGCAAGGGAAGCAAAGAATAGTAACAATGCGACCTACAAGGCATGTCGTAAGAGGCCACTGAGGTAGGGGTCTAGGAAGCTACCCTAGTAAATAAAAAAACGTCGCAGAAATCAGATTTGCTGACTTACTTGTAGACGCATAACTGACACAACGTACAATCGCTCTTAGGCTCTGATCACATACAAATCACAAAGAGTGGTTAACAAGTGGTCGACATGGAGCGCTTGAAGAAGAAGAAGAGAACATTACAAGAATTTGCCAGTTGTCTGAATATTTTCTAAACATTCCTTTCTCATTACAAAACCCAGCAATGTCTAACAATATAAAAAGAATAAAACAGAATTGATGATTACAAAACGATACGGCGACATGTTGATTGGACAAATTTCGGGTAAATATTTGAAAACGAAACAAAAAAATCTATGAATATTTGGGGTTTATTTTTGTGTTCTTCTCCTGGCTGTTCTTTACACGCAGGAATAAATGAACAGTCTCTTATATCTCCATCCACAAACCAAATGAAGCACAAGAAGCTGGCTGTGTCGCCACTTCTCGGAATAAATTAGGACGTTGCATGCATCGCAATGAAGGTTTTTTTTTTTGGGTAGGCGCACAGGATGATTTGTGTGCGTGTGTGAGCATGTAAAGTGTACAGAGCACTTTGGGTAGAGGAGGGAGCGCGGGGTAGCTTAATAGAGTGGGAATGAGTGAGTTGGAGATGGGGTGAGGGGGAGTGAGTGGAGAAATTAGATGTGGTAGGTGGGTGGAGTGGAAGTTAGAGAGGGAGGTCAAGATAGTGTGTTATGGAGAAATGTTCTTATTATTATCAACAACAATATCATCATAATTATCATAATTATCATCATACACTTATATAATAATCATCATTACCATCATCGTTATCATCATCATTACCATCATCATTATCATCATCATTACCATCATCATTACCATCGTCATTACCATCATCATTACCATCATCATCGTTATTAGCATTATCGTCATCGTCATTGTGCAACATCTCAGAATCATCATAACCACAGCAGCAACCATCCCTACCATCACCACCACCACCAACATCGCCCCGGTCCTTGCCGTCTTAATCATCATCATCCTTATCAACATCATGATCATTATTATCCTTCAGTTATCATCATCATTACCATAATTTATCAACAGCTAATCATGATAACCACTACAGCAACAATCCTTATAATCACTATCATGCCCACCTGCCCAGCGTGTTCGTAGCTCGTTGGACTGCGGGTGACAAGCCCTCTGTGAGTACATTTCAATTCTGTGGACTGGCAGAAAAAGCCACAGGTTCTCCAGATTTACAGTGTTCGTGGCACCGAACCGAAGGGTTACGATGTCCATGGCACCGACCCGAAGATCTGAAAAGCTCAAGTGCTTTTGGATCGGAAAAAAAATATATCGCTGTCATAGACATCCCTACCGACATCGCCGCTGTCGTTGCCGTCTTAATCATCTAATCACTCTTTGTGATTTTATGTGATCTGAGCCTAAGAGTGATTATACATTGTGCCAGTTATGCGCCTACAAGTAGACCAGCAGATCCGATTTCTACGATGATATTTATTTACTAGGTTAGTTTCTCTAGGCCCCTACCTCAGTCGCCTCTTACGACATGCCCTGTAGGTGGCAGCATTGTTACTATTCCTTGCTCCCTTGTAGGCCCCGACGGTGGCCTATTGGCTCTATGAAGGCTTCCACACTTTAGCCGCGATCAAGTGTGCACACGCACTTTCATATAATTATTTTTTGTTTCTTGTTTAGGGCTCTTAACCTTTAGTGCCACAGAGATTGGTAACAGGTTACCTTTTTAAATGTGTAAAATCCAGAGCGTCGTCCTCCTTTCGAACGAGAGCTGCTCTGAATTTTTAAGTTTGGTTTAGTTGCCTATTGGCTTCTTCATTTTCTGCTTCAAACGTTCCATATCGACCACTTATTAACCACTCTTTGTGATTTGTATTTGATTCTAAGAGCTATTATACTTTGTGCTACTTATGCGCCAACAAATAGTTCAAAACATCCGATTTCTGCGACGCATTTTGTTTACTAGGGTAGCTTCCCTAGGTGCCTACCTCAGTCGCCGCGTTACTATTCTTTGCTCCCATTGTGAGCCCCGACAACCGCTATTGGCTCTTTGAAGGCTTCACCCTTTGGCAGCGCTCAAGTGTGCACTACGCTTTGATCTTATCCTAAAGGCCGATCGTTTGATATGTCGCTGCTACATTTTATTTCTGAAATATTGATTTCAATTGCACTCTCATCTCAGAAATGTTTTATGGTCTGATAATTTATAACGTATTCTCGCTAAGATACTGAAAGAAGTCTGCAGTACAAGTTTATTGCTACAGGACACATTTCTAGCTTGGTGCGTATATATTACAGACCTTTAAGCTCGTATATATACTTAATTTATGTCTACAGTTGGTTAGTGTAGCCAAAGTCAATATTACTAATGTTGCTGGTGGTAGTCTCCCTTTGAATAAAACTAACGTCTGCGATTACCGCCCCTAGATACTAACACGATTTAATTGTACTATTTGATAAATGAGTTTCATTAAGCTGCCTTCAGGACGTACTCGTTGATGTGCCATTAGCTAATGCTTATTACTTGCTGGTATTCATTCAATATTTGTTGATCAAATCAATGTTAAAGTTTAAGGATTACACGGTATAAAATCTATTTTATTCCACACTTGTAAATTAATATCATTAGGGAGAGATAAGTAGGTCGGGAGATATGTCTGTAGGAACGTATAGACGTTCATGGCAAGCGATGAAGACAACAGTCTCAGAAGTGTGTTGCTGCACCTCTCTAGTGCACGTGGAGGTGACTGTAAAGTTTAATCATGGAACACACTCTCCTACCACAGATGAGACATACATGCTGGAAGTTAGACATGTGAGTGTTGAGTGCGTTACCTTTTAGCAAAGCTCGTCTATCAAAAGGTATAACAAAACCAACGTACAACGTATACACGTTCTTGGTAAAGATCAGGCATATCACAGAGTGATTCAAATTGGTCGTAAAGAACGAACGCAAAGAAGAAGATGAGAATAGCTCGTTTTCTCTGCGACTTAACCGTTCGACAATTCTCAGCTATGCGATTTCCTCTCATGTTGTTACAACACCACATTTGACAATCTTGCGCAAGGGATTCCCAGCATGTGGTGCCTATATTGAAGCATTTCAGAGACACTTTAAGAGTGTCTTTAAAGCGTTTTCTTGCCCGTCTGCCCAGCGTGTTCGTAGCGCGTTGGACTACGGGTGACTATCCCTCTGTGTGTACGGGTTCAATTCCGCGGGATGGCAGAAAAAGCCACAGATTCCCCAGATTTACGGTGTTCGTGGCACCGAACCGAAGGGTTACTATGTCCATGGCACCGAGCCGAAGAGCTGAAAAGCTCAAGTGCTTCTGGATCGGAAAAAAAGCGTTTTCTTCTGTCCACCAACTAAAAGCTGTCCCCTTCAAGCTCATCATACATCAACTGTAATCGGATACATTTATCAGGTATCCAAGCAACGCCACCTGTCCATCTCACTTGGGCCTTCTGCAACAGTGTTGATGACGCTTGGAATCTTAGCTCATATGAGGACTTCAGTATCTGGAATTTTGTCATGTCAGTTTATTTTTAGCAGCCTGCATAGACACCTTGTGTGGAAGTGGTTTAGTTTCCTAACTCGGTATACACCTATGCACATACACACATCGTTTGGCTAAGATCAAAGTGCACTGCCAACTTGATTGCTGCAAAATGGTGGGAGCCTTCATTGAGCCAATAGGAAACTAAATTTGGAAACAATTCCGAGCAGCTCTTAATCGATAGAATGGCGCTGTTCGTAGTTTTTATACACTTCAAATATAACTAGGTTCTCCCGCTGTTGCGATAATGGCTAAGGGCCCAAATAAAAAAAAAATTGTAATGGAATTAATTAGAAACAACATTGAATGCATCTAAACTCCAAAGTATACGGAGACTTCTTAAACAGAACACCAGGAAAGAAGGCGAGAGAAAGACCACGAAAAAGATGGCTAGATGGCATAGCATGCTAGCAGAATCCTGTCAAAGAGCAAAAATAACAATCACCCAAGCCACCAGAACAGCGCAAGACAAAAACAGAAACCACGACACTCGGAATATAAACAATATTTCCAGTTAACGAAAGAAAGGAAGGAATTAAGGAAGGAAGAAAGGAAGGAAGGAAGGAATCTCACACAACACACATATTCTCTGGCTGCCAGAAAAAGCACTACAAGAGCAAACATTAAAACCTTTCCAAGAGATGGATAGTCCTTGCACAGAAAACTAAATAATCGTGGCGCGCCAGCGCAGTCATTGATCGTAACATTGACTGATAATGACAGTGGAGGTTCCAGAATGGGGGACGTTTCTCTAATTCCCAGTCTCAAAGGCGGCGAGACAATAGTACTGTGCTCCTGACCATCAAACCAGGCTTTTATGATCCATTTAACTGCCTTATTTTAATTTGATGAAGATTTTTTTGAACGCTTTCATTACGATCGAACATAGGCAACAGAAAAAATTGAAAACTTATTAGGTGAATACACTCAAAGTAATCAATAATTAGTTTCTTTGAAGATGACTGATTGATTAATTTATTGATTGATAGGACCGCAATCACAGCAATTCAGTGAACAATCCGTGTCTGCTTCGATCTATTTCTTACACAGGAAGATCTCAGCTGTAGTGCACGAGCTCCGTATCTCCAGCGAGTTTCCCGATGTAATTATGAAGATGATGTGTAGAAATTTGATTTGATTTGAAATTCATTGTTTCTCATAAATTGTTTCTGTAAATAAAAAGCGTTACAGAAATCGGGTGTGCTAGGCTTCTTGTAGACGCATAAGAGGTACAAGGTACAATCCGATCACATACAGATCACAAAGAGTGGCTTAGCAAGTAGTCGATACGGAGCGCTTAGAAGAAGAAGAAGAATAACAACTCAGAAAGTGACACTTCTGATGAACGACTTTTATCCGGTTTCTAGCAATAGAATGTTTGCAGCCATTGTTCAAACTAATGAAATGTCCATACAAACATCTCTTATCTAAATTTCTAAAAGTGTTCCATTCATCATTACTTGACAATCTAAAACAAAGCATTATAATTGCAAGATTTCTTGTACCATATTTTGATACAATTCGTTCAGTGTTGTATTAGGGAACTGTTGTGCAATAATTCAAGTATCTGGGAACATTCCTAACATCAAATGGAAGATGTAAAACAGAGATTAGGAGTAGAATAGCTCAAGCGAAAGCAGCTTTTATGAAAATGAAAAACACAGTATGCGTAAATACCAATGACACTGACGAAACATGTAAAAACAAAGTATTGTAGTTTTATAAAATACAAAAACAATAATAACGCACAGGAACTTTTCGATCAAATTATCTTTATCAAGCGAAGGACGCAAATGAAGGGAAGATATTTACTACCAACGACATTGTGGAAACGAGTATTCCAGTGCTATATTGAGCCAATACTTATGTATAGCAGCGAATCATGGACAATGAACAAACAATCAATAAGACCATTGGAAGCCACAGAGATGTAGTTTTAAAGAAGAATGCTGAAAAGTCCATGGACATGGAAGAAAACAAATGGGGAGGATTTAAATCAGGCCTGCACACAAACAAACCTTAACAAAAGAATACGAATAACCTGCTGCCTTGCAGGTCGACTGGGAACAGCCCAAGGCTGACGGAGAGCGAACGTAGCAAACGCTGGTTGAAATCGGACACATCGCCGAAGGATAAGCACCAAAGCTACAAATGGCGCTGAAGATGTGACGAATCACACCTGTTCTTGGTGTAGGCTGTTTACATATCACAATAAGAATGATAAAATGGCCAAAAAGAACAACAGAGAAGAAGAATAGACATAAGAAAATCAAGGTTCTTCATGCATATATTGTTAAGAGTAAGTTTAGAAAATTGGGTGACAACAGGTAAAATTCAGGAAAGGAGAGATCGTGAAAGATAGAGGGAGAAGATGTTGGATGGTGGTCTGACATCTTGGTTCAACACAAAATCGACGTCAGAACTGATTAACTTCACCAAGGAGAGAGAGAGAGAGAGAGTTGTGGAGAGATATGATCGCCTACACTGGTAGGCATGGCACTTGATTGATTTATGTGATATAGGAGAGTCTCAGACACTGATTGTGCAGGATTTCTAATTTAAAAAAAACCCGGATAGAATTGTAAGCCATCTTTGTGATGAAGGATGTTCGCAAGGGATCTTTAATACCGCCTGTCTTTGGATCCCAGAAACACTCCGACATGTTTTTTGTGCCACGATGAAAAAAATGAAAAGGATTTTTTCTATAGCATGACATGTGTTATAACGATATTGACCATCTGCACGTGACGGGTAATGCGGTCAAGTATCATGCCAACCATTTATATTTCCCAAGTGTTATTCTGGTACCGAATTGAGGTTCGGTTGACACGAGAAAATATGAAGCAAGTAATTTCTCCATACCGCTCTGTCCTGGAAAACTTGTTCAATCTCTTCCATGGAATTGCGTCCGATATATCTCGTCCCTGCGCAATGTATAGATCACGTTTTATCTAAACAAATTGTTCGCCCGTGTAGTGTCGGCACCCGCAAGGGAAGCAAAGAATAATACCACTGCAACCTACAAGGCATGTCGTAAGAGGCGACTGATGTAAGGGCCTAGAGAAGCTATTCTAGTAAACAAAAAGCGTCGCAGAAATCGGATTTGCTGGCTCTACTACCGCCTTGTAGTTAGATTGGGGACAATCAAAGGCTAGCGGAGCAAACCATACATAAAAATGGACAGTAGGCAAACCAAGTAGTCCACAAAAAGACTGGTAACCTGGGCAGATGATGCTCAACAACCCTGGAGGGCAGGTCGTCTAAGAGTTGCTACCCTAAACGAAAATAGCAACCAGCTGCCTTGAAGGTCGGTTGGGAAGCCAAGGCAGACAGAGAGCGAACCCAGTAAACGCAGGTTGAAATCGGACACATCGCCGAAGGACTATCACTAGCGCTCCAAATGGTACTGAAGATTGTGACGTAAAAAAACGTTCTTGCCAAAGGCTGTTTATACATCACAATAAGAATGATCAAAATGACCAAAATGAACGATCGCGAGAGAGAGATTTGCTGGCTTACTTGTGGGCGCATAATTGGCACAACGTACACATTCTTTTAGGCTTGAATCTCATTCGAATCACACAGAGTGGTTAAAAGTGGTTAATATGGAACGTTCGAAGACGTATATCTATATAAATAAGTTTAACCATACCTGCATAATCATTTCCGAAACGGACGTAGTATAATTATCACACTCGGTAGATATTCATGAAATATTATATTTATTCGATAACTATTTTGCAACCGTTAATTTTCTAAACAGCGACGCCGACTTTTCTTGTAGCTATAAAACAATTTCGGCGCAATGATTTTTCTAACATAATTGAAAAGTAACACATTTAACACCATATCAAAATAATGATTTTTTTTGGTTCTCGTCAATTATAAAGATGAATTATTACAAAAAAAGGGGTTTCAGGATTATGACTTTTCAGCACGATTGATTTCGGAAAAATAACTGCCACCTAGTTGACTGCCAATATTTACAGGAATAGACTCTATTATTTCCCTATTTTGTGTTTGTGTGTGTGTGGTTATTAAGCGTAGGTAAATTTAGAACGCATTGATTTCAAATATTTGCTTCCATCCACATTAGTCTATCTTATCGTGGTTGAAGGGTTTGTGTGCCTTTACGATCCTTCAGGTTATGTCGGCGGGTGTCTAACTCCTGGCAGGTCTAACCAAGCCAAACACACTGATGGTCCCTCACATTAGTCTACTCTTGTCGGGTTGGAAGGGTTTGTGCCTTTACGATCCTTCAGGTTATGTCGGCGGGTGTCTAACTCCTGGCGGATCTAACCAAGCCAAACACACTGATGGTCCCTGCACATTAGTCTACCTTATCGTGGTTGGAGGGTTTGTGTGGATTTAGGATCCTTCAGGTTATGTCGGCGGGTGTCTAACTCCTGGCGGATCTAACCAAGCCAAACACTGAAGGTCCCTCCACATTAGTCTACCTTATCGTGGTTGGAGGGTTTGTGTGGCTTTAGATCCTTCAGGTTATGTCGGCGGGTGTCTCTCCTGGCAGGTCTAATCAAACCAAACACTGAAGGTCCCTCCTTGTTCTCCTTCTTCAACGTTTCGGAAGTCTGTTTGGATTTAAAGTAGTTATGTGGTCAGGGAATCCTGGCGATCTCCAATAACTTGTCTGGACTGAAGGCTATGTGTCCTGTTCCTTATGTTTGGGATTGGGGGTTTGTCATCTTACTGATCCTTCAGTGCATATGTCAGAGGTGCTCATTTGTCTTGATTAAACAGAGACCCAAACCTGAAGGTCCCTCTCAAAAATTTTCTACCTGTTCTTGGTTGAGTTGTGTGGTGGATCTTCAGTCCTTTCAGCCTGGGTGTCTCACCTTTGGCAGGATTTTAACACACTTTGCTTCCTCATATTGTCTACTGTGTCGTCGTTGGAGGGCTGTTGTGCATTTGCCAATATTACGATCCTTCCCAGGTCTAGACCGGGGGGGAGTTTAATTTGGGGCTCATAGTAACAGCCAAACACTGGAAAGGCCCCTCCCACGTAAGTCTACCTTATCTCGTTGAGAGACTTTTTGTTTGCCTTTCTAGATCCTTTTAGGATTATGTCAGAGCACGGTGCTGGCATCCTGGCAGGGTCTAAGCAACCCAAACACTGAAGGCCCCTCCACATTAGTCTACCTTATCGTGGTTGGAGGGTTTGTGTGCCTTTACGATCCTTCAGGTTATGTCGGTGGGTGTTTAACTCCTGGCGGGTCTAACCAAGCCAAACACTGAAGGCCCCTCCACATTAGTCTACCTTATCGTGGTTGGAGGGTTTGTGTGCCTTTACGATCCTTCAGGTTATGTCGGCGGGTGTCTAACTCCTGGCGGGTCTAACCAAGCCAAACACTGAAGGCCCCTCCACATTAGTCTACCTTATCGTGGTTGGAGGGTTTGTGTGCCTTTACGATCCTTCAGGCTATGTCGGCGGGTGTCTAACTCCTGGCGGGTCTAACCAAGCCAAACACTGAAGGCCCCTCCACATTAGTCTACCTTATCGTGGTTGGAGGGTTTGTGTGCCTTTAGGATCCTTCAGGTTATGTCGACGGGTGTCTAACTCCTGGCGGGTCTAACCAAGCCAAACACTGAAGGCCCCTCCACATTAGTCTACCTTATCGTGGTTGGGGGGTTTGTGTGCCTTTACGATCCTTCAGGTTATGTCGGCGGGTGTCTAACTCCTGGCGGGTCTAACCAAGCCAAACACTGAAGGCCCCTCCACATTAGTCTACCTTATCGTGGTTGGAGGGTTTGTGTGCCTTTAGGATCCTTCAGGTTATGTCGGCGGGTGTCTAACTCCTGTCAGGTCTAACCAAACCGAACACACTGATGGTCCCTCCACATTAGTCTACCTTATCGTGGTTGGAGGGTTTGTGTGCCTTTAGGATCCTTCAGGTTATGTCGGCGGGTGTCTAACTCCTGGCAGGTCTAACCAAACCGAACACACTGATGGTCCCTCCACATTAGTCTACCTTATCGTGGTTGGAGGGTTTGTGTGCCTTTAGGATCCTTCAGGTTATGTCGGCGGGTGTTTAACTTCTGGCAGGTCTAACCAAACCGAACACACTGAAGGTGAAAAGCGAGACCTTCTTCTTCTCCTTCTTCCAACGTTTTCAGACATCGATCTGTTTACTTTTAAAGTAGTTAGTGGTCAACTGGAATCAATGTGCATCTCCATATAACTTGTCTTGAACTGGTTTGAGGGATGGCTATGTGTTTTCTCTCTGTTCACTGTATGTTGGATATTCTTGCAGTATGTGTGTCTGTGTCATCTTGCTGGTGCCACATGTGCATATGTCAGAAGGGCCCATTTTGTACTTGTTAAACATATGGTACCTCAGCCTATTGTGCCCAGGTTCGTAGACGAAAAATTACAACCTGTTCTTTTCTACTTAGTTGGTGGTATGCTTCATCCTTTTCATGACCTGGTGATCTCTCAGCCATTTGTTCTTGTAGGCCATTTTTATCCGTACTTTTGCTTCCTCATATGTCATACTGGTGTCTGTCTGTGGTAGCCTGTTGCCTGCATTTGCCAATATGTCCGCAGTCTCGTTGCCAAAGGTCAGACCAAAGGGCGGGAAGTAGGATGGGGCCTCATATGGTAACAGCGCAGAACCCACCGGCGAGTGGTAAATGCTACAACCAACCCATCCCCCAGCGATGGGACAAATAGCAATCGTCCTCTCTCTCCCTTGAAGAGAACATCCTTTTTATTGTCTTGTCTTCTACTTCTATGACACTTTCTCTTAAATATATGGGATTCAAGTGTCCAGGGAGCACACCCTGCATAAAAGTCTGGGCTGGCGATCCCGGCGACAGAAAGATAAAGTCACCTAGAGTAGGATACTCCAGACAAATCCGAGAAGACAGATCTCGTCAGCAGGGGACTCCAACTGTCTAGAGAACAAACTACCAAAAATGTCCTGAGAAACGGAATGTGTCAGCCATTATTGGTGGGGGAATCGACCACAGCCAACTCTAATATTGGGCCGCATAACTGGCAGGGTAATTATTTACCTAGTTTCAGTTGGGATGGGGGTGGGGGGGGGAGGGTGACTGAAATTTATGCAAGTTTGATAGAACACTGGAAGCTTTTAGCAATTTGACTGAATTCTTGTGAATCTATGGTTATTTATTAATGAAAAATATTCATAATATTGATATTCCTTATTGTTAAACTTAACTGTTGCATAATACTGATATTCCTTATTTGCTAATGTTAAATATAACTTTAGCATTCTTGTTGATTTAAAAATGAATTCGTCTATATACAATACTGGAATGCGAGGTCACGTGATCGGTTGAGGTTTGATTTCCCACATTTTTTACTCGAGTCCACAAACCGAAAGAGTTTATAGTAGGCTGTGAATCGACAGATAAGAATGACTCAATGGCATGGTCCGGCCAAACATTTGCTTGTTGGCTCCGATAGCAAAGTCAACAACATGCTTCGCTTGTAGCCACGCGTCGTGCTAGTTCTGGGGTACGAAACCAACTTGGACCAACATTTTTGTCGCTGTGATCTAAATTATAAATACCACTCGACCATGTCAGGGCTCACAAGGGAGCAAAGAATAGTAACAATGTGACCTACAAAGCATGTCGTAAGAGGTGACTGAGGTAACCCATAGGAAGCTACCTGGTAAATACAAAGCATCATAGAAATCGGATGTGCTGGCCTACTTGTAGGCGCATAACTGTCACAACGTAGAATAGACTTAGATCACATAGAAATCACAAAGAGTGGTTAACAAGTGGTTGATATGGAGCGGGGTCTTGTGGCTAAGTGGTTAAGCCCTTTGCCTTGTGAGTCGAAGGTCGTGGGTTCGAGTCCGGACCGCGCCGTTCTGTTCACGAGTGCAGTTTTTCCAGAGACCCCTGGGATTGTTGCTGGAGCTACGGAGTTCGTGCTTTGTGCAATACTCTCGGCAGGTGGCGTGTCATTTCTGCGGAGAGGAACCGAGCCATATGGGGTAAATCCGGTGCAATGAAGTGATATGGAGCGTTTGAAGAAGAAGAAGAAATAGCACTGAAGTTGGAGTAAGACTTGTCTGAATGGTGAGGGACACTAATAATAAGGACAATCAAGACTCCAGTCAAGACAACACATCAACAGACTCCAGTCAAGACAACACATCAACAGACTCCAGTCAAGACAACACATCAACAGACTCCAGTCAAGACAACACATCAACAGACTCCAGTCAAGACAACACATCAACAGACTCAGTCAAGAACACATCAACAGACAGCAAGAAATACACTAAAGACTCGCAGTCAAGACTCACATCAACAGACTCAGTCAAGCACACATCAAGACTCCAGTCAAGACAACACATCAACAGACTCCAGTCAAGACAACACATCAACAGACTCCAGTTAGCATGTAACGAATACAACATGAGAATAAACATCGACAAACAGAAGTAATGACATTCGCCAGAGAGGAAAGCACTACCAATATCTCCATCAACAATCGCCCACTAAATCAAGTAAAAGATTTTACATACCTGGGGAGCATTTTTCAGCAAATGGAAGAATAACTAATGAAATTCAACACAGATGCAACAAAGCAAATCAAATGATAGGACAAATGGCGCCAATTTTAAGATGCAAACACGTCACCATGAACACAATAAGAGCAATGTTCAACACAATCTTTCTCCCCATATTATGTTACCAGTGCCAGACCTGGACGCTGACAACAAACGATAGAAGAAAACTAGTCACAACAGAGATGAAGTGTCTACGCAGAATGCTGGGAGTAACAAGAAGAGACCGGTTGAGAAATGAAGACATCAGGAAAAAAGTGGGTACATCATCAGTACTAGACTTCATCAAGAAACAACAAATTAAATGGTTCGGTCACGTAAGCAGATTACCAACAGACAGTGCACCCCAAAGAGCAATGCTGCTCCGATACAATGGGTACAAACAAAAGGCCGGCCACGCTAAAGATGGACATCTGAGATAACAGAGGCGACGAAAGAGACTATCTACGAAGCGCATACTAGGGCCCGTTTTAGAAATCTCTTCCTGACCTGACGCTGTGAGGCATACAGGATTCGAGAAAGAAAGAAAGACTCCAGTCATAGCTGTCAGACTAAACTTCCTGATTACGTCTTGAATTTATAGCAATCGAACGACCACAAATAAGGTGCATGAAAGACGCATAGAACAGAAAGTCAACGATAGTTAGTTAAGGAAGGAAAAAGACATATATAGATAGACAAAGACATGGAGACATTTATAGAGTAAGAGAGACACAGAGAGAGAGAGAGAGAGAGAGCAGAGATAAATAAAGATTGATATAGACAAGGAGACACATAGTTAGACATATATTTAGGCAAATACAAGAGAGAGAGAGAGAGAGAGAGAAAAAATCAGAGAGATAATCAGGAGATGGAAAGAATGCAAAGGACAGAGATAAATAACCAGAGAGAGAGAGAGAGAGAAAGGGGGAGAGAGTAGTAGAGAGATAATCAGAAGGAGGACAGAATGCAATGGTCAGAGATAAATAGGCAACCAGAGAGAGAGAGAGAGAGAGAGAGTAGCAGAGAGATAGAAGAAAAAGGACAGAATGCAAAGGACAGAGATAAATAGGCAACCAGAGAGAGAGAGAGAGAGAGAGAGAGAGAGAGGGAGAGAGATGAAGACATGCAAAGAGAATAGCAGAAAGATCACAAGAGAAAGTCACAGAAAATGTCAGATACATAGAGTTACCCATCAATGGCAAGATACGATCATGAATAAGAGTGTAAGACAGAAAGGAAGAAGAAAATATCTAGAGAAGGGAAGACAGAGAAAAATACCAAGAAAGAGAGATGACAAAACTCACACAGAGATAAAAATAGAGAAAATAACCAGATGGAGAGATGGAAAAACATACAGAAAAGGCAAAAGAGAAATATACAGAGAAAGATTAGCAATAATAGTAGTGTCAGTCAGACCCACACACATACCCACCGAACCACACATACTCCTCGACCCACCCACCTACCCACACTCACTCCTTCCACACATACACAAATAATAAATAATAAATACTAAATTAAAAAAAAAATGTCACAATGGGCGATAGAATAATGCCAGAGAGAAAACTGCAAGGAGGAAAGGGGGAAGGGAAACGACACGCGTGAGACATTGCCCTTCTGAAACAAAGCGTATAGTTTGCGGCTTGTGGCGTCCATGTTGCCAGCTTCATATTGACAATTGATTAGCCTAGAAATAAATGCATAATTCAGACGAACAGAAATATGAAATAGTGGGATTATGAAACCTGAGAGATATTTAATCGAAGGTGGATTCAAGTGTTGCCACAAGTGAAAGAAAAAAAAAATGAAAAATCGTGGCATATCCTTTACAGGATGTTGCCAGCAACCATATCAAACGAGTCGTCGATTTTCTAGGCTCCTTTTATGAAAATTGTGGCTTTCCTTTACATGACATAGTCATCAACACAGTAAACAAGTCGACGATTTTCTAGGTACCACTTATACGGTCAGTAGTTTGATATTGTTTTCTGAGCGGTAAGGTCTATTTTTATCTTTTGTAAAAATCCACGGAAACGAATTTGTTTCCAAACTGTCTACCGCGTAGTTTGAACCAGGCACGTTTGGATTTTTTTATCGAGTTCACTACCGCTTAAGATACAGACTCTTACATGCTTCTTTCATAGGTTCAGTAATTTGCCATTTGGAGAAGTTACCAACAACACCAGAAAAGACAGAGTCACCAACATCAGCATAAGAAATAAACTTGACACAGAACCTTGCTTGAATTACATTGAGAAACAAAGAATGAAGTGGATTGGTCACTTAATAAGAATGCATCCAAACTCCACAGTCTTCTACAACAGAACATCGGGAAAGAAAGCGAGAGGAAGACCACGAAAAAGGTGGTTAGATGGTAACGTAATAGAATCCTGTGAAAGAGCAAAAATAACAATCATCCAAGCCATCAGAACAGCGCGGGGAAAAACAGCAAACCACGACACTGGGCAACAACCCGGTAGTAGTGTGACGACACTGGGCAACAACCCGGTAGTAGTGTGACGACACTGGGCAACAACCCGGTAGTTGTGTGACGACACTGGGCAACAACCCGGTAGTAGTGTGACAACACTAAGCAACAACCCGGTAGTAGTGTGACGACACTAAGCAACAACCCGGTAGTTGTGTGACGACACTGGGCAACAACCCGGTAGTAGTGTGACGACACTGAGCAACAACCCGGTAGTAGTGTGACGACACTAAGCAACAACCCGGTAGTTGTGTGACGACACTGGGCAACAACCCGGTAGTAGTGTGACGAACCACGAAGAAGTAGAAGTAGTTTGTCATTACTTTCTGAACGATGAGATATAATTTTAGCGTTTAAAAAAATTATAGGGAAAAATGTTTTCTTCTAAATTGCCCGCCGTGAAGATTGAACCACTTACACTTGGGTTGTTAACGAGCTCACACCCCGCTTAGCCACAGTTGCGACAATCATCATCGTCATCAGGTGCCGTGACGGCTGGCGTATGCGATCATGTATCTCCACAAATCTCTATATTTGGTGTTTGCTATCAACTCAGATGTTGACGCTCTACTGTGCCATGAAGTCAAACTATCCAAAATGTTCTCTGTCTATCTTCGACAATAGAAATGTAATATTAGAAAAACGTGTATTTCTAGCAGAAGTATTACATTTCGAAAAAAGGAAGGTTATTGCATATTGGTTAGTTGATTGGTTACGAAATGAAATGGAATATTTTGAAAATATACAAAATTGTTCTTTGATAAATGTCGTTTTTTCAAGGCATGATACCGACAGAGGGAAAAGAGGAAGATTAAGAAGAAGATGGTTCTTGTGGGCGTGATACCGGCAGAGGGGAAAGAGGTATATTTTTTATTCCTGATCCAGAAGCCCCTGAGCTTTCAGTTCTTCGGCTCCGTGCCATGGACATTGTAACCCTTCAGCTCGGTGCCATGGACATCATAGCCCTTCGGTTCGGTGTCACGAACACCGTAAATCTGGAGAGCCTGTAGCTTTTCTGCCAGCCTGCGGAATTGAACCCGCACTCACAGAGGGATTATCACCCGTAAAGGAGAATATCGCTCTTGAGTGCATGACGACAGATGGAGAAGAGAGTCAATTAGAAGAAGGTTCTTGAAGGTATGATACTGGACAGATGGAAGAAAGAGAGGTCAAGTAGAAGAAGGTTCTTGAAGGTATGATACTGGACAGATGGAAGAGAGGAAGATCAAGAAGAAGAATACTCTTGAGGGCATGATAGGGGAAAGAGGAAGATTGAGGAGGAGATTTGCGTGCGCGCGTGGTGGACAGATGAAGGAGAGGAAGAACAAGGAGAAGATGAATGCGTGATGTCATAGACGAGTTGATGATGAAAGGAAGTTTGACTGTTTATTATTTATTTATTGATTGACAGATTTATTGATATATTTATTGATTGATTTATTGATTAATTTATTGACTGATTTATTGATTAATTTGTTGACTGATTTATTGATTAATTGATTGACTGATTTACTGATTGATTTATTGATTGACATATTTATTGATTTATTTATTGATTTTATGATTTATTTATTGATTGTTTTGTTAGAATCATCATCATTGCACTTCGGTGAGTAACCATGTGTACTCCGATATATTTCCTACACAGGAAGATCTCAGCGGCAGTGCACAAACTCTGTAGCACAGGTGAGGGTCTCCAATGTAATTTAGAAGACTAAAAACATTTTGTAGGAATTTTCAAGAAAAAAATATTTTGTAATGAAGTTTGCCTGGGCAGAATTCTTTCCAGCCTGCTCTTCTTGATTTTGTGCTGCCAAAGATTATTTTACAAGCGCAACTTGAACTACGTTTTATCGTCCATCTCCGATAGGACTAGGAACTCGATCATACACTGAGATTGGGGATCTGTGCCCGTCTGCCCAGCGTGTTCGTAGCTGTTGGACTACGGGTGACTATCCCTCTGTGTGTGTAGACTCAATTCCGCGGTATGGCAGAAAAAGCCACAGATTCCCCAGATTTACGGTGTTCGTGGCACCGAACCGAAGGGTTACGATATCCATGGCACCGAGCCGAAGAGCTGAAAAGCTCAAGTGCTTCTGGATCGAAAAAATCAATAAAAAAAATCGAGGATCTGTGCAAAAATATCCCGATGCCTAAAGAAGTGAGCGAACCAAGTACCTTTGAAATGCTTGATAGGATAAAATGAAGGTACCAACATTTAATAAACTAACTCGCTCGTTTGTTGCCAGGGCTCGGAAAGGGAGCAAGGAATAGTACCACTGCGACCTACAATGCATGTCGTAAGAGACAACTGAGGTATGAGCCTAGGAAAGCTACCCTAGTAAATAAAAAACATCGCAGAAATCGAATATACTGGCCTACTTGTAGGTGCATAACTGGCATACGCACAATTGCTCTTAGGCTCGGATAACATACAAATCACAAAGAGTGATTAACAAGTGGTCGATATGGAGCGTTCAAAGATTTGAAGAGAAAGAGTTCCAACACATAATAAGTTTAAACATTTTGTTTTAAAAGCAAACAGACAGTGTCAAGATCATCTTGAATATTATTTGAACGGAAAAGAGGGGGAAAAAATTACATTTTAAGCGAAAAAAAACCCCCAACAAATTGTTATAAAAATATAAAAAACAAGAGAACACGAGAAATGGATTATGGCAAATGCAAATAATTTAAAAAAGTATAATTTAAATAGGACACGCAAATCCAAGCCAGGAAACAATTTCAGGGAGTAATTATTTGACAAACACAAGATAAACAAGTATGAATGCCAACAATTAATTTTATATGTTAGTATTATGTTCGGCATGCATTCAACAACAGAATGGAAGACTGTTTAGTAATTAAACGAGGATTATAAATATGATAGGTATCTGTGGTGTAGAGACTGTGCTCGTCTCTCGTGCCACACCTACCAGGTTCGCTCCCTCGTAGAGCCATTTGGATATTTTTCAAGAGATCCATGATCTCAGTGTAGATGGGATCGAGTTCCTAGTTCTTTCAGAAACAGGGTATAAAAAGTAGGCCCAGTGTTCATATTTAAGCACATAAAAGAACCCTTGGCAGTTCAAAATCGAGAAGAGCAGGATGGAAAGCCGCTTCACGGGCAAAATTCATGAGAAAAATTTTAAAATAGAATTCCTACAGAAATATCTTCACCATCTTCAATATTACATCGGGGAACCTCGCCGGTTCTACGGAGTTCGGGCACTGCAGCTGAGATCTTCATGTAAGAAAGAGATCGAAGAACACATGGTTACTCACCGAAGTGCAATGATGATGGTCCTATCAATCAATCAATCAATCAATCAATCAATAACACACAGATTAAACACGAATATCTGTAATTTTGTTTTGTAGTGATAATAATATTGATACTAAACCTCGTACTAATACTACTACTGTCGACCGAGTGGTTAACGGGGCCCAAATTTGGGTGTAAAGAATAGAACCACTGCTAGGTGCCACGCATGTCGTAAGAGGCGACTAAGGATGTTTGGCTTAAATCGGATGCACGTGTTCTAAACGTATAGAGTCTATTTTTTAGGGGCCTACCAAATCAATGTGCAACGTATACACGTTCTTGACAAAGATCAAACATATCACAAAGAGTGATTAAAATTGGTCGTAAAGAACGAACGCAAAGAAGAAGGAGAAGAAAACTACTACTGTTACTAGTATTACAATTATTACTAATAATATTACTGTTATTATTACTACCTTTTCTTCTTTTGTCGTCACACTGCTACCGGGTTGCTACTCAGTGTTGTGGTTTTCTGTTTTGTCTTGCGCTGTTCTGGTGACTTGGGTGATTGTTATTTTTGCTCTTTCACAGGATTAATACTACTGTTATTTTTACTACTACTGTTACTACTACTACTACTGTTACTACTACTACTACTACTACTGTTACTATTACTACTACTGTTACTACTACTACTGTTACTATTACTACTACTGTTACTATTACTACTACTGTTACTATTACTACTACTGTTACTATTACTACTACTGTTACTATTACTACTACTGTTACTATTACTACTACTGTTACTATTACTACTACTTTACTATTACTACTACTACAAAAACTACAACCTAAACAACTACTATTACTACTACTATACCGTCGTATTTTCAGTGCAAATTACAACAGAGACTAACTGTCGCTCTCACACTTCTAGCTTACGCTGACACCAACAGCGGAGGTTAGAGTAAGTATTATAGAACTGAGCTTGAACATAATTTAGAGCATATTTTAATTCATTCTATTCTGCTTGCGCTTACACATACACAGAAATTGCAACATACGAAATGAGATGTCTCCGCAAAGTCACCAACAACACAAGAATCGACAGAGTAACGAATACCAGCATCAGAGTAAAGGTTAGAACAAGACCGTGCTTGAATTATATAGCGAAACAGAGAATGAAGTGGTTTGGTCACTTAGTAAGAATGTGAACAGACCCAACTGCATATGAAGCTTTCCGCAACAGAATTTCAGGAAGGAGTGCGAGAGAGAACCACCAGGAAAAGGTGGATAGATAACGTAGTTGAATTCTATCAGAGGACTAGAAAACCATCACAAGTCACCAGAGAAGCGCAAGACAAACACATAAAACCAGGACACTGTGTTAACAACCGGAACAGTGTGACTGAAACAGTTGAATTCAACAATGGGACTAAAAAACCATCACACAAGTCACCAGAGAAGTGCAAGACAAACACATAAAACCACGACACTGTGTTAACAACCCGGTAACAGTGTGCTGACAAAAGTTGAATTCAGCAATGGGACTAAGAAAACCATCACACAAGTCACCAGAGAAGTGCAAGACAAATACGTACATCCAGGACACTAGGTTAACAACCAGGTAACAGTGTGCTGACAAAAGAAGAAGAAGGATTATTCTACTTAATGTCGTGATAGTAATACAATAGACGCATCTGTGGCATAATGGTAGTGAGCTCGGTCACAACACAAGTATACCTGGTTTAAACTCAGCGGCGGACAATTTGGAAGGACATGTATTGCCATGGATTTTTTACGAAGGGTAAAATATAACTCACCGTTCAGAAAGCAATGGCAAACTACTGAACGTATAAGTTGTGCCTACTTCTTCTTCTTCGAACGCTCCATATCACCCACTTGATAACCACTCTGTGTGATTTGTATGTGATCTGAGACTAAGAGCGATTGTACGTTGTGCCAGTTATGTACCTGCAAGTAGGCCAGCACATGCGATTTCTACGATGTTTTTATTTACTAGGGTAGCTTCTCTAGGTCCTACACGTCCCTCTTACGAATCTGATTGCAGTGGTTATTCTTGTATCCTTGCGGCCCGCACTTGGTTGCCGAGTCGACGCCGTTTACTGTAGATGGCGACGTCCTGTTTACTGTAACTGATGGTGACGTCCTGTTTACTGTAACTGATGGTGACGTCCTGTTTACTGTAACTGATGGTGACGTCCTGTTTACTTACGAGTACTTGTTTTGATGGTACGTTTCCTGATCTCTCACTGTTTGCTATGGCGACGTCCTGTTTACTGTGAGGGGGTGATGAGTATGGACGTCCTGTTTTTTGACTGTTACGAGCTGATGGCGACGTTCACGTCGTTTACTGTAGCTGATGGGGGGTGACGTCCTGTTTCTTAGCTGATGGAGCTGAGAGGCAAAGACCCGTTTACTGTAGCTATGGCGACGTCCTGGAAAGGATGCGCTACGATTTGTATTGTCAATACAATAAATAAACAATGAACAAGTTATAGGGTTTCCGGAACAAAATTACCAAATACAGGATTTGAACTACACACTCTTACTTCTTACGGCACCCATTGCCTAGCTCTACAATACAAGTGATTTTCAATTCAATAGAAACTTTCAATGAATAAAAAATGACAGGACGGATCATATTTGAAATGAATATTTGATTCATTATAACAATGAAACCGAGGCATAATCTAACCCATTCGTTAAACAGAGACTAGATCATAGCGGAAGTTTTATTCTACTTCCGTTATATCCGCCATTTGTTCATTTAGTTCAGTGAGAGTTATAAATAATGCCCTCCCATAGCTATTTAAAAAAAATACGAGCAAATAAAATTTTGTTCAAATGTTTAAATAAAATTATAAATTGAATATATTGTTCAGAATACGCTTCCTATAGTGTCGTTTTTTGAATTAACTACCGCATTGAATCATTTGAACGCGGAGGCTGGTTTTCATCTCACAAACGGACACGACATAGAGCCTCTATCAATATTAAATGAGTCTGACATGAATTTGTAAACAAAATTATCCAAGATGGAGTTAGGAATTGGTACAGTTAGTTTACAATACAATCTTATTTCTTTTGTGGTCACACTGCTACCGGGTTGTTGTCCAGTGTCGTGTTTTTTTTATCTTTTGTGATCACACTGATACCGGGTTGTTGTCCAGTGTCGTGTTTTTTATCTTTTGTGATCACACTACTACCGGGTTGTTGTCCAGTGTCGTGTTTTTATCTTTGTGATACTGATACGGTTGTTGTCAGTGTCGTTTTATCTTGTGATCACTATCCGGGTTGTTGTCCAGTGTCGTGTTTTTTTTATCTTTTGTGATCAC
Source organism: Arion vulgaris (assembly GCA_020796225.1). Taxonomy (NCBI): domain Eukaryota; kingdom Metazoa; phylum Mollusca; class Gastropoda; order Stylommatophora; family Arionidae; genus Arion; species Arion vulgaris. The sequence goes on along the minus strand of CM036776.1, from coordinate 14,325,435 downwards.
ACTGATACCGGGTTGTTGTCCAGTGTCGTGTTTTTTTATCTTTTGTGATCACACTGATACCGGGTTGTTGTCCAGTGTCGTGTTTTTATTTTTGTGATCACACTGATACCGGGTTGTTGTCCAGTGTCGTGTTTTTTATCTTTTGTGATCACACTGATACCGGGTTGTTGTCCAGTGTCGTGTTTTTTTATCTTTTGTGATCACACTGATACCGGGTTGTTGTCCAGTGTCATGTTTTTCTCTTTTTGTCTTGTCAATATAGGGGGAGCCTGCAGTAAAATGGCGAAAGACATAATAGTAAATTTACTGTAGTTTACAATACAAAAAATGACAATACATTTAGGACCGTTGATATGTCTCTGTCGTAGGTCTAAACGTAGTGTGCTATGAAATTCATCACTCCTGTTGCATCGTTTGCTTGATAAAGGCCTTTTGGTCGAAACGTTGCTGTGGTTCGTCATTGCAAATTGTCATTGTTTTTGTATTTTGTAAATCTACAGTACTTTGTTATTACGTGTTTTTGTCTTGCACTTTTCTGGTGGCTTGTGTGATTATTATTTTTGCTCTTTGACAGGATTCTGCTACGCCATCTAACCATCTTTTTCGTGGTCTTCCTCTCGCCTTTTTTTCTGATGTTCTATTGTAGAAGACTCTGTATACTGTGGAGTTTGGATGCATTCTTATTAAGTGGCCAAACCACTTCATTCTTTGTTCCTCAATGTAATTCAAGCAAGGTTCTGTGCCAACTTTCCTTCTTTTGCTGATGTTGATGACTCTGTCTTTTCTGATGTTGTTAGTAACTTTTCGCAGGCACCGCATTTAATGCGTAGTTACAGTACAATACTGTTGTCAAATAAAGAGATACCGCTAAAATCTAAAGCAAATCTCATAAGAACGATTTTCTGGCCAACACTATGTTACCAGTGTCAAGCATGGCCAATAACAGCAGCTAATGAGCGGAAAATCATAACGACAGAGATGAGGTTCTTAGAATAGCTGTAGGTGTAACAATAAGAGACAACATTAGAAATGAAGAAATCAGAAGAAGACGGGATGTGAAACCAGTCATGCAATTCATAAAAGAACAACAGATTAAATGGTTTGAACACCTGACCAGAATGCCCTGGTATCGCTACCACAGAGAGCCCCACAGAAAAAGTATAATGAGTACAAAGCAAGAGGAAGACCACGCAAAAGATGGAGCAAAGGCATCAAGAACAGCCTTACGAAAATGAATATCAGCTTACAAAGTGCCTTAAAAACAAGCACACACAAGATCACTACGTTCTCCCCCCTTCCCAAACTTCTATAAAGAAGTAAATGGTGGAAGAGAAGAATAAAAAGACGGTACAAAATCAATACAAAATTTAACGTCTGTTCAATCTAGCAAAAGTGTCAACTATCTACTTTAGTTGGTCAAGCGACATGACCGGACAAAAAGACATTCTCTTTAATATTTAATGTATTTATGTGTCTGATGGAGCGACATATGATGTTGATTTAGAAATATAAAGCTTTACCACAATCTTTCTCCTAACATTAAGCTACCAATCCCAAACCTGGACGCTGACATCAAATAATAGAAGAAAACTAGTCACGACAGAGATGATGTGTCTACGCAGAATGATGGGGGTAACAAGAAGAGATCGGTTCAGAAATGAAGACACCAGGAATAGCGTGAGTACACCATCGTTACTGAACTTCATCAAGAAAATTAAATAGTTCAGTCACATTTATTTTTCGATCCAGAAGGACTTGAGCTTTTCAGCTCTTCGGCTCGGTGCCATGGACATCGTAACCCTTCGGTTCGGTGTCACGAACACCGTAAATCTGGGGAATCTGTGGCTTTTTCTGCCATCCCGCGGAATTGAACCCGCACACACAGAGGGATAGTCACTCGTAGTCCAAGGCGCTACGAACACGCTGGACAGACGGGCTGTTCAGTCACATAAGTAGATTGCCAACATACAGTGCGCCTCAAAGAGCAATGCTGCTCCGATACAATGATACAAAGCAAAAAGGCCACGTAAAAGATGGACCTCAGAGATAACAGAGGCGTAGAAACACATTAATTATGAAGCGCACACACAAGGACTCGAAATAGAAATCTCTTCTTATCCTGACGCTGTGAGGCAAAACATGAATGGAGAATGGAAGAGAAAGAAAGCTTCTGTGATGATAATTCTTTCATCAATCAAGTGTCATGCCTACTGCCGTTAACGATCATGTCTCTCCACAACTCTTTCCCTTTCTACATTGTGCAGTTAATCAGTTCTGACACAGATCTCTTGCCTTGCCATGATGTCAGACATTCCAATACCTTCTTCATCCACCTTCCACGATATCTCCTTCCCTGTATTTTACAAGTTGTCCACAAATATTCTAAACCTTCTCTTCGCGTTAAATACAACTTTTTATTACCGATCCAGAAGCACTTGAGCTTTCAGCTCTTCGGCTAGTGCCATGGACATCGTAACCCTTCGGTTCGGTGCCACGAACACCGTGAATCTCGTGAACCTGTGGCTTTTCTGCCAGATCGCGGAACTGAACTCACAGGGAGCTTTGTTAAATGCATTAAGAACCTATATTTACTGATTTTTTTCTCTTATTAGGTTTATTTGTGTGCAGGCTTGTTTTAAAACCTCATTATTTGTTTTCTTATCTGTCCATGGAATTTGTTGCAATCTTCTGTAAAACCACATTTCTTGGATGTCCAGAGATCCTATTTATTGTTTATTGTTAATGATTCACTACAAATCTTTCACTTTCTTTTCTCCAATCCTGTTTTTCATTCTAGCGTCAGGATAAGAAGAGATTTATAGAACGAACCCTTTTGTGCACTTCATAAATAATGTCTTTCGCCGTTTCTGTTACCTCTGAGGTCGTATTCTTTTCCACAGTGTCCTTGGTAGTGAATACACGCATAGTATGTTTTTTTCCATTGTATAAAAACTACGTTCGCTTGAGGTATTCTGCAAGACTATATGTCATCTATTTGTATTATTGAAGACCATCATTAAGAGACAAATATGGAGGTGGTTTGGACATGTATGTCGTATGCCAGAGGGGGCATTGGCTAGGACAGCTCTCAGATGGACAGTGGATGGGAAGAGAAAGCCTGGGCGTCCAAAGGAAACACCGAGAAGAACGGTGGAGAGAGAGTTGAAGGAGTGTGGTCTGACGGGGGAGACAGTTGGTAGAAAGGCAGCAGAACGGTAACAGTGGAAGTCTCTTGTGGAAGCCTTATGTGTCAATTAGGACACGGAGAGGATCTAAATATATCCTCTATAGAAAGGGATGCTGGCCCTAAAACACACCACTACATTCAAAACCACACGGCACCAGAGATGAGCTCCAGACAACAGTCGACCATAATATGAAATGCCTGACGGTATAATGATAAAAACAGCATCGTAAGAAGAAGCCCACATCAATTGTAAAGTTTCCAATTTCTCATCTCATGCTTTACCACTGACCGTCATAGCGTCAGTCGAGCCCCATTTACATCTCATGCTTTACCACTGACCGTCATAGCGTCAGTCGAGCCCCATTTACATCTCATGCTTTACCACTGACCGTCATGGCGTCAGTCAGCCCCATTACATCTCATGCTTTACCACTGACCGTCATGGCGTCAGTCGAGCCCCATTTACATCTCATGCTTTACCACTGACCGCCATAGCGTCCGTCAGTCGAGCCCCATTTAGACTGATATTTTTCTAACCGAAAAAGGACCGAGGCTGTCGACCCAGCCATAATTTAGTAGCACAGAAATGTAGGACAGTAATGGGGGTCAGTTTGATTTGAACATATCCAATTATCATCTATTGATGAAAGTAATGATTGATTGATAGGACCATCATTACTGCACTTCGGTGAGTAACCATGTGTGCCACGATCTCTTTGTTACACATGAAATCTCAGCGGCATCGTACGACTCCGTAGCACATGCAAGGGTCCCCGATGAATTATTTAGAAGATGGTTACAATAATTTGTAGGAATTTTTATTTATTAATTTTTCTAATGAATTTTGTTAGGGAATCGACTTTCCGGTGTGTTCTACTCGATTTCGAACTACCAAGGGTTCTTTTATGCGCTCAATTTGAGCAGGAGACCTAGGTTTAGTCGTCCGTCTCTGAGTTGTTTTTTCCCCCGATCCAGGAGCACTTGAGCTTTCAGCTCTTCGGCTCGGTGCCATGGAGCTCTTCGGCTCGGTGCCATGGAGCTCTTCGTCTCGGTGCCATGGAGCTCTTCGGCTCGGTGCCATGGAGCTCTTCGTCTCGGTGCCATGGAGCTCTTCGGCTCGGTGCCATGGAGCTCTTCGTCTCGGTGCCATGGAGCTCTTCGGCTCGGTGCCATGGAGCTCTTCGTCTCGGTGCCATGGACATCGTAACTCTTGGGTTCGGTACCATGAACACCGTAAATCTGGAGAACCTGTGATGACTTTTCTGCCAGCCTACGGAATTGAGCCCGCACACACAGAGGGCTTATCACTTGTCGTCCAACGCGTTACGAACATGCTGGACAGGCGGACGTCTGTCTCTGATAGGACTATGAACTCTATCTCACCTACAAGTATGTCATGGATCTCTGAATATCCTGATGGTTTCTGAAGGCAATCCATCAGCTTTGGAACAAGATGCGAGCACAAACTCTACACCACTAGACCCTTTGATGAAACTAATCTCTCACACATCAGAGTCCAGCTTGATGAAACTAATAATCCTTAACCACCAGACCGCTTTGTGAACAATAATCTCACCCACACAGAACCGCTTTGATGACTAATAATTCTACACCACACAGAGACCGCTTTGATGACTAATATTCTACACACACAGGCCCTTTGATGAAACTATAATCCTACCCACCAGACCGCTGATGAAACTAATAATCTTACACCCACAGACCTTTGAGAACTAATAACTCTACCCAGGAACCGCTTTGATGAAATAATCTCTAACACACAGACCCTTTGATGAAACTAATAACTCTACACCACAGGACCGCTTTGATGAAATAATACCTCCAGAGAGACCGTTTGATGAAACTATAATCTCTACACCACAGGACCGCTTTGATGAAACTAATAATCTCTACCACAAGACCGCTTGAGAACATAATCTCTACACCACACAGAGACCGATTTGATGAAACTAATAATCTCTACACCACACAGAGACCGCTTTGATGAAACTAATAATCTCTACACCACAGAGACCGCTTTGATGAAACTAATAATCTCTACACCACAGAGACCGCTTTGATGAAACTAATAATCTCTACACCACAGAGAGACCGCTTTGATGAAACTAATAATCTCTACACCACAGAGACCGCTTTGATGAAACTAATAATCTCTACACCACACAGAGACCGCTTTGATGAAACTAATAATCTCTACACCACAGAGACCGCTTTGATGAAACTAATAATCTCTACACCCCCACAAGACCGCTTTGATGAAACTAATAATCTCTACACCACAGAGACCGCTTTGATGAAACTAATAATCTCTACACCACAGAAACCGCTTTGATGAAACTAATAATCTCTACACCACAGAGACCGCTTTGATGAAACTAATAATCTCTACACCACAGAGACCGCTTTGATGAAACTAATAATCTCTACACCACAGAGACCGCTTTGATGAAACTAATAATCTCTACACCACACAGAGACCGCTTTGATGAAACAAATAATCTCTACACCACAGAGAGACCGCTTTGATGAAACTAATAATCTCTACACCACACACAGACCGCTTTGATGAAACTAATAATCTCTACACCACACACAGACCGCTTTGATGAAACTAATAATCTCTACACCACAGAGACCGCTTTGATGAAACTAATAATCTCTACACCACAGAGACCGCTTTGATGAAACTAATAATCTCTACACCACAGAGACCGCTTTGATGAAACTAATAATCTCTACACCACAGAGACCGCTTTGATGAAACTAATAATCTCTACACCACACAGAGACCGCTTTGATGAAACTAATAATCTCTACACCACCACACAGACCGCTTTGATGAAACTAATAATCTCTACACCACACAGACCGCTTTGATGAAACTAATAATCTCTACACCACACACAGACCGCTTTGATGAAACTAATAATCTCTACACCACAGAGACCGCTTTGATGAAACTAATAATCTCTACACCACCACACAGACCGCTTTGATGAAACTAATAATCTCTACACCACACAGAGACCGCTTTGATGAAACTAATAATCTCTACACCACACAGAGACCGCTTTGATGAAACTAATATTTGAACCTAACACCGATTCCTTAATATACCACATGGTATTAAAACGGGTTGTCTACTTTATATTGTTGAAACGTATGAACAGATGTAATACTAAGAGAAGATCCCATGTGTTACCGGAGCTCACAGGGGAGCAAAGAATAGTAACACTGCGACCTACAAGGCATGCTGTAAGAGGCGGCTGAGGTAGGAGTCTAGGGAAGCTACCATAGTAAATAGAAAGCGATGCAGAAATCGGCTGTATGGTTCTACTTGTAGGTACATAACTGGCACAACGTACAATCGCTCTTAGGCTCAGATCACGTGCAAATCACAAAGAGTGGTTTAACAAGTGGTCGATATGGAGCGTTCGAAGAAGAAGAAGATACTAAGAGAAGAAGAAAAAGAAGAAGAAAAAGAAGAAAAAAGAGAGAGAAATAGACATTAGTGAGATAGATTTCAAGGACAAGTTACCCATAGTCCGTTATATAATCTACAAGAGTAGACCAATTAGTCCCAAGAGAAATCATATAATAGGAAGTATTTAAAACCCAGCGTTAAAGGAATAAATATAATCAATGTCTACGTACATCAGGTGTCCCTAGTGGTGCTCAGTCCCTTTTCAAAAGTGTTAGATGAAGTGAAGCATTTAAAGCAAGTCTGAGTTTCTCCAACTTTAGGAGAAAAAAACCTCCCAGAAAAACCTGTCGTTCTTCTTCTTCTTCTTCTCTTCCATCATTGACTTCTTTATAGCAAGGGGGAGGGGTGCAGGGATCTTGTGTGTGCTTGTTTTAAGAAACTTTGTAAGTTGATATTCATTTTCGTAAGGTTGTTCTTGATGCCATTGCTTGGCATCCGAGTGGTTACCGGGCCCAAATTTGGGATGTAAAGAATAGAACCACTGTTACCTGCCATGCATGTCGTAAGAGGCGACTAAGGATGTTTGGCTTAAATCGGATGCACGTGTCCTAAACGTAGAAGTCTATATGTTTAGGGCCTACCAAACCAATGTGCAACGTATACACGTTCTTGGCAAAAATCAAACATTATCACAAAAAGTGATTAAAATTGGTTGTAAAGAACGAACGCAAAGAAGAAGAAGATGCCATTGCTCCATCTTTTGCGTGATCTTCCTCTTGCTTTGTACTCATTATACTTTTTCTGTGGGGCTCTCTGTGGTAGGCGATACTAGGGCATTCTTGTCAGGTGTCTAAACCATTTAATCTGTTGTTCTTTTATAAATTGCATGACCGGTTTCACATCCAGTCTTCTTCTGATTTCTTCATTTCTAATTTTGTCTGTCGTTACGGCCTGTACTACCACTTGTTGGGGCGGTGTAGGAAAGGAGAGACATGTGCCTGTTTGAATTTAATGGCTGCATGGCTAGTGCAGTCTTTGGGAAATGTGTGAAGTTAGGATGTTTTCCTTACACCCTAGACAGAACAAAAACTGCAACAGTGGATTGAACTTAGATCTCCCGTATGGAAGCTGCGCTTTAATCCATTTGGCAAGAAGTTCAAATCATCAATCAAGAACAGGCTGATACGATTATATGCTGGACTAAGATATTGCAAAGGAGATCGGAGCATCTATGGACATGTCAGGAGTGATCATCATCAAATATCTTGTCCTGAGCAGAACTTTGACACGCCAACAGTCCACCGGAATTTATCTCTCTCATAGGCAGATGACCCACCTCTGCAGACCATCAGTTACATCCTGAATACATCTTCTCCGTGATCTTCCTCTTCTTCTCTTTGTCGGTATGCCTCCTTCCATGATGGTTCTCCAGCCCTTCATGTCTTTTTATATGTTCAAAAATATTTCAATTTTCTCTTTCTTATTTGTAGCATCAGCCAATTTTCTTTGATGTTGTATTCTATCTGGATAGATCTATTTATTCTCTTCTCTGTCCATAATATACGAAGGACTATTCTGTAACATTTATATTCAAAAGTACTTGTTTTTCCACTGCTTTATTAAATGTCCATGCTTCACATCCATACGTTACCACTGGGAATATACATGTTGTTAGTATTCTGAATTTTTGTTTTCCTATCAATTCCTTTCCATACTGTTTGGAGTGCAAAATGTAGATATTCTAAACCAAAACTGAATTAGAATCTTGAGAATTGAATGAGAACACAATAAGAATATTTTATTACTATTTAAACCCTTACCTCATTTTTTTTCTTTATGCGATCATAATAACACTCATGCACTTTGCTAATCCCCACCCATATCGCATAAGCCGATTAAGATTATACAAGTAGACGAACCGTCGTAGACGAACTCATTTACTATACCTGACCTATATTACTAGAGCTCTTCACTGACACCATTTTGTACCCATAAACCAAAAGTGTTGTCCGTCTATATTTAGATGAAAGCCGATTGGTGGGTTATATATAGAACCAGATCATAGTAAGACAGGAGAGAAAATATTGGACAGCCTGAATTCATGGCACGGGATAGCGTCAACGTCTGAGATGATTGCAAGAACCGAGGAGAGACATTTGTGGAGATCCATGATCGACGACTTCAGTCGATACGGCACCTGACGATGATGATATATAACAAAAAGAAGAGGTAAAATCCAAAACAACAATACACAGAATACTCTAGGTACAAGATGTCTGCGAAAACAAACAAGAAACAGTGAAGTTTTAATGTAGAAAATATGAAAACAAACAAGAAACAGTGAAGTTTTAATGTAGAAAATATGAAAACAAACAAGAAACAGTGAAGTTTTAATGTAGAAAATATGAAAACAAACAAGAAACAGTGAAGTTTTAATGTAGAAAATATGAAAACAAACAAGAAACAGTGAAGTTTTAATGTAGAAAATATGAAAACAAACAAGAAACAGTGAAGTTTTAATGTAGAAAATATGAAAACAAACAAGAAACAGTGAAGTTTTAATGTAGAAAATATGAAAACAAACAAGAAACAGTGAAGTTTTAATGTAGAAAATATGAAAACAAACAAGAAACAGTGAAGTTTTAATGTAGAAAATATGAAAACAAACAAGAAACAGTGAAGTTTTAATGTAGAAAATATGAAAACAAACAAGAAACAGTGAAGTTTTAATGTAGAAAATATGAAAACAAACAAGAAACAGTGAAGTTTTAATGTAGAAAATATGAAAACAAACAAGAAACAGTGAAGTTTTAATGTAGAAAATATGAAAACAAACAAGAAACAGTGAAGTTTTAATGTAGAAAATATGAAAACAAACAAGAAACAGTGAAGTTTTAATGTAGAAAATATGAAAACAAACAAGAAACAGTGAAGTTTTAATGTAGAAAATATGAAAACAAACAAGAAACAGTGAAGTTTTAATGTAGAAAATATGAAAACAAACAAGAAACAGTGAAGTTTTAATGTAGAAAATATGAAAACAAACAAGAAACAGTGAAGTTTTAATGTAGAAAATATGAAAACAAACAAGAAACAGTGAAGTTTTAATGTAGAAAATATGAAAACAAACAAGAAACAGTGAAGTTTTAATGTAGAAAATATGAAAACAAACAAGAAACAGTGAAGTTTTAATGTAGAAAATATGAAAACAAACAAGAAACAGTGAAGTTTTAATGTAGAAAATATGAAAACAAACAAGAAACAGTGAAGTTTTAATGTAGAAAATATGAAAACAAACAAGAAACAGTGAAGTTTTAATGTAGAAAATATGAAAACAAACAAGAAACAGTGAAGTTTTAATGTAGAAAATATGAAAAAAACGAATAGTTTATGAGAATTAACAACAGAAACAGTGAAGTTTTAATGTAGAAAATATGAAAACAAACAAGAAACAGTGAAGTTTTAATGTAGAAAATATGAAAACAAACAAGAAACAGTGAAGTTTTAATGTAGAAAATATGAAAACAAACAAGAAACAGTGAAGTTTTAATGTAGAAAATATGAAAACAAACAAGAAACAGTGAAGTTTTAATGTAGAAAATATGAAAACAAACAAGAAACAGTGAAGTTTTAATGTAGAAAATATGAAAACAAACAAGAAACAGTGAAGTTTTAATGTAGAAAATATGAAAACAAACAAGAAACAGTGAAGTTTTAATGTAGAAAATATGAAAACAAACAAGAAACAGTGAAGTTTTAATGTAGAAAATATGAAAACAAACAAGAAACAGTGAAGTTTTAATGTAGAAAATATGAAAACAAACAAGAAACAGTGAAGTTTTAATGTAGAAAATATGAAAACAAACAAGAAACAGTGAAGTTTTAATGTAGAAAATATGAAAACAAACAAGAAACAGTGAAGTTTTAATGTAGAAAATATGAAAACAAACAAGAAACAGTGAAGTTTTAATGTAGAAAATATGAAAACAAACAAGAAACAGTGAAGTTTTAATGTAGAAAATATGAAAACAAACAAGAAACAGTGAAGTTTTAATGTAGAAAATATGAAAACAAACAAGAAACAGTGAAGTTTTAATGTAGAAAATATGAAAACAAACAAGAAACAGTGAAGTTTTAATGTAGAAAATATGAAAACAAACAAGAAACAGTGAAGTTTTAATGTAGAAAATATGAAAACAAACAAGAAACAGTGAAGTTTTAATGTAGAAAATATGAAAACAAACAAGAAACAGTGAAGTTTTAATGTAGAAAATATGAAAACAAACAAGAAACAGTGAAGTTTTAATGTAGAAAATAGTTATACAATAAACAATAGTTTATAGACTTTTCAACATGGCTTTATACAGGGTGTTCAAGATAATAGCAGCCTGTGAATGGAGTCAATCTGGCATATATGTATGAAAATGAGAAGGTTCAGTTATGACGTAGTATAGGTCAAGGTTATGTGACGGTATGTAATTGTAGTGCAGGAAGGGGCGATGAACAAATGTGACGTAAAACGAGCTAGTCGTACATACACATAACGCGATAGATTATCTGGCAACTTTCGATTTGTCAATGGGGCTGCTTTAATCTTGAACACCCTGTATAAACAACTAAAAACAGTATTAAACGGAACTGATAAGAAAACAACGATCAGAATACCAAGAGCCTGCATATTCCAAGTGGCAACGTATGGGTGTGAAGCATGGAAATTTAACAAGGCAGAGGAAAAACACGTGATTTTGAATATAAGTGTTACAGAATAGTCCTTCGTGTATCTTGGACAGAGAAGAGAACAAATAGATCTATCCAGAAAGAACTCAAAAACAAAGAAAACTGGTTGATGTTACAGATAAGAAGGAGAGAATTGAGGTATTTTGGACATATAAAATGAAATGAAGGGCTGGAGAAGACCATCGTGGAGTGATGCATACCGGCAAAGAGAAGAAGAGGAAGACCACAGAGAAGATGGATTCAGGATGTAACTGATGGTTTGAACATGAGGGTTGCAGAGGCAGTACATCGATGCAACTGATGTTTTGAACATGACGGTTGCAGAGGCAGAACATCTGGCCTATGAGAGAGAGAAATTCCGAAGGACTGTTGGGGTGGCAAAGTTCTGCTGAGGACAAGCTATTTGATGATAATGAGACTTTTCAATATGAAAACTACCTGGCAATTATTGATAATAAGAAGATTGTTGTCACTGTGTGTAGTCACCAAACATGGACATGTCACTGTGTGTAGTCACCAAACATGGACATGTCACTGTGTGTAGTCACCAAACATGGACATGTCACTGTGTGTAGTCACCAAACATGGACATCAAACGGTAAGATGGAGAAGAAATGTGGAAAAAGTTCCGGTCCGACATATAAGAGGCGGCTAAGGTAGGGGCCAGCCCGTCTGTCCAGCGTGTTCGTAGCGCGTTGGACGACGGGTGACAAGTCCTCTGTGAGTGCGGGTTCACTTCCTCGGACTGGCAGAAAAGCCACAAGTTCTCCAGATTGACGGTGTTCGTGGCACCGAACCGAAGGGTTACGTTGTCCATGGCACCTAGCCGAAGAGCTGAAAAGCTCAAGTGTTTCTGGATCGGGTGGAAGGGGGAGAGGAAAGGTAGGGGCCAAGGGAAGCTACCCTTTTAAAAAAAAAGTGTAGCAAAAATCGGATGTGCAGGTCTACTTGTAGGTGTAATACTAGCCAAACCTACAATCGTTCTTATGCTCAGATCACATACACATAATAAAGAGTGGTTTAACAAGTGATCAGTATGGAACGTTGGAAGAAGATGAGACTGAAGTTATTTGTTTGTTATTAACTCAACAATAATCATAAATATCTTTTACGTCCGAATTCTTCCTTTCTTATTATTTACGTCGTCTTTAAATTATATTTTTTTATTATAATTTTCGTCTCAAAGCTTGAGATTTGAACCATAATTACTTGTGGAGCAGGGTTGAATAACATGTAGGGAGTTTATAGACATGAAACAAAGACATGTCATTGACAGAAAATCTTTAATCCCATCTTAGAAAACAGTGTAAGAAAAATACCAGACATTATAATGGCGAAGAATAAACACAGGATGGTTCTATTCTCTTGATACGGGACAAATACAAACAAGTTAACAAGAAAACGTACAGAAAACAGGTTGAATTATATCAGAGAAAAGGAAGGCAAGATTGTCCTATTGTTAGATTTGCGATGAGGAGGGTTGTGATTGTTCATAGCTGTTGGATTAATTTTCTTAAAATCTCATTCTGGAGCACACACCCGACTACGTGACTTTGTGTTAGACGCTTTTTTTTTTTTACCAGAAGTCACATTAAAGGGCGTTTTTTTATTCTAAAAACATATGGTTTGTAAAACATGTCTTTTGCCCTGGTTGACTAAGAGTTAATCTTCTTCTTCTTCAAACGCTCCATATCGTCCACATGTTAACTACTCTTTGTGATTTGTACGTGATCCAATCCTAAGAGCGATTGTACGTTGTGTCAGTTATGCGCCTACAAGTAGGCAAGCACATCCGATTTCTGCGACGCTTTTTATTTACTAGAGTAGCTTCCCTAGTAAGTAAACGAATTTGACGCTAGCTTCCTCACCCCATAAAAAAGTTGTGCTAAAAACATCAACAACCATGGAAAGTATAACTACAAGAAAAAATCTAATTCCACCATCAGAACCAGGGGAAGGTTCCCCATCAGAGAAGCAAGTAACGTATAGCCGGGCAAGCTGAAAGGATCCGGTGATACGTGTGCTGTTGTGGAACCGACAAGGAAAAATGAGTAAGGGAAGGTTTAGAAGTACATGGAGAAGAAAGTTGGAGACTAATACTAAAAGGACATACAAGACATGGCAAGAATCGGAAGGGATGTCAAGAAAGAGGAAAGTTTGGAAGAGGTTGGTTGAAAACCTGTGCTACGTTGGGAATTGAAATGAGAAGAAGAAGATGAACATGCGTTTGTGCATTAGTGGGTGGTGGTCAGTTCTAGGTGCAGTCGATTCTCCAGTCACCAAGTTGAAGTTGGACAACCCTTGTTTTCTCTGTTAGAAGAAAAGTAGGAATTGTTAAATGATGTACTATGTAAGCTATACGCTGCAGACAATATTTATCTGAAAGAGAATCAGCGTCCAGAGAGTAAAACTAGATTATACAGTACGATGTTGAAAATCCCTACCGAACGAGGATCAAACGGGTAAACAAAAGTCCTACTGATCAGGTAACTAGGTAACTAGTCTATACTTCAAACTGAACAAGGAAACATATAATCTGGGTGGTCCACTGAACAAGAAAACAGATGCACTGAGTGCTCCACTGAACAAGAAAACAGATAATCTGGGTGGTCCACTGAACAAGAAAACAGATGCACTGAGTGCTCCACTGAACAAGAAAACAGATAATCTGGGTGGTCCACTGAACAAGAAAACAGATAATCTGGGTGGTCCACTGAACAAGAAAACAGATAATCTGGGTGGTCCACTGAACAAGAAAACAGATGCACTGAGTGCTCCACTAATATTAAACCATTGATTGATTGATTGATTGATTGGTTGATTGATAAGAACATTCGCATTGCAGATCTGTGAATAACCATGTGCGATTTGACCACTTTCTTACAGAAGAAGATCTCAGCGGCAGTTCACAAACTCCGTAGCATCGGCGATAGCCCCCGATATATTTATGAAGATGGTGACCACTTTTGCAGGAATTGTATTTTAAAAAAAATACGATTTGTGTAAATTTACAAAAAGAATACAAGGATTGTTGCCGGAGCTACGGAGTTCTTATTTTGTGCAACAGTCTCGGCAGATATCATGATAACTTAGCGAACAGGGGCGGAGCCTTAAGGAGAAACCTAGTGCAATGAAGTCCCTCCTTCACATTTACACCCTTTATAAATTACTATTTGAAATACCTAAAACTGTTGCTAGAGCTACGGAGATCGTGCTTTGTGGCTCCTTTAGAATATCCTTCATAAATCTCTATTTGTGTTCATTAAAAAATAGAATAATTTAATTTTGGATGTGTTTAAAGATTTCTTGCTGTCCGGTAAATACGTAAAAAAAACCCCCCAAAAAACCCAGTCACTGTAACATAATTCGTTGAATGCAAATGCTACAGAAGATTACTTAGAATATTATGGACAGAGAAAAGAACAAATGCTTCTGTTCTGCAACTCTCTTTAATATCAAGCTGATATTAAAGAGAGTTGGCTATTGAAGAACATAAAATCAAGGAAAGTTAAATATTTCGGGCATATCAAACGACATGAGTGCCTAGAGAAGATAATTTTGAAGGGAATGGTGCATGGAAGAAGAATGAGAGGAATACATAGAAGACGATGGGTGCAATATGTCATTGATGATCTTAGAATGACTGCTGCTGACGTGTGTTAACTTTCACAGATCAGAGAGTTCTTCAGGACTGTTGTCATTGAATCCAGGAAGCGACAAGCAACTTGATGATGATGATAAACATAAACCGTACTCTATTCAAATAAATCCTCCCATCCCACCAACTTTACTGTAATGTCCAACACTATAAGAGATTATATCTTCTGAGTTTAACTAAAAGCTTCGGGGATAACCCCTCTAAATGGAGAAAGACACAGAGAGAGAGAGAGAGAGGAGAGAGAGAGAGAGCAGAGGATGAAAGAGAACAATAAATAAGTTTCTTGTTGATTACAGAAGACACAGGAAATAAATAAAGAAGTTATTCCTGAGCAATCATGTAGCTACATGATCTAGTAAGATTTCTGGTAAATCTAATATTTCCTACATAGCCTATTCTTTAAGATATTCAATTAGATTTGCATGCTGTGCTTTTAAACCTTTCTGTGGTATCATCACCATCATCATCATCACCATCATCACCATCATCATCACCATCATCTCACCATCATCATCACCAATCATCATCATCATCTTCATCATCATCATCATCATCATCATCATCATCATCATCATCATCATTCATCATCATCATCATCATCATCATCATCATCATCATCATCATCATCATCATCCTCATCATCACCATTTCATCATCATCACCATTATCATCATCATCATCATCATATCATCATCATCATCATCATCATCCATCATCATCATCATCATCATCATCATCATTATCATCATCATCACCATCATCACCATCATCATCATTCATCATCATCATCACTATCACCATCATCATCATCATCTATCATCACATCATCACCATCATCATCATCACCATCATCACCATCATTATCATCATCATCATCACCAAGTAACATGTCCCTAGCGGAGAGTGGCTTTTATCACAGCCCGCCTGAAAAACTTTCTGTATCTAGGACGTTTTCCCGCCTCCCTAAACTCATGTTTAATATTTCTTTATTACGTAAAAGTGAAGTATAAACGATAAGAATAGATATCGCCCGAGTGGTTACCGGGCCCACATTTGGGGTGTAAAGAATATAACCACTGTTACCTGCCACGCATATCGTAAGAGGCGACTAAGGAGGTTTGGCTGAAATCGGATGCACATGTCCTAAACGTGTAGAAGTCTATGCGTTGAGGGCCTACCAAACCAATGTGCAACGTATACACGTTCTTGACAAAGATCAAACATATCACAAAGAGTGATTAAAATTGGTCGTAAAGAACGAACGCAAAGAAGAATGCATATCATCGTGGTTTATGCTAGAAGTAGAAGTGAAACAGAGTTTACCAGTCATTCTAGGATACCATGTGATCATAAAAAACTAGCGATTTATATGAATGGTTAGGATGCTAGTTTGTGAACAGTTAATAAACCATACATTCCATCACTATTTTTTTAATGTTTGTGTATTCATAAATGGATTACATATACAAAGAAAGCAGTTAGACTGATTTATATAACATATTGTTCATAAGCCCTTGTCAAGTTGGATTTTGTTCTCACAATTTTAATTAGTTTTTTAATTCATGCTAATATTTTCATGCACAGTAAACACAACATTATATTTTCGGATACAATAAATATTTATGAAAGTACATTCATCTATCTTTAATTTGATATATAATAAGTTCATCTTTAAATCATATTTAGAAACAATATTTTAGTTTAGCTAAAGTATGTGTGCACTATTTTGAAGCTGAAAAATAATTCCGTCCAGAGGCGAAAAAAAACCCGGTAGTGAATCAGTTAAGTAATAGTTTTCTAAATTGTAAAATTAAATTTAATAAAAGAAGCAATAGTGAGCTGGATTTCAACCCAAGCCTACCTGGTTCAAACCTACGGGTAAGTTTGGAAGCAGAATTAGTTCATTTGGATCTTTACGAACGATTAAAATAGACATCACCGTTCAGAAAGCAATGACAAACTACTTAACGTATAAGTGGTGCCCAGAAAATCGACGACTCTGATTACTGTTGTTGATGGCTAAGTCATGTATAGGATATGACGAAAGACGTAAAAAACAAAGTAATGCAGTTTTACAAAATATAAAAATAATGACAATACACAGCAAAGTTTCGACCAAAAGGCCTTTATCAAGAAAAGGATATAACAGAAGCGAGGAATTTCACTTATTTCACATCACACTACATATAGAATACAATATTAACCTTGTTAGGAATTTATTCCCATGGTTCGGAATTTA
Organism: Arion vulgaris; assembly: GCA_020796225.1. Taxonomy (NCBI): domain Eukaryota; kingdom Metazoa; phylum Mollusca; class Gastropoda; order Stylommatophora; family Arionidae; genus Arion; species Arion vulgaris. Next base: position 14,308,169 of record CM036776.1, on the reverse strand, counting down.
TTGTTGTATTCTGTATGATGTAGTGTGATGTGAAAGAAGTGAAATTCTTTACTTCTGTTGTATCCTTTCCTTGATAAAGGCCTTTGCTTTGTGTATCCAAACGTTGCTGTGTATTGTCATTGTTTTTGTATTTTGTAAAACTACAGTATTTTGTTTTTACGTGTTTCGCCATTGCTACATAGTTTTATTGCAGTGTTCCATTTTATTGTAAAGGAAATGCCACGAGTTTCATTTTTCATTGTTCAAAATGCGCTAACATTAATCTGGATCTAAGTATCAAAGAAATAGAAGATGAAACGCAGTCTTCTCTGCCACATGGCCCCATGAGGGACAGACTAGCTGGCGTATTCTGCGGGATTTGGTAGCTAATATGTTAATCTGAATTAAACAATTGCTTCAGTGAAGATACTTGGTCAGAAGTCTGTAGCATCAATCACCTGACTAACCAATGAAACGTTTCAGCCATGTTTTGTATACATTATATTTACTATGGTTACTTTGTTTTGAGATAAATCAAATAAGTTTTCAGAAATCTTCATATATCTTTGAACAGTGACTGGTGACAAAACCATAGGGGAGGGAGGGGGTTAATTGTAAAGATAAAGGGTTAAAGGGCAACGCTAAAGGATTAAATGGCTAAAGGTACGGAGTTTAATGGCAAAAAATTAGAGGTCAAATGTCAACATCCGAATTGATAATCAGTACTGTTGTTTATATCAAAGCAGGTATTGAAGTGGGATGCAAAGGGTTCAAGAAAGAGAAGTCGATCTAAGGAGACCCTGAAACGAACTTTGCTGAGAGAGGCAGGAAATATCGGTCTCAGTTCCATGGAGGAGATTGAGCGAGTTGCCCAAGATAGAGCGGTATGGAGAAATTACTTGCAGGCCCTATGTAACGTATAACGGTACGAGAGGATTATTATTATTATTATTACTGTTGTTTATCTCTGTTGGGTCTCTGTGGCTAAATGTTTTGTTGGGTCTCTGTGGCTAAATGTTTTGTTGGGGTCTCTGTGGCTAAATGGTTTGTTGGGGTCTCTGTGGCTAAATGTTTTGTTGGGTCTCTGTGGCTAAATGGTTTGTTGGGTCTCTGTGGCTAAATGGTTTGTTGGGTCTCTGTGGCTAAATGTTTTGTTGGGTCTCTGTGGCTAAATGGTTTGTTGGGTCTCTGTGGCTAAATGGTTTGTTGGGTCTCTGTGGCTAAATGGTTTGTTGGGTCTCTGTGGCTAAATGGTTTGTTGGGTCTCTGTGGCTAAATGGTTTGTTGGGTCTCTGTGGCTAAATGGTTTGTTGGGTCTCTGTGGCTAAATGGTTAAGACTCAGCTTTGCTTTCCAAAGGTCGCAGGTTCCAATCTGAACCACGACGTTCTGTTCACTAGCGCTTTTTTCCCAGAGACAGCTAGAATTGTTGTTGGAGCTACGATGATCGTGCTCTTTATGCAATGCTCTCAGCAGGTGGCATGTCATTTCTGCGGAGAGAAACAAGGTCATATAGGATACATCTCGGTGCAATGAAATCAGTCCTTCGGCCTTAGTCCTTAGTAATTAGGCCTTAGTCCCTCGGCCTTAGTAATTAGTCTTTAGTCCCTCGGCCTTAGTAATTAGGACTTAGTTCTTTGTAATTAGGCCTTATTCCTTCGGCCTTAGTAATTAGGCATTAGTCCTTTGTAATTAGTCCTTAGTTCCTCGGCCTTAGTAACTAGGACTTAGTTCTTCGGCCTTAGTAATTAGGACTTAGTTCTTTGTAATTAGGCCTTATTCCTTCGGCCTTAGTAATTATGACTTAGTTCTTCGGCCTTAGTAACTAGGACTTAGTTCTTTGTAATTAGGCCTTATTCCTTCGGCCTTAGTAATTATGACTTAGTTCTTCGGCCTTAGTAACTAGGACTTAGTTCTTTGTAATTAGTCCTTAGTCCCTCGGCCTTAGTAATTAGGCCTTAGTCATTAGACCCTCGGCCTTAGCAATTAGGTCTTAGTCCTTCGGCCTTAGTAACTATGCCTTAGTCCCTCGGTCTTAGTAATTAGGTCTTAGTCCTTAGTCCCATTGTAGTTTGTATGCTTTCGTTTGAGAACAATCACTTTGTTTACAACTCGTTGTGCTGATAAGGAAAATTTGGTTGTGTTTTGTTTTTGATGAAACTAAGCTGTTACAAAACCAGTAGCTATAATATACGTTTGTGAAGATCTGATAATGAAGGAGCTAATACGTTTGTGAAGATCTGATAATGAACGAGCTAATACGTTTGTGAAGATCTGATAATGAACGAGCTAATACGTTTGTGAAGATCTGATAATGAACGAGCTAATACGTTTGTGAAGATCTGATAATGAACGAGCTAATACGTTTGTGAAGATCTGATAATGAACGAGCTAATACGTTTGATCTGATAATAGATCGTGATCTTAATGAACGAGCTAATACGTTTGTGAAGATCTGATAATGAACGAGCTAATACGTTTGTGAAGATCTGATAATGAACGAGCTAATAGATTAGCTGGCATGGCTACGATATCATAAGGAGCTGCAATGGACTGAAATGACATCTTTAACGCACTAACAGAGCCTTATCGAACAAAAGAGTTCTGGAGTGTGAGCTCCACTTGCTGACCAGACTGAGAGAGATGGATGTCAATGTTAGTGCAGCCTGGAAGGAATGAAATGACAATCGTGGCATATCCTTTACAGAACGTAGCCATCAACCACGGAAACGATTTTCTAGGCACCACTTATACGTTCAATAGTTTGCCATTGCTTTCTGAATGGTGAGGTCTATTTTTACCTTTTGTAAAAATTCCACTGAAACGAATATGCTTCCAAACCTGCCCACCGTGGGGTTTGAACCGGGCACACTAGGGTTTGTGATCGAGCTCACTACCGTTTGAGCTACAGGCGCTCACGCTGAAAAGAATGACATGACAAATATGTAAAGAGATTGGTTAATCAACATATAACTGGCGTGTTGTGCCGCTGGACGCTGCTAGATTTATTGAGGCGAAGATCGGAGCACATATGGACGTGTCCGGAGTGATATGATGATAGTCCTCTGATGAAGACCTATTATCGCTTGCGTCAACTGAAACGGCACTTGATGATGATGATGAAATGCATCATTAATTCAGCTTGACGTTCGGCATGGTTCGCGTGCTATAAGCAACAACTAATGAAGATAGAGAGCAGGAATGTGTGTTGTTTAAAAAATGGAATCTAATGTTCAGAAAATATGAATCTATCACGGATTGTAATGTAGCTCGAATCTGTGAATGATAGATTGATGATAGAGCGCGCGCAGATGTCGGAAGATCTATTGATCAGAAAGATTCCTAATGACTTTCTAGCAAGGGAATGATAAATCAAAGGATTTATCGAATGAGAATATGCATTAGACGAGGATTTAACGGTATTTGATGTCCAGGACAAACAAGGAGGGTGTGAGAGTGGAGATTTTGGCAAAGGAAGGGTAGAATAGATCGCTGATTAGAGAAGGCTGTGAGACTGGAGAGTTTGGGAAGGGAAGAATAGATCGCTGACTAGAGAAGGCTGTGAGACTGGAGAGTTTGGGAAGGGAAGAATAGATCGCTGACTAGAGAAGGCTATGAGACTGGAGAGTTTGGGAAGGGAAGAATAGATCGCTGATTAGAGAAGGCTGTGAGACTGGAGAGTTTGGGAAGGGAAGAATAGATCGCTGACTAGAGAAGGCTGTGAGACTGGAGAGTTTGGGAAGGGAAGAATAGATCGCTGACTAGAGAAGGCTGTGAGACTGGAGAGTTTGGGAAGGGAAGAATAGATCGCTGACTAGAGAAGGCTGTGAGACTGGAGAGTTTGGGAAGGAAGAATAGATCGGGGTGACTAGGAAGGAGACTAGAGTGAGAAGGCTGTGAGACTGGAGAGTTTGGGAAGGAAGGTAGATCGCTGACAAGAGGAGGCTGTGAGAGTGGAGAGTTTGATAAGGGAAGAATAGATCGCTGACAAGAGAAGGCTGTGAGACTGGAAAGTTTGACAAAGGAAGAATAGATCGCTGACAAGAGGAGGCTGTGAGACTGGAACGTTTGGCAAGGGAAGGGTAGAATAGATCGTTGACAAGAGGAGACTGTGAGACTGGAGAGTTTGGGAGGGGAAGAATAGATCGCTGACTAGAGAAGACCGTGAGCTCATGGGTGTGTGCCAAAGAGAAGAATATTTAATGGATGATGATTTGAGAATTATTGCTTCTAATTATTCACAAGATAAAAATGATCCTAATATAATTAATTTGGTGATGTTACGAAAGATGTTTTATCATCATACACTTCATCTTCTTCTTATCTTCATCGTCTTTATCTTCCCTTTTATCGCTTTCTTCTTCTCTAAACTTCATTTGAAGCATACTGCATCAACAGCTTTACCCTATCCAGATCATCTGTCTTGAGCAAGCCAGCTTCACTCATTCCAGGTCTTTCCTGCTTCATCTCTTTCTCTGCCTATAGTTCCTGTCCATGTCTCTCTAGGTCGTTGCCCCCTTCCTCGCTTCAATCCTGAATTCATTTCAGAGCCAAAAATTAGGGTGTCTTGTCTTCTGCATTCTTAACGTATGTCCCGTGGCCCACGGCAACTTAAGGCCGGCTAACTCAGACGGAAAAATCACAATTTCTGTTTAATTCCTCTCGTACCGTTTTAGGTTACATAGGACCTGCAATTAATTTCTCCATAGCGCTCTATCCTGGCGGTTCGCTCAATCTCATCCAAGACTGATATTTCTTGTCTCTCTCAGGAAAGACATTTACGTCATGATATTCTGAGTTCCACAATCCTGTGTGCAGCAGTACACAACAAGCCGTTGTTATATTCACAATTTCATTGTTGAAAGGAAATGGTGTTAACCATTCAAAACATGGTATTTTTGGTGGAACATGTCTTTCGTAATGGTGACAAATATAGTGAAGAAGTAATTCGACAATATGTGCTGAAATTTCCAGACTCACAAGTCGTGTTCACAACCACTATACCGAATACAAGTCAGCCAAGAGCAGTAGTATCTAGATCATAGATTCCCAGACTTTTCAGTACACCACCCACTTTGCACAACATAAACTTTGTAACGTACCCCTCCCCATTAAAACAGTTTGCCAACGCCCCCACATATATATATATATATATATATATACATGATCTATTTTCTCCTTGACATAGAAAATAAATTGATATATATTACTGTAAAATATGGTCAATTTTCAAATGGTTATATACACGAAATAGAAAATAGGATCATGTAAGATGGGCATAAGATGGGTATAAGATGGGCATAAGATGGGCATAAGATGGGCATAAGATGGGCATAAGATGGGCATAAGATGGGCATAAGATGAATTAAAATGCAGAATTCAAATTTTTATGATTATTCAATCGTAAAATCACGAAAAAAACTCACCCCAAATGCTTCTGAACCCACTACGCCCCCCCCTCCATGAAAGGCTTCAGCGCCCACTGGAGGGCCTTACCGCCCATTTTGGGAACCCATGATCTAGATGAATAATAACAATCTACGTTACAATTTAGACGTCTTTAAAGTCCCAATTGAAAACCGCAGTTCTCGTGACGTAGCCTTGCCCGGCGTAGGTTCCACTGCACAGTGACTTTATAACACCATATGCATCACACAGCTACAATATTGATGTATCTAATATGCACAATTCCAGATACCGACGTCCTCATAAGAGCAAAGATCCTAAGTGTCAACACCCTGTTGCAGAAGACCCAGGTGAGATGGGCCGGTCAAGATTCTCGGTTGCTTGATAAACGCATCGAAATACAGTTGATGTATGGCCAGCTTGAAGTGGGCAGACTCCAGTCTGCCCAGCGTCTGCCCAGCGTGTTCGTAGCTCGTTGGACTACGGTGACTATCCCTCTGTGTGTGCGGGTTCAATTCCACGGGATGGCAGAAAAAGCCATATATTTCCCAGATTTACGGTGTTCGTGGCACCGAACCGAAGGGTTACGATGTCCATGGCACCGAGCCGAAGAGCTGAAAGCTCAAGTGCTTCGGGATCGGAAAAAAAAAAAAAAAAAAAGTGGGCAGACATCAGTTGAGGGTGAGAAAAAACAAAAAGACCACTTCAAAGACATTTTTAAAGTGTGTATATAAATTCGATATAGACATCACGAGCTGGGAATCCCTTCGAAATGTGGCGCTGTAACAACACAAGAGGAACTCGAATAGTTAAAAATTGTTATGCCGTTGAGAAGCAGAGAAAGGGAGCTGCGCTAAAAGACAGACCACATACCATACAAAAGACTAACTTTGATCATGTATGCCCCACCTGTGGTAGGGGATTGTGGTCTATAATTTGACTCTACACTCACCTCCACACACACCAGAGAGGTGCAATATCATACGTTTGAGGCTGTTGTTATCATCGCTTGCGATAGTCGGCTAATATTATTATTATGAAATAACTATATTAAGATAAAAATAATCTACATCAAACAGCTTGCAATACTGCTATATGCAAGAGCTGCTGGAAGTAGGAATTGACGTTTGTAGAAATAAAACCAGACCCCAGGACTAAAGCAATTTTCACATTTCTCAGGTTAAAACTGAATTTCCCCAGAAAACATGAAAAACACAAATTTCATTAGTGATTGAACGATTTCTTTCATCTTTGTCCAGCGATCGATGTTTTAATCGATGAATAACGTGCCAGGTAGCAATTTGTATGGTTGGTTTGCTTGATACCTTTCTGCTTTAGCAATCAATGCTGGCCAAGGTATCCAAAGTAATGACATTTGCTAGACAGGTAAGAGATATCAATATCTCCATCGACAAGCATCAGTTAAAGAAAGTTAACGATTTTAAACATCTAGGTATAATTTCAGTGGCGGCTCGTCCTTAGGGGCAAGAGGGCCAGGCCCCTCCAAAAGTAATGTGTAATGTGTATTTGTTTTATGAATTAAAATATAACCTAACCCAAAATCATGATATTTTTCGGCAAATTTTTGTCTGGCCCCACCAACAAAAGTGATCACGAGCCGCCACTGGATAATTTTATCAGCAAATGGAAGACGAAAAAGTGAAGAAAAATTAAATAATGATGCAATAAAACAAATCAAATCGTAAAACAAATGGCACCTATTTTGAAATGAAAACATGTCACAATGAACACTATTTATTTTAATTTTTTATTTTACCGATCCAGAAGCACTTGAGCTTTATGCTCTTCGGCTCGGTGCCATGGCCATCGTAACCATTCGGTTCGGTGCCACGAACACCGTGAATCTGGTGAGCCTGTGGCTTTTCTGCCAACCCACGGAATTGAACCCGCACTGACAGGGAGCTTGTCACCCGTAGTCCAACGCGCTACGAACACGCTGGGCAGGCGGGCCACAATGAACACTAAAAGAACATTGTACAACCTATATGCGTTGTTGCACATAAGCAGATTGGTTCAGCCCGTAAAGAACGACATACCAAATATGCAAAGAGATTGATTAATCAACATCGAACTGGTGTGTTGGGCCGCTGGACGCTGCTGGATGTATTGAGGTGGAGATCGGAGCACCTATGAACGTGTCCGGAGTGATATGATGATAGTTCTCATGTAAGTGATACTGTTCAACACAATCTTTCTCCCCACATTATGCTATCAGTGCCAAACCTGGACGCTGACAACAAATGATAGAAGAAAACTAGTCACGACAGTGATGAAGTATCTGCACAGAATGCGGGAAGTAACAAGAAGAGACCGATTTAGAAATGAAGACATCAGGAAAAAAGTGGGTACAACATAAGTACTAAACTTCATCAAGAAACAACAAATTAAATGGTTCGTCCACATAAGCATATTACCAACAGACAGTGTACCTCAAAGAGCAATGTTACTCTGAAACAGTGGATATAAAGCAAAAGGCTGTTCCCGCAAAAGGGGGATCTCAGATAAAACAGAGGCGACGATAAACACTGTTTATGAATCGCACACAAAAGCCCGTTCTAGAAATCTCTTCTTATCTGATTGCTGTTAGACAAAACAGGATTAGAGAAAAGAAGAATAAGCTGTTATATTTTGAAACTTATATCACCAGCACATCTGATTTCAGCATGTGTTTTGTTTGCTTTTGCTCTCCCTAACCTGTAGTAGACTATAGTGCCATCTCCAGAACTGAACCTTTATCTCTTGGAAAGTGTTCTAGATTAGGATTAGAGATGCCCGTGTATTGCCGGGGCTGCAAGGGAGTAAAGAATAGTAGCACTGTGACCTACAAGGCATGTCGTAAGAGGCGTCTGAGCTAGGGATCTAGAGAAGCTACCATATTAAATAACAAGATTAGCAGAAATAGGATGCGCTGGTCTACTGGTAGGCGTATAACTGGCACACCGTACGATCGCTCTTAAGCTCAGATCCCATACTTCTTCTTCTTCGAACGCTCCCTATCAACCACTTGTTAACCACTCTGTGTGATTTGTATGTGATCTGGGCCTAATAGCGATTTTACATTATACCAGTAATGTGCTACAAGCAAGCCATTACATACTATTTCTGCGACGATTTTTATTTACTAGGGTAGCATCCCTAAGCTCCTACCTCAACCGCCTCTTACGACATGCCTTGTAAGTTGCAGTGTTACTATTCCTTGCTTCCCCTGTGGCTCCGGCAACACACTGGCGAAATCACATACAGATCACAAAGAGTAGCTTAATAAGGAATCGATATAGAGCTTTCGAAGAAGAAGAACCGTTTATACCTACTTTGTGTTACCAGAGCCAATCATGGACATTGAGCAAAGCGCAGTCACAAAAATAACTACATGTGAAATGCGTTGCCTGCGAAAAGTTACCAACAACGCAAGAAAAGACAGAATCACCAACATCAGCATAAGAAAGAAAGTTGGCACAAAACCGTGCTTCAATTACATAGATAAACAAAGAATGAAGTGGTTTGGCCACTTAATAAGAATGCATCCATACTCCACAATATACAGAGTCTTCTACAACAGAACATCAGGAAAGAAGGCAAGAGGAAGACCATGGAAAAGATGGTTAGATGGCGTAGCAGAATCGTGTGAAAGAGCAAAGATAACAATCACACAAGCCACCAGAACAGCGCAAGACAAAAACAGAAAACCACGACACTGGGCAACAACCCGGTAGCAGTGTGACGACAAAAAAGAAGAAGAAGAAGAAGAAGAAGGATTGAGAGAATAAAGAAGAAAAAAATGAACATAAAGAATAACTGACATTAAACGAACATATACTCACTGTTCAGAACATGATGAAAGCTGTTAGCTAGCAAGCTTGAATATTTCTCAACTCAGCTCATCTAAAAGTGCTCTCACTATATGGTGTCATATAGTGGCGCCAGCAGCTTGTGAAATTCTATATGAGTTAGAAATAACAGATGGCTGAAGCACATATAATTAATGTACATAATATAGTCTACACACAGATTTTGTTATTTATAAAGTAAGTGTGAACCAGCTAGACTTGTAGATGTACGGTTGCTTTTTCAAACTGACATATTGCTTAAATGGTATTCCGAATGATATGGTGTACATGTATGCTTGTACAATGAGGTTCCCTTCAAGGTGTCTTGTATGCCTTGCATCCACTCCGCTGGATTTGTTGTTCGAGTTTATCATTCTATACCATGGGTGCACAAAGTGGGCGTACCGCTCACCAGTGGGCGCTGAAGTTTTCCAGGGGGGCGATAGTGGGTTCATATGCATTTGGGAGGAGTTTTTTTTCGGGATTTTGTGATTGAATAATCATAAAAAATTTGAATTCTCCATTTTAATTAATCGTATGTGCATCTTACACGATCCATTTTTCATCAATTTTCTATTTCATGTATATAATCATTTGAAAACTGACCAAGTATGACAAAAATATATATCAATTTTCTCTGTCCAATTGAAAATAGAGCATGTATATATATGTGTGTGTGTGTTGGGGAAGGGGTGGGGGTGGGGGGTTGGCAAACTGTTATAATTGGGGGGTTACAAAGTTTATGTCGTGCAAAGTGAGCGGTGGGCCGAACATGTTTGGGAATCAATGGTCTATACGCTGATATAAAGTGCCTCACACTGATTGATTGATTAATTGATTGATTGATTGATTGATAGGACCATCATCATTGCAGTTCGGTGAGTAAACATGTGTGCACCGATCTCTTTCTTACACATGAAGATCTCAGCGACAGTGCACGAACAGCATAGCACCGGTCAGGGTCCCAGAAGTAATTTTGAAGATGGAGAAGATATATTTGTAGGAATTTATTTTTATATTTTCTTATGAGTTTTGTCCGGGCAGCGACTTTCCAGCCTGCTCTTCTCGATTTTCAACATGCTCAAATTGAACATGGGACCTACGTTTTGTCGTCCGTCTCCTATAGGACTAGGAACTCGATCTCACCTACACTGAGATTAGGGATCTCTGAGAAAATTTCCAAATGGCTCCACGAGGGAGCGAACCTGATACGCTTGGCACGAGAGACGGGCGCATCTACGCCACATTGACCTCATTGATATTCAGTATGATAAGTTCTAGTCTATGATAAGTTCTAGTCTATGACATGTTCTAGTCTATGATATGTTCTAGTCTATGATATGTTCTAGTCTATGATATGTTCTAGTCTATGATAAGTTCTAGTCTATGATAAGTTCTAGTCTATGATAAGTTCTAGTCTATGATAAGTTCTAGTCTATGATAAGTTCTAGTCTATGATAAGTTCTAGTCTATGTTATGTTCTAGTCTATGATATGTTCTAGTCTATGATATGTTCTAGTCTATGATATGTTCTAGTCTATGATAAGTTCTAGTCTATGATATGTTCTAGTCTATGATATGTTCTAGTCTATGATATGTTCTAGTCTATGATAAGTTCTAGTCTATGATAAGTTCTAGTCTATGATAAGTTCTAGTCTATGATAAGTTCTAGTCTATGATAAGTTCTAGTCTATGATAAGTTCTAGTCTATGATAAGTTCTAGTCTATGATAAGTTCTAGTCTATGATAAGTTCTAGTCTATGATAAGTTCTAGTCTATGATATGTTCTAGTCTATGATATGTTCTAGTCTCTGATAAGTTCTAGTCTATGATAAGTTCTAGTCTATGATATGTTCTAGTCTATGATATGTTCTAGTCTATGATAAGTTCTAGTCTATGATATGTTCTAGTCTATGATATGTTCTAGTCTATGAGCTGATATCGTGTTAAAGTTAATTGCATATCCTTTACAGGACTTTGCCAATCAACCCCAGCTTTTTAACGCTTTTTGTGATTTTTCTAGGCATTATTACGTTCAGTATTTTGCTATTGCTTTCTGAACGGGTGGGCCATTGTCGTTTTGTAAAAATTACGCGAAACAATTTAAACCAAACTGTCCGCAGCGTGACTTTAACTCAGAACGTCAGGGTTATTTAACAATTTTTATTTTCTGATCCAGAAGCACTTGAGCTTTCAGCTCTTCGGCTCGGTACCATGGACAGTGTAACCCTTCGGTTCGGTGCCACGAACACCGTGAATCTGGGGAACCTGTGGCTGTTCTGCCAGCCCGGGGAATTGAACCCGCACACACAGAGGGCTAGTCACCCGCAGTCCAACGCGCTACGAACACGCTGGGCACGCGGGCAACGTCGGGGTTAATAGACCGAGTCCCTATCCCCTAAGCCACATTCACCACCAATACAGTGTGACTCATACTAATATAGGTTAGTGTTTAAACTGATTACTTGCTATTTACTCTAATATAAAACTGTGGTTAATGCCCGTAGTACCACTTTTTAGGGCAGCATGGGACAGGTATTGGTTTATGGTTGAAACCAGAGCAAAGCAAGGCTGTATTCTATCTCCGCTATTGTTTGGAGTGGCCATTGACTGGGTGATGCGAAAATGTTGCAGGGCGAAACTGGCATCGATTGGGTAGAAAATAGTCAAATTAGAAGATTTGGATTTTGCAGATGATATTGCCTTGTTAAGTAGAAACAACCAAGATATGTAAAGAAAAACAGACAACTTGTCATCTATAGCATCAAAAGTTGGACTGCAGATAAGCTATGAAAAAACAAATATAATGAAGACACATATGGCAAGTAATGCAGATATCACACTGGAATCTAAAATGATAAAAATAACAGAGCAGTTCACCTATTTGGGTAGCAATTTTGATTGCACAGGAAATGTTAAAAAGAAATTATGATACAAATTGGCAAAGCAACATCAGCTTTTAAAAGTCTAAATAAAATATGGAACTGCATGTTATATAGTATTAAAACTAAATTACGAATTTTCAATTCAAATGTTGTATCAATCCTAACATATGCCAGCGAGAGTTGGAAAATGACTAAAGATATAGAAAGCAAGTTGAATGCATTTGAAAATAGATGTCTGTGAAAAATAATGAATATAAAATGGAACGAATTCAGGAGAAGTGATGAAATCAGAGACATGTCTGGTCAACCACTAGTGACAACTGTTATAAGAAAGAGAAAATGGAGATATGTTGGGCACACCTTGAGAAGAAATGATCAACGAATATCAAAGCAGGCATTGAAGTGGGATGCAAAGGGTTCAAGAAAGAGGTCGACCTAAGGAGACCCTGAAGCGAACTTTGCTGAGAGAGGCAGGAAATATCGGTCTCAGTTCCATGGAGGAGATTGAGCGAGTTGCCCAGGATAGAGCGGTATGGAGAAATTACTTGCAGGCCCTATGTAACGTATAACGGTACGAGAGGAATTATTATTATTATTATGGGACAGGTAGGATGAGAGCATGATGAATTTAATGGCGGCATTGCTAGTGCATCATCGCGAAGCTGTTCAGGTTAGGAATTTTCATATATCCCCTAAAATTAAAACAATTCTTGTTTTTTTCCGCGAATTCAGCACGTGTCTCCCGCGTGGAAGTCGCGCTCTAATCCAATGGACCAGACGTTCCCCATTCTAATATTTGCTATTTCATAATAAACTCATAACTTCTAATTTATTCAGAAATAATCTAGTTTTAAAATGATAAATCGTTCTTCAGAAAGTCATATTTTAATCTTTATGTTGTAAAAACGACATTTAAACAGACCACTTATAGCTTGCAAGGTGCAAAATTTGTTTTGAATTAAACATACTCTCTTCTGTTACAAGTACAATTTAAACAGATCAGTTATAGTTTGCAAGCTGCAAAATTAGTTTTGAAATAAACATACTACCTTCTGTTACAAGTACAATTGGTTCTACACGAGAACAAATATTAGTGTCTAAAGCTCACAAGGTGGCGTCTGTGGCTAAGGGGATAGTGACTCGGTCTATTAACCCTTTCGCTGCTATATACTTTCTGAAGGCTGAGCTAAAAATAGCTACTCTTTGTTTCTAGGTCACAAACGTGAATGTACGCCTATATCAGTGACAGTAGCAATGTATAACGTGTTAACACGTCTTTAGCCCAAAGAGGAGAGATAATAACTGACGTGTTAATTCGTCTTTAGAAGTGATTGGGAAAACGTATATATACGTCCTTAGCAGCTAAAGGGTTAACCCCGACGTTCTGAGTTCGAATCACGATGCAGACAGTTTGGTTGCAAATTGTTTCGAGTGAATTTTTTTTACAAAAGGACGATGACACCACCCGTTCAGAAAGCAATGGCAAATTACTGAACGTAATAATGCCTAGAAAAAAAAAAAAAAATCACAAACAGCTTTAAAAAGCCGGGTTTGATTCGCAAAGTCCTGTAAAGGATATGCAATTCAATTTTAAATTCACAAATTAACCATGAGACTTTTTTATGGTTCAAATGAAATTAAATAATTAGTCTTGTAATTGTTCTATGGTTGTCTATATATTGAAATGTAAGTGTTGCACATACTGACTACACCACTAAAGAACACGTCGTTGTAAATATATTTGTGTTTCTTCTTCTTTGCGTTCGTTCTTTACGACCAATTTTAATCACTTTTTGTGATATGTTTGATCTTTGCCAAGAACGTGTATACGTTGCACAATTGTTTGGTATGCTCCTAAATGTGTAGACTTCTACCCGTTTAGGACATGTGCATCTGATTTCGGTCAAACTTCCTAAGTCGTCTCTTACGATATGCGTGGCAGGTAGCAGTGTTTCTATTCTTTACACCCCAAATTTGGGCCCCGGTAACCACTCAGGTGATATTTTGTTTTAATTTTGCACTCAGGAAATGTATGTACAAGACAAACTGTAGTTTTCTTATCTTTTAACAAAACTTGATATCTGACAGCCAGGATTCGCAAGGGAGCAAAGAATAGTAACACTGTGACCTACAAGGCATGTCGTAAGAGGCGATTAAAGTAGGGGGTCTAGGGAAGCTATCCTAGTAAATAAAAAACATCGCAGAAATCGGATGTCCCAACACGACCTGGAGGAGAACGATAGAGCAAGAGCTGAAGGAAATGAATCATAGCTGGAACACAATACAGAGGAAGGCCATGAACAGGGAAGAATGGTGTACGTTTGTTGCTGCCCTAAACGCCAAGGGCGTAACAGGCTAAAGAGAGAGGAGAAATCGGATGTGCTGGCCTAATTGTAGACGCATAACTGGCACAAAGTACAATCGCTTTTAGGCTCAGATCACATACAAATCACACAGAGTGGTTAACAAATGGTTGATATGGAGCGCTCAAAGAAGAAGAAGAAAACTTTCAAACCTACAGCCAATAACTTGTAATTCACATAAACCTAAACTCAAATTTGTCCGCGCTTTTTCAAAAACATTTGCTAAAGAAATATGCTCTAAAAATCTATTATGGCTATAATTTTAACCATCTTAATTTTAACCATCTTAATTTTAACCATCTTAATTTTAACCATCTTAATTTTAACCATCTTAATTTTAACCATCTTAATTTTAACCATCTTAATTTTAACCATCTTAATTTTAACCATCTTAATTTTAACCATCTTAATTTTAACCATCTTAATTTTAACCATCTTAATTTTAACCATCTTAATTTTAACCATCTTAATTTTTATCCATCCTAAAATCGAGATGAGCAGGCAGGCTTCCGACAAAATAGTTTCTGTGCTGACCAGATAGCCCAACTTGGTCAGACGCTTACAGATGACCAGATGACACACAACACTTACCACATAACCCGTATTACTCATAGCCTAGAATAATTGACGCTCAGGGCGCAGAGCACGAGGCAGGCCAAGAGCACGATGGATAGATAACATCTCAGAGTCCCTGCGAAAGCATGGACTGACAACGTCAAGCGCAACACACCTGGCACAAGATAGAAAACTAAATGTCCCCACGACGCTTCACGGCAAATGTGGTTAAGATAAGATAAGATACGATTCAAAGTAATAGAACAAAGTATTGAATTTAAATTCCCACTTTTTATATCGGATTTGTGGATTACGAGAAGAATTTTGACAGCATTGATATGAAAACTCTTTAGACATTGATGAGACATTATGGGATCTCATAGCAAATAGTTAACCTAATAAGAGCAACATATACATATAGTCAGTCAGATCAAATGTTTTCATCTGCTACCGTATTACAGTAGACGGTACCATCTGCAACTGTTAAACTCACTGTCAGATCAAATGTTTTCATCTTCTACCATATTACAGTAGACGGTACCATCTGCAACTGGTAAACTCACTGTCAGATCAAATGTTTTCATCTGCTACCATATTACAGTAGACGGTACCATATGCAACTGTTAAACTCACTGTCAGATCAAATGTTTTCATCTGCTACCATATTACAGTAGACGGTACCATATGCAACTGTTAAACTCACTGTCAGATCAAATGTTTTCATCTGCTACCATATTACAGTAGACGGTACCATCTGCAACTGTTAAACTCACTGTCAGATCAAATGTTTTCATCTGCTACCATATTACAGTAGACGGTACCATCTGCAACTGTTAAACTCACTGCCAGATCAAATGTTTTCATCTGCTACCGTATTACAGTAGACGGTACCATCTGCAACTGTTAAACTCACTGCCTTGTGGAGGGCGGCTCGGGAGAGCTAAAGGCAAGGGGAGTAAACCCTAATAGAAAATCCCCACTGCCCTGTGGGTCAGCACAGTTACGCAGAGGGCTAGAGGAGTAAACCTTGACCATAAATCCGGAGGGAGGGACCCTAAGGCAGTTGATGGTTAAGTGTGTATTCATTTCATCTTCTGCCATCCCCTGAAAACCCGGCTTGAGTCCAAACGTATGGACATTGTCTTTCCTTTGGATTAAACAGTAGGGAAGAGAGGGTGATTGTGCAAAATGGGCAAGGCATATTCCCCATATCAGCTGTCCGGGCTAGGCGCAGAATCTTTTGAAGAGAGACTTAGGGATGAGCTTAAAGACAAGAGAGACAAGCGAAAACTCAGAAGTTGTCACAGTGAAACACTTGCCAATTGACCGTCTGTAAAGACGAAAAAGACCATATATACATATATGAAATGTAGAGTTCTTCATGAAGGTAAACTAACAGACATTTTTGGAGTAGAAACAGGAATGCGACAGGGATGTCTTCTATCACCTTTGTTGTTCTTACTGACAATATACTGGATTAGGAAGATAGCAGTAACTAACACCAGAAAATGAGGTCAATAGACTGGCAGAGCAACAAGAAGATCTGAATTTCGTTGATGATATAGTCTTTCTGCCCCATGCATGAAACCCGGTACAGGATAAACTTAACACACTAGATCGAAGGTCACAACGACCGGGTCTAAACATTCATAAGGGAAAGACAAAAGCAATGATAATTAACCAAGCAATTGACAATCCAATCTCCCTGGGAAAAATCCTACTTCAAGAATTAGAATCATACACATATGTGGGCAGCAATGTAGACAAAGAGGGTGGAACAGATAGAGATGTTAAAATAAGAATACAGAAGGCAAGAGGAGCTTTCATTGCACTGGGAAACATTTGGAAGTCTAAAGAAATCAAATCTGGAACAAAAATTCGGATATTTAACTCTAATGTGAAAGCAGTTCTGCTTTATGGGTCAGAAACATGAGAATTACTAAAATAATAACTCATAAATTGCAAACATTCATCAACTGGTGTCTGCACAGAATAGATGGAATAAGATGGTATGATAGGGTCACAAATAAGGAACTTATGGAGAGAACAAGACAGACTCTAGTGAACCAAGAGGTTAAAAATGACGATAGTGTTGCCTCTTGAAAATAATCGAGAGGAATATAACAAGAATGACCCTTTCATGAAACCCACAGGGGCAGCAAAAGGGAGGGAGGCCTAGATATATTTGGAGAACAGATTTGGAGGCAGAAATGAACACTATACAGAAGAGATGGAGGAGCTGCAGGAGATAGCTAGAGATAGAAAGACTTGGCATGAATTGGTTGAGGACTTATGGGCCAATCGGTGTTTAAAAGGCATAGAGAGAGAACAAGAGTTGAAAAATGACTAAAGATATAGAAAATAAATTGAATACATTTGAAAATAATTTGCCTAAAAAAATGTACATAAACTGAAACGAATTTAGGAGAAATGATGAAATCAGAGAAATTTGAGGTCAACCACTAGTAACAACTGTTATAAGAAAGAGAAGATGGAGATATGTTGGGTATACCTTGAGAAGAAATGATCAAAGAATTACAAAGTAGGCATTGAAGTGGGAGGCAAAAGAGTTATGAAAGAAATGACGCATAGGAAAACCTTGAACGAGCTTTACTGAGAGAGGCTAGAAATTTCAGAGTTAGTTTTCTTGAAAAGAGTGAACGAGTTGCCCAGTAGAAAGAGGTATGGAGAGCTTGCGTACAAAACATATATAACGTATAACGGTTATCAGTTATCAGGAATAGAAATAATAGTATCAGTGGCGGCTCGTGATCTCTTGTTGGTGGGGCCAGACCAATATTTTCGAAAAATTATGGTTTTGGGTTAGGATATATTTTAATTTATAAAATAATAAATACACCTTTCACATTATGTTTGGTGGGGCCCGCCCCACTGGCCTCTAATGACGAGCCGCCACTGAATAGTATAATAGCTAATTTGGTCCGTGTGTTGTCGGGGCGCACAAGGGGAGCAAAGAATAGTACTACTGCCACGTTCAAGGCATATCGTAAGAGATGACTGAGGTAGGAGCCTAGGAAGCTACCTAGTAAATAACAGCGTCGCAGAAATCGGATGTGATGGCCTACTTGTAGGCGCATAACTGACATAACTTTGTTTATACGTGCTTCGCAGCTGGCATAAATCAGAATCGCTTTTAGGCTCAGATCACATACATATCACAAAGAGTTATTTAACAAGTGGCTGATATTGAGCGTTCAAAGGAAAAAAAAGAAGAAGTTAGGCTTGAGAGGTGACTTGTATAAAAATCGGTACTACCTCAACACTTGTCAAGTGGCTTACCGCATTCTACATTTTCTTCTTCTTCTTCTTCTTCAAACGCTCCATATCGATCACTTGTTAACCACTCTGTGATTTGTATGTGATACGAGCCTATGAGCAATTTAAGTTGTGCCAGTTATGCGTCTACAAGTAGGCCAGCACATCCGATTTCTGCGATTTTTTACTAGGGTAGCATCCCTATCCTACCTCAGTCACCTCTTGACATGCCTTGTAGGTCGCAGTGTTACTATTCTTTGCTCCTAGCAGCCCGGAAACACACAGGCAAGATTTAGGATACACAAAAGCACATACTCAGAATATCATTTTTATCATTTCCTAAAATCAATGAATGTTAACCAAATCTGCGGCAAACAAAATATATTACACACGGACAACATTTTTGGTGTGATATGCGATAGTTATGTGTGTATGTTTGTCGTCGTATGATGCAGCTGGCAGAGTAAAAAAATAGCAAATCGTGTTATTGATAACTGGCAAGGCCTGTTCATTATTGAAATATATATATATATGTACTAGTTAAGATGCATCGAATATTTTCGATTTTATTTACAAGTTTATTATTAATAAAGGTTGAAAAAAAACACTTACTGGACGATAGTGGTGATGGCTGACGACGGCTGTAGCATGAGAACTAGATCAGATTGATCAACTGTTGGGCAAGTCAACTAAAATCTGGCCAATTCAGAGACACTATTACCATGGACACGGCGTCTGTTAGTTAGCAATCACGCGCACTGAATTATTGGCAAAACTAGATCTGACGGTGTAGTCTAGTGCCAGCGGACAATGGGCGCGTGAGTGGGTGAGTACGTTTGCGCAGAGGTGAGGGGGTGAGTCAGACTTACGTCCGGCACGCGGGTGAGATTTGTTGCGCTGGGTTGGGATTACACTCTAGTGCTGGTAGTGGTTGTTGTCATTGCGGCTGAGAGAGATGCGGGTAGAGGTGACCCCAGTTTATTCTGGATAGGGGTTTCTTAGAATTATAACAGTAATATTATCTAATGCAGTTGAGAAAGAAAGGACAACAAGAAGAAATGACGAAAGAAAGAATGATGAAAGAAAAATTAACGAAGGAAGAAATACGAAAGGAAGAAATGACGAGGAAAGAAATGACGAAGGAAGAGAAGATATGACGAAAGGAAGAAAGAGATGAGAAAAAGAAGAAATGACGAGATGAAGAAATGACAGAGGAAGAAATGACGAGAGAAGAAAGACAGAGAAGAATGACAAGAGGAAGAAATGACGAAAGGAAGAAATGCAAGGAAGAAATGACGAGATGAAGAAATGACAAGAGGAAGAAATGACGAGATGAAGAAATGACAAGGAGGAAGAAAGGACAGAGGAAGAAATGACAAGAGGAAGAAATGACAAGAGGAAGAAATGACAAGAGGAAGAAATGAATGAAGAAATACAAAATAAGAAATTATGAAAGGAAGGAATGGCAAAGAAAGAAGTGGAAAGAAATTACTAAAACAAGAAAGAATGGAAGGAAGGTAAGGTGGAAAGTAAATAAAAAAACGAAGAAAACAGATTTGGAAAAAAAGTAGTAAGAAAGGCAAGGATGGAAGGAAAAATAAATAAATAAATAAAGGGAAGACGAAAGAAACTAAGAAAGGTAAAGAAAGAATAAAGTGGAGAAAGGAAGGAAAAAATCTAAAGAAGAAGGAAGAAATAAGGACAGACAGAAAGAAAGAAGAACAGAAGGAATGAAAAGAGAAAAGGAAGAAAGAAGAACAGAAAGAAAGAAGAACAGAAAGAAAGAAACAGAAAGAAAGAAGAACAGAAAGAAAGAAGAAAGAAAGAAGAAGAACAGAAGAATGAAAAGAAAAGGAAGAAAGAACGTTTAAAAACATGAAAGTAAGAATGAGAGAAAGAAGTAGAAAAAAGTTGAAAAAGAAAGAAAGTAAGAAAGGCGGAAAGAAGGAAGGAAGGAAGGATAGAAGAAAAGTAAGGAAAAAGGAAAAGGCAGGAAAAACATAAAGAAGGAAGGAAGGAAGAAGAAAAGAAAGGGGAAAAAGAAAGAAAGAAAAACTACAAAGATAGAAATGAGTTAAGAAAATGAAGAGAGAAAGAATTGAGGAAAGGGAAGGAAATAGAAAAGAAAGAAAGATAGAAAACACAGTAATTCAATAACAATAGGGGATACTTATGAAAGACAAGCGACTTAATATAATTATTTTAACAGACACATTGTCTGCCTCTCAAGCTCTAGATGATGGTGGACATTGTAAATCTGAAATTCCCTAACTAGTCCTAACTATTAACCTAACTATGACATCAAAATAATTATACATCAAATCCATGCAACATTCAAATTTGCATATAAATTATGCAAAATTGAATATAATAAATCGTAAAGGATTTAAACAAAAACACTCGTTCACAGCAGCAGCCCTCCACAAATCCTATTAATATCAAAAATACATAAATTTAGCCAAACAGATATTGACCATGAGGGAATACTGGACAAAAGTTGTACAAACACATGGCCAAGATGAACTCTAAGGACAACATCAACCATCCTGGAAAGATCTATCAGAGGAATTTCTTTTTAGGTTCAGACCTAACACATTTCACTTAATAACTATGAGAACTCATTTATAAAACACACCACCCGTCGTGTGTTGCCTGGGCTCGCAAGGGGAGCAAAGAATAGCAACATTGCGACCTACAAGGCATGTCGTTAGAGGCGACTGAGGTAGGGGCTAAGGAAGCTACACTAGTAAATAAAAAGCGTCGTAGAAATCGAATGTGCTGGCCTACTTGGAGGCGCATAACTGGCACAAGGTACAATCGCTCTTATGCTCAGATCACATACAAATCATAAAGAGTGGTATAACAAGCGGTCTATATGGAGCGCTCTGAGAAGAAGAAGAAGCATGTGCTTGCCTACTTGTAGGCGTAAAACAGGCACAAAGTAAAATCGCTCTTAGCCTCACATCACATACAAATCATAAAGAGTGGTTTAACAAGTGGTCGATGTGAAGCGTTCAAAGACAAAGAACATACACCACTCAAGTACACCGGGTGTGTACAAGTCATTATGACACTGCTAACTACCCTCTCTTCTGGTGTCAAACGTTGGGATAATATATGAAAGATTTGTCTTCCCTCGAGGCTGGATAAATAGAACACACTATATGAATAACAAATGTTATAGAAATTAACGGAAAATAATAATTTAATATTTGATTAATCGGAGGAAAAGAAATACATGAAGTAAAATATCTTGACGATACAGTGTCTCCAAAATGTCTAACCCAGCTGGTTTTGTAGATATGGTTTTGCAATATTACCCTTCCAAAACAAAAAAATATTTCAAATTAGAACAGCAATATCACTGCTTATATACAGTTTAGACAAAAAGTGGAGGTTCATATTAGAATTTTGGGCGAATGTACATCATATGTTAGTGTGGCATTATTTGCACTTCTTATGTTTGTGAAATCCACTGCACGATGAAAGTTTTTTTTTTTAACAATATTTTTTCAAGAAAATTAAATATATGTTTTAATAAATACATACGCTAAATGTTATTTATAATTTCAAAAAATGTCTTTTGCAACATATGGCCAAATTGTATGACAATATGTTTGTTAGTTTTTTTTCTGTTTATTTATAAATAAAACAACCCTTGTTCTGAGTGAGTCTCCCGCCTTTTTTTCTTTCCTTCAACCGAATTGTGCCTCACAGCGTCAGGTCAAGAAGAGATTTCCAAAATGGCCGTTGTGTGCGCTTCGTAGATAGTGTCTTTCGTCGTCTCTTTTATCGCTGAGGTTCATACTGGTCTGCCTTTTGCTTTGTACCCATTGTATCAAAGCAGCATTGCTTTTTTAGGTGCACTGTCACCTAATCTGCTTATGTGGCCGAACCATTTAATTTGTTGTTTTCTGATGAAGGATTCAGGATGTATCTGATGGTTTGAACATGACGGCTGCAGAGGCAGGACATCTGGCCTATGAGAGAGAGACATTCCGGAGAACTGTTGGAGTGACAAAGTTCTGCTCAGGACAAGCTATTTGATGATGAAGTTTAGTATTGATGTTGTACCCACTTTTTTCTTGATGCCTTCACTTCTCAACTGGTCTCTTATTGTTACTCCCAGCATTCTGTGTAGACACTTCCTCTCTGTTGTGACCAGTTTTATCCATTTGTTGTTAGCGTCCAGGTTTGACACTGGCAGCGTAATGCCAGTCTCCCGTCTTAATATCGCAAAAAAGGATTAAGAAATTAATGGTTTTGCGATTATGTGCCAATATATTGTAAATAAAATATAGTCTAAATAAAATATGGAACTGCAAATTATATAGTATTAAAACTAAATTACGAATTTTCAATTCAAATGTTGTATCAATCCTAACATATGCCAGCGAGACTTGGAAAATGACTAAAGATATAGAAAACAAGTTGAATGCATTTGAAAATAGATGTCTGCGAAAAATAATGAATATAAAATGGAACGAATTCAGGAGAAGTGATGAAATCAGAGACATGTCTGGTCAACCACTAGTGACA
Source organism: Arion vulgaris (assembly GCA_020796225.1). Lineage (NCBI taxonomy): Eukaryota > Metazoa > Mollusca > Gastropoda > Stylommatophora > Arionidae > Arion > Arion vulgaris. The sequence continues at coordinate 14,285,319 of CM036776.1, read as the reverse complement.
ACTGTTATAAGAAAGAGAAGATGGAGATATGTTGGGCACACCTTGAGGAGAAATGATCAACGAATATCAAAGCAGGCATTAAAGTGGGATGCAAAGGGTTCAAGAAAGAGAGGTCGACCTAAGGAGATCCTGAAGCGAACTTTGCTGAGAGAGGCAGGAAATATCGGTCCCAGTTCCATGGAGGAGATTGAGCGAGTTTCCCAGGATAGAGCGGTATGGAGAAATTACTTGCAGGCCCTATGTAACGTATAACGGTACGAGAGGAATTATTATTATTATTATAATATTGTACTACAGAATTAACATATTTTAAAAATACGACACAATTCCAGGAAAGAACGTGAGAGGAAGACCACAAAAAAGATGGTTAGATATCATAGCAAAATCCTGTCAGAGAGCAAAAATAACAGGCGAGAGGAAGACCACGAATAAGATGGATAGATATAGCAAAATCCTGTCAGAGAGCAAAAATAACAGGCTAAGGAAGACCACAAAAAGATGGTAAGATGGCATGCAGAATCTTCACAAGAGCAAAAATAATCCCCAATCCATCAGAACAGTGCAAGACAAAACAGAAACCACAAGACGTCAACAACCCGGTAGTAGTGACGATCAAAGAAGAAGAGAAGAAGACACATTACAGTTACTTGATATTTGAGTAGACAGTGCAATATTATTTCTTCAAGGGGCAAAAATAATATAGGAGTTAAAGAGTTAAGAAATTCAGGTCGGTTGTTTTTTTTTGCATCACGACCTATGTCATATGACAACCCTTACCTCTTCTTCTTCTTCACCCTTCGCCCCTAGGAAGCATAGGTCCCCAACCAAAGTCTTCCAAGCCCGCTTATTCAAGGCCATCTTTTCCAGATCTCTCCATTCTCTGCTCATTTTCTTGCATTCTTCTCTAACTCCCGTCTCCAGGTGTTTCTGGGTCTTCCCCACAGTCAACTGTAAACTCATAAGGCCTGCGGAGTCGAGTAAAAATTATGGAAGATCAGATCCCAAGCGATCACGTGACCTCGCATTCCAGTATTGTTGTATATAGACGCATTCATTTTAAAATCACCACAAAATGCTAAATCAAAGGTATATTATCCAACATGTTAAGTTTATCAATAAGGAATATCAATATTATAAATATTTTCACCAATAAATAACAATAGACTCATACAAATGGGTAAATTACAAAAAAGTTTCTGGTGTTCTACCAAACATATATACATTCCTGTCCCCCCAACTGAAACTAGCTCAGGGGTTTCCCCGCGAGTCCGCAATCCCGTAAGTTTATAGTTGGCTGTGGTCTTCCCCTACTCAGGTTGTGGTCTTCCCCTATTCAGACTGTGGTCTTCTCAGTGTGTATCCTATCCATCGCCACCTTCTGCTTCTTATCTCTTGTTCCACCAGTCGTTGTCCCGTTCTATCCCAGAGTTTCCTGTTTGTATTCCTGCCATGGCAGAGTGAGAGGTGTGTTTAATCAGCGAGCCACAGGAACCATCAGTATGCGTACTCTTCGATATCTGTTTGGGGAGACTGAGCACCTATGGGTCTGCCCGGAGTACAATGACGTAAGTTTAGTAACCAATAACCAATTCCTGCCATACCATCGCAGGGGGAGTATCCTGCGCAGTCATCTATTGATGAATGTCTGCAACTTTTGATGTTCCCCTTAGTTGTTCTCCATGTCTCCACTCCATACAGAAGGACTGCATTGACATTTGAGTTAAATATCATTATCTTAGTTTTATTCCTGATCATTCTTGAACTCTATATGTTCTTCAGAATGGCAAAGGCTAATCTTGCCTTTTGTATTCTAACCCTAACATCTTCATCTGAACCACCTTGAATGTTTATGACCCTTACTGGCATACAACAATTATGTCAAATACATCTCCATCTTCATCATTTAATGATGGACTAGCGTGTTGATTTAATTGCTCTTCATTTGTTATTATATGTGACCAGAAGGTTTGTACGACGGTTCTTCGTTAATTAGACGCAACAACTGTATCTATTTCTTCCGTTACTTTTTCTCGATCCAGAAGCACTTGAGCTTTCAGCTCTTCGGTTCGGTGTCATGGACATCGTAACCCTTCGTTTCGGTGCCACGAACACCGTAAATCTGGAGAACCTGTGACTTTACACAGAGAGCAGACATTATACAGAGAACAGACAGTACATAAAGAACAGGCAGTACACAGAGAACAGTCAGTACACGGAGAACATATAGTACACAGAGAACAGTCAGTACACAAAGAGCAGATAGTACACAGAGAATAGATAGTACACAGAGGGCAGATAGTACACAGAGAACAGTCAGTACACAGAGAACAGATAGTACACAGAGAACAGACAGTACACAGAGAACAGATAGTACACAGAGAACAGATAGTACACAGAGAACAGATAGTACACAGAGAAATGAAAGTACAGTGAGCGCGCTAACAGTGCCTTTATCTCAATATGCCTCTTCTTCTTTTTACGCTCCATATCGACCACTTGTTAGCCACTCAGTGTGATTTGTATGAGATATGAGCCTAAGAGCGAAAGTACATTGTATCAGTTATACGCCTACAAGTATGCCGACTTCTGCGCTGCTATTTATTTTTTAGGATAGCATCCCTAGGGCTTACATCAGTCGCCTCTTACGACATGCATTGTAGGTCGCAGTGATACTATTATTTCCTTCCTTGCGGTCCCCGACACCACACTGGGGGTCCCAAAGTGCAATATTGTATGCCGGATCATTGTTCCAGTCAGTTCACACACAAAACATACACAGCACAGGCTGTTGCGCATCTACAGATGAAACAACAGTTATCAGGATAGAACTCATATATAAACAAAACAGAATGAGAAACAAACAGAAGTGTGCTCAATGTATGATATAGGGAAGCCATAACTCAATATACAAGATATTAGATATCAGTCCGGTGTCATAAATTTGCTTGAAGCTGTCGATGTGCAGACATTGAAACAAGGTAGAGTTCCATATCTTGGTGATAAAATAGAGGAGATAATGGGATGAGTGTAGGAAAACAATATCATCATTGTCGTCGTCACCATCATCATTATCATCATCATCAACATCATCATCATCATCATTATTATCTTCATTTTCATCATCATCTTAATCATCATCATCTTAATCATCATCATCTTCATCATCATCATCATCATCATCATCATCATCATCATCATCATCATCATCATCATCTTAATCATCATCATCTTAATCATCATTATCTTCTTCATCATCATCATCTTAATCATCATCTTCATCATCTTAATCATCATCATCATCATCTTAATCATCATCAACATCATCTTAATCATCATCATCTTAATCATCATTATCTTCAACATCCTTATCTTCTTCATCATCATCATTATCATCATTATTATCATCATCATCATCATCTTAATCATCATCATCATCTTAATCATCATCATCTTAATCATCATCATCATCATCATCATCTTAATCATCATCATCTTAATTATCATCATCATCATCATCTTAATCATCATCATCATCATCATCTTAATCTTTATCATCTTAATCATCATTATCTTAATCATCATCATCATCATCATCATCATTACTATCATCATCATCATTATCTCCATCATCATCATCATCATCATCATCATTACTATCATCATCATCATTATTACTGTCATTATCATCATCATTACTATCATCATCATCATTACCATCATTACTATCCTTATCATCACTAATTAATTAAACACCGTGCTTGCATGCATTGGCGATAATTTATCTAAACAACTTTCTGTCCCTGCTGTTGACGTCCCTACTGTTGACGACCCTTCCTCTACTCCTCTTTCCCTGCGGGTTTCAAAACGATGCATGTCTTGCACTGCTTCCGGTCGGTCTTCTCATTGTGAGTCATATCTATCGCCAGTCTCTTCCCTAGCTCTTACCCCGCTGGTATCTGCTAAGTTCTTTCTATGAGTTTCTCGTCCGTAATCTTATCATACCATCTTAGTCCCTCTATTCTACCTAAAGATAATCATTACCATCAAATAGCTTGTCATGAGCAGAACTTTGCCACCCTAACAGTCCCTTGGAGTTTCTCTTCCGCATAGACCAGATGACCCGCCTCTACAGCAGCATGCTCAAATCATCAGTGACTTCCTGAACACATCTTTCCCGTTGTTTTGCTCTTCTCATCTTTTCCGGGATACCTCCATCTACAATGGTTTTCACCAACCCTTCGTGTCGCTTTATAAGTTTGCATTACTTCAATTTTCTCATACTTATTTGTAGCAACAGCCAGTTTTCATTGATTTCTGGATAGATCTGTTTGCTCTCTTTTTTGTGCATGATACACATAGGTTGATTGATTGATTGATATAACCAGTGTCGGCTCGCTAATAAGGCCCAGTGGGGCCGGGCCCGACCAAAAATAATGTGTAACGTGTATGTATTATTTTATAAATTGAAATATAACCCAACCCAAAACCATGATTTTTTCCGAACATTTTTGTCTGGCCTCACCAACAAAAATGAACACGAGCCGACACTGGATATGACCATCATCGTTGCACTTCGGTGAGAAGCCATGTGTGCTCCAATCTCGTTCTTACACAGGAAAATTTCAACGACAGAGCAAGAACTCCGTAGCAATCCCCTGTGTAATTTAGAAGATAATGAAAATATTTTGTAGGAATTTTATTAAAATATTTTAAAAACAAATTGATTAGAAATTCATTAGATATATATAGGACTCTTCTGTTAAAATTTGTATTAAAAAACACACTTATGTTTTTCCACTGCCGTGTTCTCTTCTTCTTCTTCTTTGCGTTCGTTCTTTGATGCGACCAATTTTATCATTCTTATTGTGATTTATAATTGATCTTTGACAAGAACGACTAACGTTGAACCCATGATGAAAGTAGTCCCTTACTTGTGTATGCTACCATTCATGTGTAGGGCAGCGCTTCCTTCCTTTTTTATCATGTAGGAAATATTTTGATGCTGTCTCGCTGACAGTTAGTCCCCCACACCGCCTTGTTAAATGTCCATGTTTAACATCCAAAATTTAAGATGTAGAATTGTCTGCACAAAAACAAATTGAAAGACTTGAATGGAACCTGACCCACTACCATCACGCATCTACAACAGTACATAACATGTCCACAGGGCACTAAAAAGACCAAAAACACGATGAATAGATAACATGTCCACAGGGCATCACTAGAAAGACCAAAAACACAATAAATAGATAACATGTCCACAGGGCAGTAAGAAGACCCAAAAAAACACGATAAATAGATAACATGTCCACAGGGCAGTAAGAAGACCAAAAAAACAAGATAAATAGATAACATGTCCACAGGGCAGTAAGAAGACCAAAAAACACGATAAATAGATAACATGTCCACAGGGCAGTAAGAAGACCAAAAAACACGATAAATAGATAACATGTCCACAGGGCAGTAAGAAGACCAAAAAACACGATAAATAGATAACATGTCCACAGGGCAGTAAGAAGACCAAAAAAAACCACGATAAATAGATAACATGTCCACAGGGTACTAGGAAGACCAAAAAACACAATATATAGATAACATGTCCACAGGGCAGTAGAAAGACCAAAAACACGATAAATAGATAACATGTCCACAAGGAACCAATAGAAAGACTAAAAACACGATAAATAGATAACATGCCCACAGGGCAGTAGAAAGACCAAACACACGATGAATAGATAACATGTCCACAGAGCAGTAGGAAGACCAAAAAAAACAAGATAAATAGATAACATGTCCACAGGGCAGTAAGAAGACCAAAAAAACACGATAAATAGATAACATGTCCACAGGGCAGTAGGAAGACCAAAAAACACGATAAATATATAACATGTCCACAGGGCAGTAGGAAGACCAAAAAAAACACCATATAGATAACATAACAGAGATTATAGAGAAGTTAAAACCGAAGGATTTACTTCACTGGACTGGATTTTACCCCATCTGGCTCTGTCTCTCTCCGAAGAAATGGCACGCAAGCTGTCGAGAGCATTGCACAAAGCAATTCATAGCTCCGGCAAGGGTTCTAGGTTTCTCTGGAATAAAATACATTCGTTTACAGAACGTCGCTGTTCAGATTCGTTTACAGAACGTCGCTGTTCAGATTCGTTTACAGAACGTCGCTGTTCAGATTCGTATACAGAACGTCGCTGTTCAGATTCGTTTACAGAACGTCGCTGTTCAGATTCGTTTACAGAACGTCGCTGTTCAGATTCGTTTACAGAACGTCGCTGTTCAGATTCGTTTACAGAACGTCGCTGTTCAGATTCGTTTACAGAACGTCGCTGTTCAGATTCAACCAACGATCTGCGAACGCAAGGTTAAATCGTAACCTCGGCCACGACACCTCCAACAGAGATCCTACAACAACATGGACTAACAACTACACACACAACACTTCGGTTCAAACTATACGACTACAACTCCACGTGAACATATAATCTTGAAACTTAACTCATTCCTTCTTCACAGCCGGTATACTGCTTACAGTATTATTAGTTGACAGAAAGCTATTCTACTGGCTACTTCATTTACATTGCAATAGAAATGTATTCAGAGGCGGAAACAAATTATGAAGTGAAAGGGTTAGAATGTAAGAAGATATTGAAATGGACAAGGAGCATTTTCCAACAAACGGAAGAATAACTAATGAAATTCAACATAGATGAAATAACTAATGAAATTCAACATAGATGAAATAACTAATGAAATTCAACATAGATGAAATAACTAATGAAATTCAACATAGATGAAATAACTAATGAAATTCAACATAGATGAAATAACTAATGAAATTCAACATAGATGAAATAACTAATGAAATTCAACATAGATGAAATAACTAATGAAATTCAACATAGATGAAATAACTAATGAAATTCAACATAGATGAAATAACTAATGAAATTCAACATAGATGAAATAACTAATGAAATTCAACGTAGATGAAATAACTAATGAAATTCAACGTAGATGAAATAACTAATGAAATTCAACATAGATGAAATAACTAATGAAATTCAACATAGATGAAATAACTAATGAAATTCAACATAGATGAAATAACTAATGAAATTCAACATAGATGAAATAACTAATGAAATTCAACATAGATGAAATAACTAATGAAATTCAACATAGATGAAATAACTAATGAAATTCAACGTAGATGAAATGACTAATGAAATTCAACGTAGATGAAATAACTAATGAAATTCAACGTAGATGAAATAACTAATGAAATTCAACATAGATGAAATAACTAATGAAATTCAACATAGATGAAATAACTAATGAAATTCAACATAGATGAAATAACTAATGAAATTCAACATAGATGAAATAACTAATGAAATTCAACATAGATGAAATAACTAATGAAATTCAACATAGATGAAATAACTAATGAAATTCAACATAGATGAAATAACTAATGAAATTCAACATAGATGAAATAACTAATGAAATTCAACATAGATGAAATAACTAATGAAATTCAACATAGATGAAATAACTAATGAAATTCAACACAGATGAAATAAATAATGAAATTCAACATAGATGAAATAACTAATGAAATTCAACATAGATGAAATAACTAATGAAATTCAACATAGATGAAATAACTAATGAAATTCAACATAGATGAAATAACTAATGAAATTCAACATAGATGAAATAACTAATGAAATTCAACATAGATGAAATAACTAATGAAATTCAACACAGATGAAATAAATAATGAAATTCAACATAGATGAAATAACTAATGAAATTCAACATAGATGAAATAACTAATGAAATTCAACATAGATGAAATAACTAATGAAATTCAACATAGATGAAATAACTAATGAAATTCAACATAGATGAAATAACTAATGAAATTCAACATAGATGAAATAACTAATGAAATTCAACATAGATGAAATAACTAATGAAATTCAACACAGATGAAATAAATAATGAAATTCAACATAGATGAAATAACTAATGAATTCAACATAGATGAAATAAGGGCAATCAAATGATAGGGCAAATAGCGTCAATTTTAAAATGTAAACATGTCACCATGAACACAAAAAGAGCAATGTTCAACGTAATCTTTGTTCCATGTTATGCTATCAGTACCTGGACGCTGACATCAAATGATAGAAGAAAACTAGAGACGATAGAGATGAAGTGTCTACGCAGAATGCTGGGAGTACAAGAAAAGACCGGTTGAAAAATGAAGACATCAGGGAAAAAAATGGGTATAACATCAGTAATGAACTTTATTAAGAAACAACAAATGCCCGCGTGCCCAGCGTGTTCGTAGCGCGTTGGACTACGGGTGACTAGTCCTCTGTACGTGCGGGTTCAACTCCGCGGACTGGCAGAAAAGCTACAGGTTCCCCAGATTTACGGTGTTCGTGGCACCGAGCCGAAGGGTTACGATGTCCATGACACCGAGCCGAAGAGCTTTCAGCTGAAGTGCTTCTGGATGGGAAGAAAAAAGAAAAAAGAAAAAAATTAAATGGTTCAACCACTTAAGCAGATTACAAACAGACAGTGTGCCTCAAAGAGCAACGCTGTTCCGATTCAATGGGTACAAAGCTAAACGCCAGCCACGATAAAGGTGGACATCAGAGCTAACAGAGGCGACGAAAGACACTTTTTATGAAACACACACATATTCTCGTTCTAGAAATCTCTTCTTATCCTGACACTGAGAGGCAAAGTAAAATTTGAGAAAAGAAAAGAAAGAAAGAAATGGAAATGATAAGAACATTATTAAAAGATGTATGTCTACAACAGTATCAATTCATTACTGACAACATGCTGTGCCGAGACTGATTCGTTCAACTGTTTCTGACACTCAATAATTATTCGAATACTCCAGTCAGGTTATTTGTCTAGTTAGTTTACTATTGTGTCTGTTTGTTTGTGCTAACGATTTCACTAACAAATCAGGTTGTTTATCACTGATCTCCTACTTATGTTGTTCCTTGCCCGCGTGCCCAGCGTGTTCGTAGCGCGTTGGACTGTGGGGTGACTAGCCCTCTGTGTGTACGGGTTCAATTCCGTGGGCAGGCAGAAAAAGCCACAGATTCCCCAGATTCACGGTGTTCGTGGCACCGAACCGAAGGGTTACGATGTCCATGGCACCGAGCCGAAGAGCTGAAAAGCTCAAGTGCTTCTGGATCGAAAAAAAAAAAAAAAAATGTTGTTCCTTTTTCATAAGTAGTAATCTGTGGCTAAGTGGTTCAGCCGTTGCTTTGCGAGTCTAAGTTATGGATTCAAATCTAGTTCTGTTCACAAGTGTATATTTTTTTTACAAAGAACACTAGGATTCTTGCTGTAGCTACGGAGTTCATGCTTTGTACAATACTCTATGCAGATAGCTTAATAATTTCTGTGGAGAAGGGATCGAGTCACACGTGCAATTTTTCCAAAAGAGCCCTAGGATTGTAGCTGGAGCTACGGAGTTCATGCTTTGTACAATACTCTATGCAGATAGCTTGTAATTTCTGTGGAGAAGGGATCGAGTCACACGTGCAATTTTTCCAAAAGATCCCTAGGATTGTAGCTGGAGCTACAGAGTTCAATGCTTTGTGCAATACTCTATGCAGATGGTTTGCAATTTTTATGGAGAAGGGATCGAGTCACACGTGCAATTTTTTCAAAAGATCCCTAGGATTGTAGCTGGAGCTATGCTGGAGTTCAATGCTTTGTACAATACTCTATGCAGATGGCTTGAAAGTTCTGTGGAGAAGGGCCGAACCATGATGGGAAAAATCTTTTGCAGTGAAATTAATCCTTCATTTTAAGACAAGACATCATGTCCATATTTCTTCCCAAAAATATTTGATTTCTCTATTTGTTGATCTATTTGAATAAATCTATTTTTGTTTCGTATTTTCTTGAAAGATAAAATGTATATATTATTCCTGTTTTTTTTAGAAGAATACCCGGTTTCCTGTGTTGTCTGAAGAAATCTGTGATTTAACTTATGGAACATTAGCGTAGCCATCACAGCAAAAGAGAAAATATTTCCTAACATATGCCATGACAGACGTTCGTCCGATAGCTGATCTGATAGTATCCATGGCAACGGAAATGACGTCATTGTAGCCAGATTTTGACCGCAGTGAATTTCATATCTGAGCCAAACAATTTATTCTGGAAATGTTTGAAGAGTTACAATACCAGTCATGTATTTGCTAGATTTGTGTGTGTGTGTCGAACTAAAATTCTCATTTTTGTAAGTTACGTTAAGTTACACATTGAAATAGTTGTTCGTGTCATAATTGATTAATTTCTTGATTGATAAGACCTTTAATATTGCGAATCGATGAACAGCCAGGGTTTTCTCAAATTTGTTTCTCACACAGTACAATCTCAGAAACATTGCAGAACTCCGTAGTACTGACGAAGGTCCTCACCTTTCATTCTTTCTTTTCTTCAATCCTGTTTTGTCTCACAGCTTCAGGTCAAGAAGAGATTTATAAAACAGGTCTTTATGTGCGCTTCGTAAATAGTGTCTTTCGTAGCCTCTGTTATCTCTGAGTCCATCCTTTGCGTGGCCGGCCTTTTGCTTTGCACCCATTGTATCGGAGCAGCATTACTCTTTGAGGTGCACTGTCTATTGGTAATCTGCTTATGTGGCAGAACCATTTAATTTGTTGTTTCTTGATGAAGTCTAGTACTGATGTTGTACCCACTTTTTCCCTGATGTCTTTATTTCTCAACCGGTCTCTTCTTGTTACCGCCAGCATTCTGCGTAGACACTTCATCTCTGTCCTCACCGATGAAGGTAATTTGCTATCCATTGAAGAACTTCCAATGTTTAAGCCAATGGCTATACTGGTCTACAATATATATGCTCACATAATCGACCTCTTTTTCCTTTAATGATGATATCTAACGATGAAAGAACTAAGCAGATACCAGTAGAGAAAGAGCTCAGGAAGAGACGCTGGCAATAGATAGGACATACATTGAGAAGACCGACAGGAAGAATTGCAAAACAGGCACTCTTTTGGAACCAGCAGGGAAAGAGGAGTAAGGAAAGGCCTAGACATACCTGGAGAAGAGAGTTGGAGACTGATATTAAAAGGATAGGTAAAACATGGAAAGAATTGGAAGGGATGGCAAGAGAGAGGAAGAGCTGGAAAAAGTTTGTTGAAGACATGTGCTCCGTTGGGAGTTGAAAAGTGAAGAAGTAGAATCTAATGATGCACAGTTTGTTTGTTTACAAAGCTCTTCATTTGCTTTATTATTTGGTCAGAATTTTCTCAGAATTCTTCTTAATCATTTAGTTTGGAATATCTCCAGTTTGTGTAAGATTTTGTGGATAATCTTCCAGCACTTCTTCTTTCATCTTTTTGTCGTCACACTGTTACCGGGTTGCAGTGGCGGCTCGTCATTAAGGGCCAGTGGGTTCGGGCTCCACCAAAAATAATGTGTAACCTGTATTTATTAGTTAATAAATTAAAATAAAACCTAACCCAAAACCATGATTTTTCCCGAAAATATGAGTCTGGCCCCACCAACAAAAAGGATCACGAGCCGCCACTGCCGGGTTGGTGTCCAGTGTCGTAGTTTTCTAATTTTGTCTTGCGCTGCTCTATTCCCCAGCACTGAATATAATGTATAGTAAAACTTACAGGTCCCTGTGATACATATATATCAAGTAGCTTGTCCCTTTCGAAACGTGGCTATGGGAGCCAGCAGTTCTGAAAAACTCTCTATTCTGTGCAAATTGACTGGCGTCAGCAGCAGTCATTCTCAGATCTTCAATTACATCTTGCACCCATCGTCTTCTAGGTGTTCCTCTCATTCTTCTTCCAGGCACCATTCCCTCCAAAATTATCTTCTGTAGGCACTCATATCGTTTGATGTATCAGAAATATTTAATTTCCCTTGATGTTACGCTTTAGTAGCCAACTCTCTTTAATATCAAGCTATTACAGAACAGAAGCATTTGTTGTTTTTTATGTCCATGATATTCTAAGTACTCTTCTGTAACATTTGCATTCAAATTCAATAATAACATATGATAACATGAAATGAATGAAAATCTTGGCATATCCTTGACATGACTTAGCCATCAACACCAGTAAACACCACTTATAGGTTCAGTAGTTTGTCATTACTTTCTGAACGGTGAGGTCTATTTTTAAAAGTTAATCGTATATCCTTTACAGGACTTTGCGAATTAACCCCAGCTTTTTAACGCTGTTTGTAATTTTTCTAGGCATTATTACGTTCAGTAGCTTGACATTGCTTTTTGAACGGGTCGGGCCATTGTCCTTTTGTAAAAATCCAAGCGAAACAATTTGCTGTCAAATTTTCCACAGCGTGATTCGAACTCAGAACGTCGGGGTTAATAGACCGAGTCACTATCTCCTAAGCCACAGACGCCACCGGTCTATTTTTACCTTTTGTAAAAATCCCACGGAAACAAATTTGCTTCCAAATTGCCTGCCGGGGGTTTGAATCAGGTACGCTTTTGATTGTGATCCAGCTCACCACCGCGTAAGATACAGACGCCCACCATACATATTATAAATTTTCGTTTGAAAAATACAAAACTCTGTTATACTTTAAGAACACTTGATTCCCCAGAAACAGAAAACAATCAATTAATCAATCAATCAATCAAGTGCCATGCCCGTCGGCGTAGGCGATCATGTCTCTCCACAACTCCCTCTGTTTGGTGCATGTAATCAGTTCTGACGTCGATCTTGTCTCGAACCATGATGTCAGGCCATCCAACATCTTCTCCCTCTGTCTACCACGATCTCTCCTTCCCTGAATTTTACCTATAGTCACCAAATGTTCTAAACCTTCTCTTCACATTATATGCCGGAAGAACCTTGATTGTCGGATTCTTATTCTTTTGATAAGGTTTCTTTGTGTGCAGGCTTGATTAAAAACCTCCTGATATGTTTTCTTTGCTGTCCATTAAATTTTCAGCATTCTTCTGTGAAACCACATCTCAGTGGCCTCCAATGATATTATTGATTTTTGGTTCATTGTCTATGATTCGCTTCCGTACATAAGTATTGGTTCAATATAGCATTGCAGTACTCGTTTTTACAATGTCATTGGTAGTGAATTCACGCATAGTGTGTTTTTAATTTTCAGATGATACCATCGTCATCATCAAGGTGCGTATCCGTTATCCCCTCCCCCTATACAGAAGCACTTGAGGTTTTCAGCTCTTTGGCTCGGTGCCATGAACACCGTAAATCTGGAGAGCCTGTGGCTTTTCTGTCAGCCCGCGGAATTGAACCGCTCTCACTTGCTCTCTTTGCAGCGCATCTGAAATTCACTCTTTCTCTAGCCAGTTCACCCACTTCGTCGATGGTCATATTCATGGTTTCTTTAATATCTTGTAGCCATCTTCTTCTTGGTCTGCCTCTGCGTCCTGGGACCCTGCCCTCTAATATTGTTCTTTCCAGGCCATCGTGACGCTTGATGTGACCAAAGTATCTAATTTTTCTGTATAGTATGTTGTTTATCAGCCATTTGTCTTTAACATTCAGTTCTTTCTGGACATCAGTGTTCTTTCTTTTTCTGTCCATGGTATTCGTTGGATCTTTCTGTAGCATTTAGTTTTGAAGGACTGGATTTTCGTTTTTGTTGATAACATACATATTACAAATTGTCGTTTGAAAAATACAAAACTCTGTTATACTTTAAGAACCCTTGATTCACCAGAAACAGAAACTAAACAGAGTTGAAGTATTCCAGAACTGGATATATTTGACAGTTTCCAGGAGTTCATTAACAGATTTGATTACTGCATAGAAGAAATCCCATTCTAAATGATCGATTAGTTTTATTGATTTCTGTTCGGGAAATTTCTACCAACAATTATTGTCCCCACAAGTCAGATATGTATGAACCGGACAGGCATCAAGACGGACAGGCATCAAGACAGACGGATATCAAGATGGACATACATCAAGACGGGATGACAACAAGACGGGCAGCCATCAAGACGGGTTGACAACAAGACGGGATGACAACAAGACGGGCAGCCATCAAGACGTGTTGACAACAAGACGGGATGACAACAAGACGGGCAGCCATCAAGACGGGTTGACAACAAGACGGGATGACAACAAGACGGACGGACATCAAGACGGGATGACAACAAGACGGACGGACATCAAGACAACAAGACGGACGTACATCAAGACGGACGTACATCAAGACGGGTTGACAACAAGACAGGTAGACATCAAGACGGGTTGACACAAAAACGGATGGACATCAAGACGGACGGACATCAAGACGGATTGACAACAAGACGGGCGTACATCAAGACGGGTTGACAACAAGACGGGCGTACATCAAGACGTGTGGACATTAGGGCGGGCAGACATCAAGACGGCCGGCATTTAGACTGGCGGGCATCAAGACGGGTGGACATTGGACATTAAGACTGGCGGACTACAAGACGGGTGGACATTAAGACTGGCGGACAACAAGACGGATGGAAATTACGACTGGCGGACAACAAGACGGGTGGACATTACGACTGGCGGACAACAAGACGGGTGGACATTACGACTGGCGGACAACAAGACGGGTGGACATTACGACTGGCAGACAACAAGACTGGTGGACATTACGACTGGCGGACAACAAGACGGGTGGACATTAGTTCACGGACGGGAGTTAGGACCGATTGGAATCAATAGGGACGGTCATGTACACCCGTGTGTTGTCAGAGCCGTCGAAGGAGCAAAGAATAGTAACACTACGACCTACAAGGCATGTCGTAAGAGGCGACTAAGTTAGGATCCTAGAGAAATTACCTTTGTAAATAAAAAAACATCGCAAAAATCAGGTGTGCTGGCCTACTTATAGTCGCATAACTGGCACAATGTACAATCACTCTTAGGCTCTGACCACATATAAATCACACTGATTGGTTAACAAGTGGTCGATATGGAACGTTCGAAGAAGAAGAAGAAGAAGAAGAAGAAGAAGATCATAGTTGATATCAAATCATTTGAAATATTGCAAAAATTAGGGACATTTAAATGTAGTTTAACGGAAATAAACTCAAATTTAATGTCATCTACAAGTTCGTGCAGTTTGTTTAGTGGAATAGATTATTCAAAGTTATAGCTTAACCATACGGTTGAAGGATTTAGGTATATTATAATAGTCTGACAAAAAGGATGAAAATGAATGATGGAAAGCAGAGACAAAATTGTTTGAGACGTCAAATTAACAAGAACAAAACCAGATGCAGAATTGTAATATCGGGAAAGTGACATTCAGAGAAATGATTGATAAATATGCAAAATAGACACGGGTTTATTAGGGCATCAAGAGAGAGAGAGAGAGAGATAAATAGAGAGATAAAAAGAGACATAGAGATGGATATAGAGAAAGCGAAATATAGAGAGCGATAGTGATAGCGAGAGAGAGAGAGAGAGAGAGGGAGAGAGGAAGAGAGATAGAGAAAGAAGGATAGATAGAGATATGGAGAGAGATAGAGATAGCGATGCAGAGAGAAAAAGAGAGAGAGAGAAGAAGAGAGATAGAGAAAGAAGGATAGAGAGAGATATGGAGAGGGATAGAGATAGCGATGCAGAGAGAAAGAGAGAGAGAGATGGATAGATAGAGATATGGAGAGGGATATAGATAGCGATGGAGAGAGAAAGAGACAGAGAAAGAGATAGAGAGAGACAGAGAGAGATGGATAGATAGATAGATACAGAGAGCAGGAAAAGCGGGTAGTGAGTGAATCACACCGTTTTCAGTTGTGGGTTTATCATAGACCAAATGGTACAGAAAATGGTGATAGGTCGGGCATACCCTACGGAAGACACAGTGGAGTGACACTAGACAAGCACTTGAGTGGAACCCACAAGGAAAACAAAAAAGAGGACGTCCTAAACAGACCTGGAAACAAAGTCTTCTTGAGGAACTGAAGAGTGCTCAACTATCCTGGGAGACAATAAAGATAACAGCCAGAGACAGAGAAGAGCAGTGAATAACTGTTGAGGCCCTATGCTCCAAGAGGAGCGGAATAAGTAAGTAGTAGGTATATGGTGCAGAAGTGAGCCGCAATAGCCCAGCAGTTAGCGCACTCACTTCTTAGACGCGTAGACCAGGTTGAATTCCACGTAAGATTATTTCTTTTGTTGGGTTGCTGTAACGGTTCTCAAGTTGACACAGATTCAATTTGATATCAGAAAAGCAGTGAGAAGTAAAAACGGACATGGGATGTTGACCACATCAACCATCTACCGATGGTCAATATACAGGGTGTTCAACTTAAAAGCAGCCTATGAATGGAGCTAATCTGACATATATGTATGGAAATGAGAAGATTCAGTTATGACGTAGTATAGGTCAAGGTTGTGTGATGGTGTGTAATTGTAGTGCGGGAAGGGCGATGAACAAATGTGACGTAGGACGAGCTAGTCAGAACCGGTTTAAATAGTAAATAAAGACAACGCGATAGGTTATCTGGCAACTTTCGATTTGTCAATGGGGCTGCAATTATCTTGAACACCCTGTAGAATACTGGCGTAACACCGTATTCTCTATTATACATCATGGCATGAATAAGGGTTAGTTTTACTATAGTGCAAAACTGTTAATGATGTAACTGTACCAGGTTTTCACAAAAAAGGAAGACTACACAGAGATATATAGGGTAGAGTGCCAACAACAAATGGTCTAACCTATCAGCTAGTCCCATTGTTAAGGCACCCACAAATTTCACTGACAACTAAAGAACAGATGATCAACATAATTTTCATACCCACTTTATGTTACCAGAGTCAACATGGACAATAAGCAAAGCCCAGTCGCAACAAAAAAAAAACTACATGTGAAATGCGATGCTTACGAAAAGTTACCAACAACACCAGAAAAGACCGTGTCAACAACATCAGCATAAGAAAGAAAGTTGGGACATAACCTTGCTTGAATTACATTGAGAAACACAGAATGAAGTGACTCGGTGGCCACTTAATAAGAATGCATCCAAACTCCACAGTATACAAAGTCTTCTACAATAGAACATCAGAAAAGAAGGCGAATGTAATATTACGAATAAAGATAGACATATGACGTAGAAGAATCATGTCAAAACGCAAAAGTAACAATCACCTGAACCACTAGAACAGCACAAGATAAAAAACTAAAACACAACACCGGGAAACAACCCGTTAGCAGTGTGACGTCAAAAGGAAAACAGAAGATACATATATTTTCTTTAGTACTTATAGCTATGACAACGATATGAAGGGTTTAATGCAAAGAGAAAAAAGGAACTCAAATGGTTTGGCTACTTGGTGAGAATGAACCCGAATACACCAGTTGCAAATCGTACAACCTGAAAATGGAATGATCAAGAGGATAGGGCAGACCAAGAAAAAGATGGGTAGATGGAGTTACAGACATCTTAAAAACTCTACAATAACACATCATATCAAGCGACCGAGTGTGCACTATCTCGGAAACCGATCATCAGTTAAACCTGCTAAGCATAACTGCAAAAAAGCAGAGAATGACAAAAGAAAGAAAGTACAAAGAGAAAGAATGCTATGTGAAAAACCTCTATAGCGGTTTGTCGTATTATTGCCGCACATTTGTACGCCGCTAAAGCGGTTAATTGGGATGCATTGAGTTAAAGTTGAAATCATCATAATAATTACGTATTTTTAAAACTGTATTTTTTGACAGTAGCCGCGCCATGATGTTGTTTACTCATTGAATCCACACAAAGTTTCTTTATCTCCTTGTCATAAAGACAATTGTTAGATATTAACTAATTCTAGTCATAGCTGTCATTTATTCACATTTATTATCTCGTTTATATTTTGATATAAAGCGTCTGGCAACAAAATGTGTGTCAAAGAATTTCAGGTTTTTTTTTCTTCGTATAAATTTTTCAATGTTTTTCGTTTGTTTGTTGGTGGTGGCGTCTGTGGCTTAGGGGATAGTGACTCGGTCTATTATCCCCTACGTTCTGAGTTCGAATCACGCTGCGGACAATTTGGTTGCAAATTGTTTCGCGTGGATTTTACAAAAGGGCGATGGCACCACCCATTCAGAAAGCAATGGCAAACTACTGAACGTAATAATGCCTAGAAAATCACAAACAGTGTTAAAAGTTGGGGTTGATTCGCAAAGTCCTGTAAAGGATATGCAATTAACTTTTTGTTAGTTGGTAGATTAAGTCTGTATGTGGTCGAGGTACGCACTTTCAACCTAAGACGGATGTCTGTTTTGGTTATATCAGAGAGTATTGGTCTGTTCTTCTTTGTATGTCCATGTGGCCTGGGACTAGTTCTAGAGCGGACTGTTTGTTGAATATTGTGTCTGGTATGTGGGGAGTCAGGAAGAGGACTTTTGGTATTGATCTGGCAGTATCATTATTCATTTGAAGATCATCTTCATCGTCACTATAGACATGTTCATAATTGCTCCGATCTCCGCCCAAGCATGCATTTAAGCAGGGGCGGCTCGTCATTAAGGGCCAGTGGGCCGGGCCCCACCAAAAATAATGTGTAACGTGTATTTATTATTTTATAAATTAAAAAATAACAACCCAAATTCATGATTTTTCCAAAAATATTTGTCTGGCCCCACCAGCAAAAATGGTCACGATCCGCCACTGCATTTAAGTGTGTTTAGACTAACAACTTCCGTTCTGTGTTCATTGATGTATCTACTAGGGATTCTCTCGTCGTTTTTCCGTCTTGCCGCACCTTTCCGGTATGCATAACATGTGCTGTCAAGACAGAGTATCCCTGAAAAGGACTTTTGGTGTTGGTCTGGCTGTAGCTCTAAAAAGATCTTTTAGTGGTGATCTAACTGTAGCTCTGAAAATGACTGTGTGTTGAATTGGTGTGTGTGTGTGGACTTCGTCTGAAGCTGCTGACTGATTGGCGTGCTGGCAGTTCTTTTGGCAGACTCCTCTGTTGGGTGGCTAGCGTCCCGAGGACTTGTGTGCTGATGGCAATCTGTTGCAGGTGTGTCTGAGCTGTTTGGCTGGAGTCTTGTGGAAGTTCCCAAGTTAGCCTGTTGTTTAGTGCTGCCTAGGTGGAGTCCTCAATTTGTGGTTAGATCTTATATACTTACTGTCTCCGGCTGAGACGGTATGACAGAGTGGGAAACACAGACCTATGGATAAGTTCAGGACTGGAACCCACGATGACCCAGGTTAAGAGGAGAAAATTGCGATAGGTCAGGCATACCATAGGAAGTCAGTCTGTGTTACTAAACATGCACTTGAGTGAAAACCGCAAGGAAAACTGGAAAATGAGCTTTCTATACAGATCTGGAGACAGGCTTTTGAAGGAATTGATAGATTCTCTAGGAAAGTCATGTCGAAGTGGTTAAGACGATTGCATGGCGTTCTGAAAGTTGTACGTTCAAATCTGGATCGAGTCCCGCGCAATTTTTTCGGATTTATTTCGGGTTATTGTTGGAGCTATTGAGCGTGTTCCTTTAGCAACACTGTCGGCAGATGACGTGCCATTTATGCCAAGATGGACGAAGCTCTATGGGGAAGTCAATTCTTTGCATTTACAACCTTAAGATATTTTTTCTATTTGGAAAACGTAATCTTCTTCTTCTTTTTCTTCTTCAGCGATCTCTGGTCATGCGTCTAATTTACTGTGGACCACAAACTGGACAGTCCGCTTCAGGTCTGTCAGGTTTCTTCTTCAGCGATCTCTGGTCATGCGTCTAATTTACTGGGGACTACAAACTGGGCAGTCCGCTTCAGGTATGTCAGGTTTCTTCTTCAGCGATCTCTGGTCATGCGTCTAATTTACTGGGGACTACAAACTGAGCAGTCCGCTTCAGGTCTGTCAGGTTTCCCCAAAGCATGGTTTTCAGATCGACTGGGTGTGGCCACATGTTGCTTCTCAGCTCACCCAGGAGAGGACAGTCTTGCAGGATATGTTCTGGTGTTTGTTCCGCCTGCTGACACTTGCAGAGAGCTGTTTTACTTATTCCTAGTCTATATAAGTGTTTGTTGAGTCTGCAGTGTCTGGTGCGTAGTCGAAATATAATGACCTGGTCTGTTGTGTTCAGGTCTTTGAATGAGTCTTTTCCATAATCGTATCAAATATATAATGATTGTACACACATGTAACATTTCAATGTTTTAGGACCTAATTTGGAGGGTTATTTTACCAAAAATATTAATAAAAAATGTAATATTTAATATATCCTAAAAAGCTAGTGTAATACTTTAGATATTACAATTGCTCAACTTAGAGTGAAAACATAATTCATTTATATTCATTACATTCAGAGCCTTATGGATTTGAAATTTGGTGTTTGGCGGCCATTTTGTATTGTTTCCATGGCAACGCTTTGACATCGTTTTGTAAACTAACCTTTTCTACTCTTCTAAGTCATAATCTTTCAAAATGGTTATACAAATTTTTAATTAATATGAAAACAACGATAATAGTTTCTTGAACCCCATACTACTGAATACCCCCTTAATCTCTGAAATCCCGGATCTTGGTGTAGGTGAGATCAAGTTCCAAATTCGATCGGAGACGGACGATAAAACGTAGGTCCCGTGTTCATGTTGAGTCCTTAAAAGAACCATTGGTAGCTCAAAATCGAAAAAAGAGCAGGCTGGAAAGCCGCTGCCCGGGATACATTCATTATAAAAGATAAAAACATAAAATTCGTACAAAATATTTTTACCATCTACTAAGTTTTATCGGGGACCTTCGCTGGTGCTACGGAGTTCGTTCACTACCGCTGAGATCTTCATGTGAAAGAACGATATCGGAGCACACATGGTTACACACCAAAGTACAATGATGATGGTCCTGTCATTCAATCAATTATTCAATCTTCAAATCTTATTCAAGTCTTCCTCATATTTGTCTTCTGTTGCAACCAGGAAACGAGATTGGTTGATTGAGTGATAGGACTACCATCATTGTACTTCGGTGAGTAACCATGTGTGCTATGATCTCTGTATTACACAGGAAGATCTCAGCAGCAGTGCACGAAATCTGTAACACCGGCGAGGGTCCCCGATATAATTTTCAAAAAGGTGAAGATATTTTTGTAGGAGTTTTATTTTAAATCTTTTATAATGAAATTTGCCCAGGCAGCGGCTTTCCAGCCTACTCTTCTCGATTTTGAACAACTGCTAAGGTTTCTTTACCTGCTCAAATTGAACACGGGGCATACGTTCCGTCACCGATATGACTAGGAACTAGATCTCACCTACACAAAGATCAGGGATCTCTGAAAAAATATCAAGATGGGGTCACGATGAAGCGAACCTGGTACCTTTAACACTAGAGACGAGCACCTAGCCTCTTCATAGTTCATAAGTACGGTTCCAACTTCACTGCAACGGTCACCCCATAATTGCTCCGGTCCTGTGTCAATGAAAATCACACGAAATGCTAACAACTGTGAAATGTTTCCTGTGTGAACTAATTCCAGAATGAAATAGCCGCGTACCGCCACAAAAGAAACCTGCACCGCATAAAATGCATATGGCCGTCACTAATGTAGCAACACCAAACTGTTCATCACTTGAATTGCAATTCTTGTCGAAGGGAACATCAATCATGACAAAATCCAGCTTTCTGCACTCGCAATATAACTGCATACGGCAGATTGAGCTTGTTCGTCATAACCGCTGTCCGCCATTTTCTGAATACACACAACAAACGCACGGTTGACACAGCACAAAGCATTCTGTGTAACATTCATAGCTCACAGCGTTGCTCAAGCACTAACTCAGTAGCGCGGCAAACAAAACCGGAAAATACCAGACCAAACATGGCGAAAATGCGCTTCCAAGTCGTGTTCATAATCAAATAGTTCTGACTCTGAATGGCCCTCCCGCATTCCGCCATTGCTGGCCAGATTTGTCACCTAGCCTCTACTTCCACAGAGACCACTCACAGGAAACTAGATATGCTATTAAATAATGTGTCCTGGACAGAAATATCCTATAGTTATTAAGCTAGTTTTGTTCAGGAGGGAACACCCTGACAACTAATGTGAAGGGCACAGCTAGTCAAACAAAAATCCCCACGGTCCCTGGTCCCAGCATACGACAAAGGCAAGCACAGATATCATATTTTGCCCGCTGTTCTAAACTTTGTGAATTAACCTCGAGGGGAGGCAAAATTAATACAATGTCATCTGAAAGTTGCAACTTCCAGTGTCATTGCATCGATAAATGCAATACAACATTAAAATGACAAGCTAGAAAGATAAATATATTGTTTGGGTATTCGACCCAGGGCGAGGGAGTTTCAGATATGATATAGTGCAGAGTGCCCTAAACTGGGATCTGGGAACCTCCGGGAGTCCTTGAGGTACTCACAGTGGGTCCTCAATCGCTTAAAGAAACATTATGATCTTTGACATTTCAAATAGAAATGTTTTTTAAAACATGTATTATTTTTTCTGATCCAGAAGCACTTGAGCTTTCAGCTCTTCGGCTCGGTGACATCGACATCGTAACCCTTCGGTTCGGTGCCATGAACACAATAAAATGGAGAACCTGTGGCTTTTCAGCCAGCCCGTGGAATTGAACCGCAATGGGGGACGATTGTCACCCGTCGTCCAACGCGCTACGAACACGCTGGGCAGGCATACACAAAAAACATGTATAAAAACAATGGTAAACTAGTTCTGCTGCAAAATCAAAGGACATGGACTAGAATGAAGTCTAAATGTCTGACAGGATAAAAATGAAAGATCATTTGAAGTTTCCCGCAGTCTGAGAAGTTGGAGCATGCTTGATTGGTGATGTGGTGTAATAATAACTCCATCGCTAGAAGAATGAAATTTAAGTAAGTAATTAGCTGAAACGATCTTGGGAAAGATAGGATAAATAACATTGGCGTGCATTGGATTTTGCTACAATATAGTTTGGTTGAGCTTCAGGATGGATCGCTGGCTGAAATTGAAACGCAAATATACTGATGATGCTAATGATGGCTCGTCTTGTTCAAGGCAAAGGAAACCTCTTCCTGTTTATTAAAATGTTAAATTGCAGAGATTGTTTACTATTGTAGCACACATATAACTCATTCCTGTCCATTTTAATATATATAGAAACTGTTGGGGTTCGTGGTAATGCACAGTTTGGGAACCGCAAACATAAACTGTTGGGGACCGTGGTCACAAAATTTAAAAGTATTTAAAAGGAGGTCCCCTGTAATACAACGTTTGGGAACCGCTGATATGGTGAGACCAACGGACAAGTCAACTTATTGATTACGGAGTCAACCACTTTGGAAGAATAGGGGTGGTGTAGCTACTGGCTATATGGGCTAGAGAAGGATAGGGCGTGTAGCTACTGGCTATATGGGCTAGAGAAGGATAGGGACGGTGTAGCTACTGGCTATACGGGCTAGAGACAAATAGGGACGGTGTAGCTACTGGCTATACGGGCTAGAGAAGAATAGGGACGGTGTAGCTACTGGCTATATGGGATAGAGAAGAATTGGGAGAATGTTCAATATAAAAAGATAGTTAATATTTGGGGGCGTTGTCTTCATACTTTCTGAAATCTTAGTTATCGTCATTCTCATCATCTTCTTCATCATGATCATCATGATCATCATGATCATCATCATCATCATACAATCACTATGTTCTTCTTCTTCTGTGTTCACCCGTTATAAATTGAGGCATAACCATAATGCCGTGTGTGGCGCTTCTAACTGATTTTTGCGTGAAAGCCTACGTACCATTTTATTGATTTCCTCGCCATACAGAAGTATCACAATCACTATCATCATGAATATACAATCACAATCACTACCATCATGAATATACAATCACAATCACTATCATCATGAATATACAATCACAATCACTATCATCATGAATATACAATCACAATCACTACCATCATGAATATACAATCACAATCACTATCATCATGAATATACAATCACAATCACTATCATCATGAATATACAATCACAATCACTACCATCATGAATATACAATCACAGTCACTATCATCATGAATATACAATCACAGTCACTATCATCATGAATGTACAATCACAAGCTCCAACAACAAAACTGGAGTAAACTTTGAACTCGTAAAATGCTGCTGTTTGTTTACTCTCGCTTGTATCTAACAAAGAACCATTCTTTGTCACCTGTGTTGTTTGCACCGAGAATAGGAGTACGTTTCGCCATGTTAGACACTACACCACGTAGGGCAAGTCACAGCCAATTATAAACTCATACGGCCGAAGGACTCAGGTACACATTCTATGAAATAACACCACAACCGGTCACGTGACCTCACATTCCAGTATTGCTGTATAAAGATGAATTCAGTTCAAAACCAACACAAAATGCTAAATCAAGGTTGTATTATGCAATAAGTTCAGTTTAGCAATAAGGAATATCAATATTATGAGCAGATTTTATCAATAAATAATCAGAGACTCATAGAATTGAGTAAAATTGTAAACAAAAAAGCTTGCAGTGTTCTATCAAACATATATTAATTCCAGCCACCCCCATTCCCAACTCACACTAGGTCAGAGTTTTCCCGGTCAGTTATGTGGCCCAATATTAGAGTTGGCTGTGGGTAAACACAAATGAATTTCGGCCAAAATGTGAGCATGTTTTTCAACAGGACACAAATTTGTACCGACGGGTAAGTGTACAATTTTAGAAATAGTAACATTTCATTTTAATGTACCACATCTGGAGTTATACTGTATCAGATCTGATTGGATATAGGGCCGGAGGCCGTCAGGGCTGTTCGTGAGGTGGCTTTTCGAAATGTTGGTATTTCAGAACTGTTTGTGATGTGGTTTGACGTATTGTACGAGTTAATATGATCAGAATATGTAATTTGTAGAATTTATATCTTCCTGATCAGTTCTCTTGTCACCGCCAGTCGTTTAAGTATTTGTTGATTATTTTTCTTCCCATGACAGGGTTACGATACGGCTGAATAAGGTCATTATGAATATTACATTTAGTAATAGCGGGATTGAGAACTGGTTGCACGGTGGTGATTTGTTTTGTTTGTTGTAGTTGGTATGCAACAATTGTTGTAGTTGTATGTATGTGTGTGTGTGTGTGTGTATGTGTGTGTCATCATCATCATCAAGTAGCTTGTCTCTTCCGGAACTTGGCTCCCATGACAGCAGTCCTGAAAATCTCTGTTCTGTGCGAGTTGACCTGTGTCAGCAGCAGTCATTCTCAGATCGTAAATGACATCTTGCACCCATCGTCTTCTAGGTCTTCCTCTCTTTCTTCTTCCAGACACCATTCTCTCCAAAATTATCTTCTCTAAGCACTCGTGTCGTTTGATTTGTTTGAAATATTTAATTTTCCTTGTTTTAATGCTTTTTAATAGCCAACTCTCTTTAATATCAAGCTGTTGCAGAATAGAAGAATGTGTTCATTTCTTTGTCTATGATATTCTAAGTACTCTTCTGTAGCATTTGCATTCAAAGACATTAATGATATTCTCCATCGCTATGTCAATGGTCCATGTCTCACAACCATATGTTGCCAAGGGAAAAGGGCAGGCTCTTAAACACTTAATTTTTGCTATAATGTCACTTCCCTTCCATGAGTTAGTTATTTATTTTGGAATTTGCAAAGCAATGCTGAGTCTTCGTTTAATTTTTTTAACATTCCCGTCAGATCTTGTAAATAGTACCACTTCAATTTACGTCTTTGGTCATGAGGTGGCTTATCAAAAAATGTGTATTTTCAGAACGGTTTCTCATGTGGCTTGAGGTATTGTACAAGTTAATATGACCAGAATACCTAATTTGTAGAAATTATATCTCCCTGATCAGTTCTCTTGTCACCGCCAGTCGTTCAAGTATTTGTTTATTATTTTTCTTCCCATGACAGGGTTACGATACGGCTGAATAAGGTCATTATGAATATTACATTTAGTAATAGCGTGATTGAGAACTGGTTGCACGGTGGTGATTTGTTTTGTTTGTTGTAGTTGGTATGCAACAATTGTTGTAGTTGTATGTATATATATATATATGTGTATGTGTATTCGTGCGTGTGTGTGTGTTATGTATGTATGCGTTGTATGTGTTGTATATATGTGTGTATATATGTGTGTATGTGTATATATGTGTGTATATATGTATGTGTGTATGTATGTGTGTGTATGTGTATGTGTTATGTATGTGTGTGTACCTGTATGTATGTATGTGTATGTATGTGTGAGTATGTATGCTCGTGTATGTGTGTATCTGTATGTATGTGTGTGTGTATGTATGTGAATGTATGTGCGTGTATGTATGTGTGTTATGTATGTGCGTGTATGTATGTACGTGCATGTCTATGTGTTATGTATGTGTGTGTATCTGTATGTATGTGTGTGTATGTATGTATCTGTGTATGTATGTGTGTGAATGTATGTGCGTGTATGTATGTGTGTTATGTATATGTGTGTATATGTATGTGTGTGTGTGCGTATGTGTGTGTATGTATGTGCGTGTATGTCTATGTGTTATGTATGTGTGTGTATATGTATGTATGTATGTGTGTGTGCGTATGTGTGTGTATGTATGTGCGTGTATGTATGTGTGTACATGTATGTATGTGCGTGCATGTCTATGTGTTATGTATGTGTATATTCCCAAACATGGATGAACTAGGAACCAACATTTGGAAAGAGAAAATGCACAAAATGAATAAAGAGAACAGAGATGAGTTTAAGCAAATGATATCTGCAAGCAATGAACCCTCAAAGGTTTAGAAAATGTATCTATCTATCCTCTAATCTTGTTTTGCCTTTCAGCATCAGGTCGAAAAAGAAGACACCTGGAGCGAGCCTCTCTATGCACCTTGTCTTTCTTTCTCTTCTCCAATTCTGATTTGTCTCACAGCTTCAGGGTCTTCTTCTTCTTTGCGTTCGTTCTTTACGACCAATTTTAATCACTCTTTGTGATATGATTTGATCTTTGCCAAGAACGTGTATACGTTGCACATTGGTTTGGTAGGCCCCTAAACGCATAAGACTTCTACACGTTTAGGACATGTGCATCCGATTTCAGCCAAACCTCCTTAGTCGCCTCTTACGACATGCGTGGCAGGTAACAGTGGTTCTATTCTTTACACCCCAAATTTGGGCCCCGGTAACCACTCGGGCGACAGCTGAAGGGTAAAAAGAGATTTCTAGCACGGGATTGTGTGTGTGCTTCATGAATAGTGTCTTTCGTCGCCTCTCTTATCTCTGAGGACCACGCTTTGCGTGGCCGGACTTGTGCCGTGTATCCACTGTATCGGAGCAACATAGCTCTCTGTGGCGAACTGTCTGTTGGTAATCTGCTTATGTCAGTAAAAAGTAAAGGAACCCTTTCATACCTTGTGGTATATAGGGCAATACAGTGTTAGGCCAGTATTTTTCATTGACCGTCGGCACACGATGGGTGATGTGGTCAGCATCACGCCGGCTGGGTCGACCTGAGAGCCGTCGCGGTCGGGAAAAATTTCACGCACACTGCGGGAGTTGAACCCAGACCACCAGCCATGAGAAGCGAGTTCACTAACAACTACGCTACCGCGGCTCTCCAATCTGCGTATGTGGTCGAACCTTTAATTTGTTGTTGCTTGATGAAGTTCAGTGCTGATGTTGTACACACTTTTTTCTGATGTCTTCATTTCTAAACCGGTCTCTTCTTGTTACTCCCAGCATTCTGCGTAAACACCATCTTTGTTGTGACTAGTTTTCTTCTGTCATTCAATGTCAATGTCCAGGTTTGGCACTGATAGCATAATGAAAGGTTATTGTGTTGAACAATTCTGTTTGTGTTCATGATGACATGTTAGCATTTTAATTTGGCGCTATTCTATATATCTATATAATAATAATAATTCCTCTCGTACCGTTATACGTTACATAGGACCTGCAAGTAATTTCTCCATACCGCTCTAGCCTGGACAACTCGCTTAATCTTCTCCATGGAACTGAGACCGATATTTCCTGCTTCTCTTAGCAAAGTTCGCTTCAGGGTCTCCTTAGATCGACCTCTCTTTCTTGAACCCTTTGCATCCCACTTCAATGCCTGCTTTGATATTCGTTGATCATTTCTCCTCAAGGTGTGCCCACCATATCTCCATCTTCTCTTTCTTATAACAGTTGTCACTAGTGGTTGACCAGACATGTCTCTGATTTCATCACTTCTCCTGAATTCGTTCCATTTTATATTCATTATTTTTCGCAGACATATATATATATATGTGAACAATGCTCTGTTTATGTTCATGGTGACATGTGTGCAATTTAATTTGTCGCTATTCTACAGGGTGTTCAACTTAAAAGCAGCCCCAGTGATAAATATAAATTTGCCAGGTACGCATTGCATCTCGTCTATTTACTATTTAAACCGGTCCTGACTAGCTTGTCCTACGTCACATTTGTTCATCGCCCCTTCCCGCACTACAATTACACACCATCACACAACCTTGACCTATACTACGTCATAACTGAACCTTCTCATTTCCATACATATATGCCAAATTAGCTCCATTCACAGGCTGCTTTTATCTTGAACACCCTGTATATATATATATATGTATATGTGTATGTGAACAATGAAAGAATGTAAACTGTGAGATATCCTTTTCAACAGTAAACAAGTCTCTAAACGAATTTCTAGTCACCACTTATACATTCAATTGTTTGCCATTGCTTTCTGAACGGTAAGGTCTATTTTAACCGTTCATGAAAATCCACGAAAATAAATTTGCTTCCAAAATGCCCGCAGCGATGTTTAAACCCCGTACACTTGAGTCGTGATCTAGCTTAAGTCATTACAGCTTACGTCACCGACGTCCACTATATGTCTGTCTGTATATATATATATATATGTATATATATATATATATACAGACTTTATATATATATATAAAGATCTATAATTTATGTACTGTGGCAGCCATATTGGATAGCTAATTTGCATAATTAATTAATTAAGATTTTTTTTTAAATTGTGAAGTCCATACTTATACAATACCCCTGAAATTTTGATTCTGTGATGAAAATTAGAGTTTTTGACCCTACCATGTACCCATCTACCTTAAGTCACCGACGCCCACTATATGTCTGTCTGTATATATATATAGAGCGGTATGGAGAAATTACTTGCAGGCCCTATGTAACGTATAACGGTACGAGAGGAATTATTATTATATATATATATATATAGCTAGAGAGAGACATACACACACATACACCTCATACACACCTCACACACAATATGGACGTGCACACACAAACAAGCCGAGGACAACAAGACATTGCGGACAGAAGTATCTGTCGTCTGTTCAGTCAGTGTGTGACTTACACCCCCTCCCCATCCACCTTCCTCCCCATCCTCTCATCTGAAACCGCATCACACGGTTGTATCAAAAATAATATGATGGCAAATCAATATCGTTTTTTATTGCTGTGTGTTGATTATTTTTGTTTCTTTCGTTTTATTTGATTTTGTTAATGATATATCTTCGCAATAACAGAAAACTCTTATATACATTATTGTATGCTATTTTGTTTATCAATGTTTAGGTAAGCACAGATTGTAATCAATAGAATACATATGTTTGTGTTGTTGTTCATTTGGGGGAGGGATGTCGCCATATTTGAGTAAACTTTATACGTTATTCGATGATACGTTTCTGCATATTGTAAAAGCGTAGGTCTTAACATACGTAGGTGCCCGTCTGCCCAGCGTGTTCGTAGTGCGTTGGACTACGGGTGACTATCCCTCTGTGTGTGCGGGTTCAATTCCGCGGGATGGCAGAAAAAGCCACAGATTCCCCAGATTTACGGTGTTCGTGGCACCGAACCGAAGAGTTACCATGTCCATGGCACCGAGCCGAAGAGCTGAAAAGCTCAAGTGCTTCTGGATCGGAAAAAAACACAAAAAAACATACGTAGGTCTGGTCGAACGGATTAGAGCGCGGGTTCCCATGCGTTAGACCCGAGTTCAATCTCCATTAATAATAATAATTCCTCTCGTACCGTTATACGTTACATAGGGCCTGCAAGTAATTTCTCCATACCGCTCTATCCTGGGCAGTGGCGGCTCGTGATAATTTTTGTTTGTAGGGCCAGACATTGTTTTCCAGACATTGAATCATGGTTTTGGGTTGCTATATTTTAATTTATAAAATAATAAATACACGTTATACTTTATTTTTGGTGGGGCCCGGCGCCACTGGCCCTTAATGACGAGCCGCCACTGATCCTGAGCAACTCGCTCAATCTTCTCCATGGAACTGAGACCGATATTTCCTGCCTCTCTCAGCAAAGTTCGTTTCAGGGTCTCTTTAGGTCCACCAATATCCAGTAAGGCCAAGGATTATTTTTCTGTCGGTGGCATGAAGTAAAATCCTAACCTGAACAGTTTATCGACAGCAGTAGCCATGCGGTCTTTAAATTCTCCAGACACATGCCCCCTGTCCTGCACCGTCTAAAAAGCAGGGAGTACACATTTGTATTTTGTTAGGTTTTATTAGGCTATGACTACGCGTGAATACGTAGTGGATGAAGAAATTATGACTACGTTTGAATTTATAGTGAGCGAAAAACCATAACCAACCATGCAAAAATAGGCAAAGAGATTCATTAATCAACATCACACTGGCCGCTGTAAGCTGCTGGATTTGCTGATGCGGAGATCGGAGCACCTATGGACATGTCCGGAGCGCTATGATGATAGTCCTCATATAACTGATAACTGAAAGCCATGACTACGTCTGAATTAAAGTGAGCGAAGAAGCCATGACTACGTCTGAATTAAAGTGAGCGAAGAAGCCATGACTACGTCTGAATCTATAAGTTAACTAACAAGAAAAATGCATTGACTAAGACAGCTCTCCGATAGACAGCAGATGGAAAAGAAATCATAAAAGGACAAAGAAAACATGGAGAAGAATTGGATGAAGACAACTGAAAGATTGCTTGACGTGGGAAACAATCAATAGAAAGGCAGCAGAACAGCAACCATGGAAATCATTTTTCCACTTGAGTATTACATTTCTTCTTCTTCTTCTTCTTGAGCTCCATATCGATTACCTGTTAACCACTCTTTGTGCCTCTGTTCTGCAACTGCTTGATATTAAATGTTATTGGTTTCCTTCTGATCTGATCCACTCTGACCAGACTAGATTTGTAGGTTTCCGCACAGCTTATTTAAGAGAATAACATCAAGGAAAATGCACAGAGGAGTTTCAGGGCTGTGAATCCCACTCTCTGACCAGATTGAAAGAGATGGGTGTTAATATTGGTGCAGCCGAAAAGAACGACATACTAAATATGCAAAGAGATTGATTAATCAACATCGAACTGTCGTGTTGGGTCGCTGGACGCTGCTGGATTTGCTGATGCGGAGATAGGAGCACCTATGAACATGTCCGGGGTGCTATGATGATAGTCCTCATATAACTGATAACTGAAGAAAAATTAAATATTTCGAACACATCAACCGTAATGAGTGTCTAGAGAAGATAATTTTGGAGGTAATGATGCCTAGAAGAAGAATGAGAGGTAGACCTAGGACGATGGGTGCAAGATGTGACTGCTGCTGACGCCGGTCAACATTAACAGAACAGAGAGTTTACACACGTATGTAAATATATAAATATTTATTCTAAACTTATGCAAACAGATCACTATTGTCTATTCCCAGATGGAAGATGTAGTTGGCTGTCCACTCTTGCCGTTAACCGTAGGGATGGGAGTTTTAATTTGCGTTCTTGGGCCAGATGAGTCGCCCTTGTTGTGTTATATCCATGTTTATGTAGTGTAGTCTTGATATTGTCTATCCATCTTTTTCCTGGTCTTCCCTTAGCTCTAGTACCCGATTTTTTTAATTGTATGCTGTTATTGGTGGTTGGTTGTAGTTCCTTCTCGTTAACTGTCCAAACCACTGCATTTGTTGTCTTTGGATGTATTTGGTGCATGAAGTTATGCCCACTCTGCTTCTGATGTCCTCATTTCGTAGTCTGTCTTTCCTGGTGACCCCCACAGCCTTCCTCAAGCATTTCATTTCACACGTGGTGACCTTTCTGTGATGTGTTGCTGTAAGAGACCAAGTTTGGCACTGGTAACAAAGTGTTGGTAGGAAAATACTTTTTATCATCTGTCTTTTCACTTCCATCTTGATCTTTGAGTGTTGTAGAAATGGTGCCAGCTGGTAGGTTCACTAGCAAATTGAAATATTGTTAGTGAAATTGTTGAAGTTTTTTTGATGTATTTAGTTTCAAGAAAGCAAGTTCAAAAGAAGTGAGATGCGTTCTTAAGTCCAGAATGTATTGTTCTATAACTTGCGTGTTAGAGGGACTGAGATAGTATGATACGATTACGAACGAGGAACTCAGAGAAGGAACTAAGCAGATACCAGAGAAGAAAGAGCTCAGGAAGGGACGCTGATGATGGATAGAACATTCATTGAGAAGACCGACCGGACGCATTACAAGACAGGCACTGTTTTGGAACCCGCAGGAAAGAGGAGTAGGAAAAGGCCTAGACCTACCTGGAGAAGAGAGCTGGATACTGATATTAAAAGGATAGGTAAAACATTGAGAAAGTTGGAAGGGATGGAACGAAGAGTGGAAGAGCTGGAAGAAGTTTGTTGAAGACCTGTGCTCCATTGGGAGTTGAAATGTGAAGAAGAAGAACTAGCGTGTTGCGTTTTCATTTTTACTTTACTTGTTTTTCTCATAATTACTGATTATATTGTGCATACCACTAAACTGTTCAGCACGAACCGCAGTTCGTACGCATGCCACTGGTTGGGAAACGATGACTTAAACTATTGATGATGATGAAGTCACTGATATGAGACATCCCTCTCTTTTGGTTTTGTAACTTTTTTCTTGGAAGCGGAAGCTAGTTTTTGCATGGCTTCTTTTAGAATCCAGTTTCCAACAGAACGCTCAACTACTGCAAAAGGGTTTCCTGGAGACGATGTGACATGACCCATTTTAAGCTGTCAATTGAAGGAAATTGTTTTCTAGTTTTTGTCATTATTTTCTGTCTTACAAACAGCACAGTAAACAGCACAGTAAACAGCACATGGAAACAACAGTAAACAGCACATGAAAATAGAACAGTAAACAGCACATGGAAACAGAACAGTAAACAGCACATGGAAACAGCACAGTAAACAGCAAAACTAAGTTATGTCGTGAGAATAGAGTTGTACAGCATAGTGAAGTTTTGTCGAGAGTATAGAGTTGAACAGCAGAGTTAGGTTCTGTTGTGAGAATCGAGTTGAGCAGCAGAGCTACGTTCTGTCGTGAGAACAGAGTTGAACATTAGAGCTACGTACTGTCGTGAGAATAGAGTTGAACATCAGAGCTACGTACTGTCGTGAGAATAGAGTTGAACATCAGAGCTACGTACTGTCGTGAGAATAGAGTTGAACAGAGTTAGGTTCTGTTGTGAGAAAAGAGTTGAACAGCGAAACTAATATCCGTTTTGCAGTGAAAATTGGGGAATACAGCAGAACTAACATCAGTTCTGTCGTGAGAATAAAGTTGAGAACTAACATCAATTCTGTCGTGAGAATAAAGTTGAGAACTAACATCAATTCTGTCGTGAGAATAAAGTTGAGAACTAACATCAATTATGTCGTGAGAATAAAGTTAACCAAAAGAACTAACAGATCTCTCCTGAGAATAAAGTTGAGAACTAACATCAGATCTCTCCTGAGAATAAAGTTGAGAACTAACATCAATTCTGTCGTGAGAATAAAGTTAAACGAAAGAACTAACATCACCTCTGTCGTGAGAATAAAGTTAAACGAAAGAACTAACATCAATTCTGTCGTGAGAATAAAGTTAACCAAAAGAACTAACATCAGCTCTGTCGTGAGAATAAAGTTGAGAACTAACATCAATTCTGTCTTGAGAATAAAGTTAAACGAAAAAACTAACATCATATCTCTCCTCAGAACAGCATTGGTCGTGACTTTTAGTTGGAGCTTATTCAAAGATTGTTGTTAGCGTGGCTGATGTCACTTGTCCGTTGTTATCATTTATCACCATGACGACGCAGCTATCACGTGGTCACACCCGGAAGGGGCCCAGCTGTTGCTATTTCATATCCAAGTGCGCGTTCGAATCTAACATGAATACAAGGAACAGAGCTTTGCCCAAGCCGTGCTGATAAACCCGCTAACTATAATAGCCACGGTTGGTAAGATGAAACCCAGATATTGGGAAAACAATGGCCGTGTTAACACACATTCCCAGTTTAGTTTTATTAAAAGAACAAATAGTTCGATCTGTGCACGCGCAAGCTTGTTGTGATATCAATGAGCGGTTGTTGTATGATGGTTGCTAATTTCTGTTGCAGTTGTTGGTGGTTGCTAATTTCTGTTGTAGTTGTTGGTGGTTGCTAATTTCTGTTGTAGTTGTTGGTGGTTGCTAGGTAAACACGTAAAAACAAAGTACTACAGTTTTACAAAATACATAAACAGTGACGATAAACAGCAACGTTTCGACCAAAAGGCCTTTATCAAGCAAACAATACAACAAGAATGACGAATTTCGAGGAACACTACAAATGGACGATTACATGTGGAAACATAAACCTATCTGATGAAAATCTGGGAATAAAAACGAACAACGAAATGAGTGCAACACAAAAACCGAAAGTGGAAAAGGAGAGGAACAATAAACAATATAGTGGATAAATGACACATATATGGAGCAAACACACATATAGATAACAAGGCACGAGATAAGACAGTACTAAGAAGCAGTTGTTGGTGTAGTTGTTGGTGGTTGCTAATTTCTGTTGTAGTTGTTGGTGGTTGCTAATTTCTGTTGTAGTTGTTGGTGGTTGCTAATTTCTGTTGTAGTTGTTGGTGGTTGCTAATTTCTGTTATAGTTGTTGGTGGTTGGATTAGTCTTGATGTGTTTGAAGTTATGTGAGAAGATGGTTGTAATCTAGGCAGAATGGATGACAATGAAAATCGTGGCTTATCCTTTACAGGACGTAGCCATCAACCACAGTAAACGAGTCGTTGATTTTCTAGGCACCACTTATACTTTCAGTAGTTTATCATTGCTTTCTAAACAGGGAGGTCTATTTTACTTTTTTGGGTAAAATCCCACGGAAACGAATTTGCTTCCATACGTGCCCACCGTGGGGTTTGAACTAGGTACGCTTGGGTTTTGTGATCGAGCTCACTACCGCTTGAGCTATAGACGCTCACAGGTAGTATTGATAGGTGTTTAATTGTGGTCTGGTATTAGTGACCTCGATGTTACACAAACATATACACACACATACATACACACACAGATATATATATATACAGTATATATATAGTGATAATTTTTGTTGTTGGGGCCAAAGAGATATTTTCGGAAAAATTGTGTTTTCGGTTAGAATATAATTTAATGTATAAAATAATAAATAGACGTTATTCCTTATTTATTTACCCACTGGCCCTTAATGACGAGCCGCCACTGTATATATATATATATAAATGGTCTAAGACCGAAGGAATGACTTCATTGCAAACGGGATTTACCTCATATGGCTCAGTCCCTCTCAGCAGAAATGGCGCGCCACCTGCCGGCAATATTGCACAAACTCTGTAGCTCCGACAACAATCCTAGGGGTCTCTGGAAAAATGCACTCATGAACAGAACAGTGATGTCCAGATTCGAACCTCCGTTCTCCGGAACAGAATACAAAGCAGTAACGACATAGCCACAACATCCCATATTTTTTCTATCTACTATGTCAACTAGCTTCCCATCATGTTTCCCGTTATTATTTCCCTCTATTCTCATTCAACATATTCCCACTCTCGCCCTCTCTGTCTACTTTCTCTCAACTCTTATTTCCCATCCAACCTTCTCCATCTCCAGTAACACTCCCTCTGTCTACATTCTCCCAACTCTATCTCCCATCCAACCTTCTCCGTCTCCAGTAACATCCACTACTTTCTCCAAACTCTATCTACTATCCAACCTTCTCCCTCTCCAGTAACACTCCCTCTGTCTACTTTCTCCCAACTCCATCTCCCATCCAACCTTCTCCGTCTCCAGTAACATCCACTACTTTCTCCAAACTCTATCTACTATCCAACCTTCTCCATCTCCAGTAACACTCCCTCTGTCTACTTTCTCCCAACTCTATCTCCCATCCAACCTTCTCCGTCTCCAGTAACATCCACTACTTTCTCCAAACTCTATCTACTATCCAACCTTCTCCCTCTCCAGTAACACTCCCTCTGTCTACTTTCTCCCAACTCCATCTCCCATCCAACCTTCTCCGTCTCCAGTAACATCCACTACTTTCTCCAAACTCTATCTACTATCCAACCTTCT
Source organism: Arion vulgaris (assembly GCA_020796225.1). Taxonomy (NCBI): domain Eukaryota; kingdom Metazoa; phylum Mollusca; class Gastropoda; order Stylommatophora; family Arionidae; genus Arion; species Arion vulgaris. Next base: position 14,248,917 of record CM036776.1, on the reverse strand, counting down.
CCATCTCCAGTAACACTCCCTCTGTCTACTTTCTCCCAACTCCATCTCCCATCCAACCTTCTCCATCTCCAGTAACACTCCCTCTGTCTACTTTCTCCCAACTCCATCTCCCATCCAACCTTCTCCATCTCCAGTAACACTCCCTCTGTCTACTTTCTCCCAACTCCATCTCCCATCCAACCTTCTCCATCTCCAGTAACACTCCCTCTGTCTACTTTCTCCCAACTCCATCTACCATCCAACCTTCTCCATCTCCAGTAACACTCCCTCTGTCTACTTTCTCCCAACTCCATCTCCCATCCAACCTTCTCCATCTCCAGTAACACTACCTCTGTCTACTTTCTCCCAACTCCATCTCCCATCCAACCTTCTCCGTCTCCAGTAACATCCACTACTTTCTCCAAACTCTATCTACTATCCAACCTTCTCCATCTCCAGTAACACTCCCTCTGTCTACTTTCTCCCAACTCCATCTCCCATCCAACCTTCTCCATCTCCAGTAACACTCCCTCTGTCTACTTTCTCCCAACTCCATCTACCATCCAACCTTCTCCATCTCCAGTAACACTCCCTCTGTCTACTTTCTCCCAACTCCATCTCCCATCCAACCTTCTCCATCTCCAGTAACACTCCCTCTGTCTACTTTCTCCCAACTCCATCTCCCATCCAACCTTCTCCATCTCCAGTAACATCCACTACTTTCTCCAAACTCTATCTACTATCCAACCTTCTCCCTCTCCAGTAACACTCCCTCTGTCTACTCTCTCCCAACGCCATCTCCCATCCAACCATCTATAATCCTACCATCCTACCATTACCTTTCTATCCACTGTAACACCATTCCTGTCTACTTTCTTCTAACTCTATCTACCATTCTACATTCTACAATCCTACCTTCTATCGCCCTACCATCCTACGATCCTACAATCCTACCATACTACCATCCTACGATCCTACCATACTACCATCCTACAGTTACTATCTCATAACTCCATAGCTCATCCTACCTTCTACCTTCCTACCTTCTACCATCTTACCTTCTACCCCTCTACCTTCTACCATCTCTACCTTCTACCATCTTACCTTCTACCCTCTACCATCTACCATCTTACCTCCTACCATCTACCCTCTACCATCTTACCTTCTATCATCCTACCTTTACCCTCTACCATCTACCATTCTACCTTCTACCATTCTACCATCTACCTTCTTACCTCCTACCCTCCTACCATCTACCCTCTACCATCTACCATCTTATCTTCTACCTCCTACCTTCTACCATCTTACCTTCTATCATCCACCTTTACCCCTCTACCATCTACCATCTTATCTTCTACCCTCCTACCTTCTACCATCTTACCTTCTATCACCTACCTTTTACCCTCTACCATCTACCATTCTACCATCTACCCCTCTACCATCTACCATCTTACCTTCTACCTTCCTACCTTCTACCATCCTACCATCTACCATCTTACCTTCTACCATCCTACCTTCTACCATCTTACCTTCTACCATCCTACCTTCTACCATCCTACCTTCTACCATCCTACCTTCTACCATCCTACCTTCTACCTTCTACCATCCTACCTTCTACCTTCTACCATCTTACCTTCTACCATCCTACCTTCTACCATCCTACCATCTACCTTCCTACCTTCTACCATCCTACCATCTACTATCCTATCATCTACCCATCTACCTTCTACCATCCTACGTTCTACCATTCTACATTCTACCATCCCCCAGTAACGACTTCTAAATAAAACACTATTAATTAATCATTATTTCCGGCAGGACCCGGACTCACGCTTGTTTGGGCAAGGAAACTCTAATCAATGTAACTAAGATACACAATCACAATCGTTGTTGACAGCTGTGCCCATCAATATTCATAAAAAGAACTTTCTATTAATAATTCATCTAATTTCTCTCATGGAAATATAGATGGACAGAAAGTAGAGATTTTATCTGGATTTGTGAAGTTGCAGAGTTTGATTGTGTATTAGTGAATTAACCCTTTCGTTATGTAGAGCCGATATGCCGGCTCGTATTGTTTTTTGAAATGACGCAAAACTATTATTTCGGCTAATTCAGTATATATTTTCTCCATATTCAAAATTACATCGAGGACCCTCGCCAGTGCTACGGAGTTCGTGCACTGTAGCTGAGATCTTCCTGTGTAAGAAAGAAATCAAAGCACACATGGTTACTCACCGAAGTGCAATGATGATGGTACAATCAATCAATCAATCAATCACTAGACATTGCAAAATGAAATCTCTGTGGCGTAGAGGCTAGGTGCTCGTCTCGCGTGCCAAAGGTACTCGGTTATCCCCCTCGTAGAGGCATCAGGATATTTGTCCATAGATTTATGATCTCAGTGTATGTGAGATCGAGTTCGTAGTCCTATCAGAGATGGACGATACAACATAGGGATTTCCATTGTTGCACTTCTGCCTCCTCTCTACCAATTATTTCCCAAGTCAGGATACAACCTTTCAATATTTTTTTTCGTTGTCCTTCTTCGTGCTTCAGTTGCGAGTTCATGTTTTTATTCTTTCAATCTCTTGTCTATCAGATTGATTGATTGATTGATTGATAGAACCATCATCATTGCACTTCGGTGAGTAACCATGTGTGCTTCAATCTATTTCTTACATAGTAATATCTCAGAGGAAGTGCATGAACTCTATAGGAACAACGAGGATCCGGGATGTATTTTAGAAGATAAGAAAACTATTTTGAAGGAATAGATCTTCTATTTTTCCAGAGACCCTAGGATTGTTGCCGGAGCTACGGAGTTCGTACTTTGTGCAATACTCTCGTCAGGTGGCGTGCCATTTCTGCGGAGAGGACCGAGCCATATGGGGTAAAACCCGGTGCAATGAAGTCAATCCCTCGGATTTAAAACCCTTTATTTTGAAGGAATTGTTTGTATTAATCTTTCTAATGAATGTTGTCCAGGTAGCGGCTTTCCAGCCTGTTCTTCTCGACGTTTGCCAAATGTTCTATTACGTGCTCACATTGAACAAGGGACATATGTTTTATCGCTCGTCTCTGATAGGACTATGAACTCGATCTCACCTACACTGAGATCAGGGATCTCTGGAAAAAAAAATCCAGATGGCTCAACGAGGGAGTGAACCTGGTACCTGGGGCACGACAGACGAGACCTAACCTCTACTCATCAGAGACTGCTGGTGTTTCTATATCTAGGAAGGAATATACTAGTTCCGGTATATGGTGCTGTATAGAAAAAAATGTCAATGGAAAACTTATATTTGTTAGACCGTCATCACTAAATTAACCCTCCATTGTCTGTGGTCGCAGACTGCTGTCCGCAAGAACTGGCAGGTCTGTGTTTGATCAAGATATCACGTTTTCCAGAACCCTTCCTTGGCGCATATATAAATGTAATTGGAATCTCAGTTTTTCGTCCGCGCGATATGAATAATATTATAGTTGCAGTGCCAGGTCAGAATATCTGGCAGCCATTTGGAATATTTCTTTCGTTCATTATTGGAGCTTGGTTATGGTTTTTTTATTTTCTGTCTTTTTTTCCGTTTCTATCTTTTATGAAAATTCTACGGTTCAAGAATTCTCAGAATCGAAAGGAAATGAGAGTAGCAAGAATTCTATGTAAGAATTCTATATCAGCCCTGTGGATACAAACAGGACAGGAACCCATGATGACCCGGGTTAAGAGAAGAAAATGGCTGTGGGGAGGTGGGAGGGCATACCCTACGGAAGACACAGTCGAGTGTCACTAGATAAGCAGTAGAGTGGAACTCGCAAGAAAAAGTTGGGACGTTCTAAACCAGAGCCAATTATAAACGTATGGGCCTTCGGACTCCGGTAAGAATTATAGGAAATCAGACCACAACTACACTACGTGACCTCGCATTCCAGTATTGGTGAATATAGACAAATTCATTTTAAAATCAACACAAAATGCTAAATCAAAGTTATATTATGCAACAAGTTAAGTTTAACAATAAGGAATATCAATATTATGAATATTTTCACCAATAAATAACCACAGACTCACAGAATTAAGTAAAATTGCAAGAAAACGTGCAGTGCTCTATCAAACATCTATATTTTCCGGCCCCTTTTCTGATCTAGGTCAGGAACCCCTTGTCAGTTGTCTGGCCTAGTTATCTAGAGTTGGCTGTGTCTAAACAGACCTGGAGAGGAAATCTTCTTGGGGAACTGAAGGGTGTGCTCCACTCACCTTCTTTTCTCTACTTCTGTTTTGCCTCACAACGTCAACATTAGAAGAGATTTCTAAACCGAGCCTTCTATCTTTCTTTTTCTTTCTTCTTTTGTCCTTCTGTAGTAGCCCCCAGCTCCAAGGAAGTAGCTAACAGACTAGACAGGTAGTTTAGATAGAGATAGGCTTGTAAAGGGAGATAAGTAGAGACTTAGTGTTTGCACACCAAAACTGCTCACTATAAGCAGATAGCAACACTAGAACGAGACATCGACGTAGTGAAACTAGTTGACGTAGATTTGTTAGTACTGTTTAGCGACGTAGTTACAACATAGGGAGACGAACATAAACATTGACCGTGGATAGACGTGTTATTGATCTTGGTCTATCATGTAATAACCATCAATAAAGAAATTATAAAACATATAAGAGGGTCTCCTTGTTTGTAGTGTGTGTGGCATCAACATCAGCCAACACTCTCCATAGCCAATTAAAACTACAACACTTCTCTGTTTTTTTGCCGCTAGGCGTAGCAGGTTTAACTGATGATCGGTTTCCGAGATAATGCACGCTCGGTCGCTTGATATGTTGTGGTATTGTGGAGTTTTAAGATGTATGTAACTCCATCAACCCATCTTTTTCTTGGTCTGCCCTTTCCTCTTTGATGATTCCATTTTCAGGTTGTATGCTCTTGCAACTGGTGTATTCGGGTTCATTCTGACCAAGTGGCCAAACCATTTGAGTCTCTGTTTTCAATAAATCTAATAGCAGGTGTTGTTCCAACTGTTCTTCTAATTTCTTCATTTCTTATATGGTCTCTTGTTTTATTTACTGCTTTCCTCAGGCATCTCATTTCACATGTGGTAATTTTCCTTTCTTGTTCTTTTGTCAGTGCCCATGTTTGGCTCTGGTAGCACAGTGTTGGTATAAAGATTGAATTTATAATCTGTCTTTTAGTCACTACTGGAATAGCTGGGTGTTTCAAAATTGGGGTAAGCTGGTATGTAATGTTGTTGCCTTGCTGGATTCTAGTTTCGCTCTCTCTGTCCAGTCTACGATCAGATGTGAAGATACTTCCAAGGTATTTGAATTCTCTCACCTGTTTTAGCGTTTGGTCATTTATTTAAATGTTTATATCTTTATGTTCTCTGCTTATAGTCATAACTTCTGTCTTTTGAATGTTGATCTTCATGTTGTATTTGAGGAAGCTATTGTTGAGTAAGTTTATGTGTTCTTGAAGCTGTTCAATATTATTATGGAATATACACTGGTCGTCAGCAAAGAGCAGTTCATTTTATTGGTTTACGTCTCTTGATGTTTTGTCTATTTTGGTGATACTATCCATGTATATAATAAAGAGGAGAGGTGATAAAATACATCCTTGCCGTACTCCTGATGTTACTGGAAACCAATTTGTGAGTCCGGCGCTTGTTCGTATGGCACTTTCATTTTCTATATATATGTCTCTAACACAGTCTAGCAGTGTTCCTTTTATTCCGTAGTTTTGTTCGTATGGCACTTTCACTTTCTATATATATGGCTCTAACACAGTCTAGCAGTGTTCCTTTTATTCCGTAGTTTTGTTCGTATGGCACTTTCACTTTCTATATATATATATGGTTCTAACACAGTCTAGCAGTGTTCCTTTTATTCCGTAGTTTTGTTCGTATGGCACTTTCACTTTCTATATATATGTCTCTAACACAGTCTAGCAGTGTTCCTTTTATTCCTTAGTTTTGTTCGTATGGCACTTTCATTTTCTATATATATGTCTCTAACACAGTCTAGCAGTGTTCCTTTTATTCCGTAGTTTTGTTCGTATGGCACTTTCACTTTCTATATATATGGCTCTAACACAGTCTAGCAGTGTTCCTTTTATTCCGTAGTTTTGTTCGTATGGCACTTTCACTTTCTATATATATGGCTCTAACACAGTCTAGCAGTGTTCCTTTTATTCCGTAGTTTTGTTCGTATGGCACTTTCACTTTCCATATATATGTCTCTAACACAGTCTAGCAGTGTTCCTTTTATTCCTTAGTTTTGTTCGTATGGCACTTTCATTTTCTATATATATGTCTCTAACACAGTCTAGCAGTGTTCCTTTTATTCCGTAGTTTTGTTCGTATGGCACTTTCACTTTCTATATATATGGCTCTAACACAGTCTAGCAGTGTTCCTTTTATTCCGTAGTTTTGTTCGTATGGCACTTTCACTTTCTATATATATGGCTCTAACACAGTCTAGCAGTGTTCCTTTTATTCCGTAGTTTTGTTCGTATGGCACTTTCACTTTCTATATATATATGGTTCTAACACAGTCTAGCAGTGTTCCTTTTATTCCGTAGTTTTGTTCGTATGGCACTTTCACTTTCTATATATATGTCTCTAACACAGTCTAGCAGTGTTCCTTTTATTCCTTAGTTTTGTTCGTATGGCACTTTCATTTTCTATATATATGTCTCTAACACAGTCTAGCAGTGTTCCTTTTATTCCGTAGTTTTGTTCGTATGGCACTTTCACTTTCTATATATATGGCTCTAACACAGTCTAGCAGTGTTCCTTTTATTCCGTAGTTTTGTTCGTATGGCACTTTCACTTTCTATATATATGGCTCTAACACAGTCTAGCAGTGTTCCTTTTATTCCGTAGTTTTGTTCGTATGGCACTTTCACTTTCTATATATATATGGTTCTAACACAGTCTAGCAGTGTTCCTTTTATTCCGTAGTTTTGTTCGTATGGCACTTTCACTTTCTATATATATGTCTCTAACACAGTCTAGCAGTGTTCCTTTTATTCCGTAGTTTTGTTCGTATGGCACTTTCACTTTCTATATATATGGCTCTAACACAGTCTAGCAGTGTTCCTTTTATTCCGTAGTTTTGTTCGTATGGCACTTTCATTTTCTATATATATGTCTCTAACACAGTCTAGCAGTGTTCCTTTTATTCCGTAGTTTTGTTCGTATGGCAATTTCACTTTCTATATATATGTCTCTAACACAGTCTAGCAGTGTTCCTTTTATTCCCTAGTTTTCGAGAACATCCCATGTCTCTGTTAACCCTATCAAATGCCTTCTCCTGGTCTATGAAAGGTATGCGCTTCTATGAGCCTTCTATGCTCTTCATAAATAGTGTCTTTGGTTGCCTCTGTTATCTATTAGGCCCTCCTTTTATGTGGCCATCCTTTTTATTTGTATCCACTGTATCGGAGAAACATTGCTCTTTGTTGGAAAAATAATACTATCACAGACTCTGCTAGGGACAAGCCAATCGAAGACATCTGCGCCCCTGATGACCTCTGTAACAGGGGGATTCTCTGCTGGCTTCCAGTCTCAACTGTCATGTGATTTATAGTGAACTGCTTCTGTTTCTGTCAATAATTCACCCTAGGTGGTATATCGTCTACATAATTTCTGCTTGTTATTTGTTTAACATTCTGCAATACATTTCCCCGAGTTTATTTAACCACTAATGACATAAATCAGTGATTCCCAACTTGGGGTCAACTTTTGACTAAAAATAATAAATATATATACATTTATATGACCTAATGAGTCTCTGTGACGTAGAGGGTAGCTGCTCGTCTCTCGTGAGAAAAGTACCAGGTTCAATCCCTAGTTAAGCCATCTGGATATTTTTCCAGAGATCCCTGACCTCATCTTAGGTGAGATCGAGTTCCTAGTTCTATCGGAGACGGACGATAAAACGTAGGTTCCGTGTTTAATTTGAGCACGTAAAAGAACCATTCGCTGTTCAAAATCGAGAAGAACAGGCTGGAAAGTCGCTGCCCGGGCAAAAATTATTAGGAAATATTTAAAATAAAACATTCCTAAAAAAATATTTTCACTATCTTTAAAATTACATCTGGGACCGTTGCAGGTGCTACGGAGTTCGTGCACTGCAGATAAGATCTTCCTGTGTATAGAAGAGATTGTAGCACACATGGTTACTAACAAAAGTGCAATAGTGATGGTCCTATCAATCAATCAATCAATCTCTTAAGTTAGATCAAAATGTCGCGGATAGAAAAGTTGGTAACGCACTTCTGTAGTGACCATCTGATGTGTAAATTCATTAGTTCGAGGTCAGCTTTGTCTCGTCCGTGTAGTGTCGGGAATCTCGAGGGAAGCAAAGAATAGTAACACTGCGACCTACAAGGCATGTCGTAAAAGGCGTCTGAGGTAGAGGCCTAAGAACTATTTGATGATGGTGACAGTCTAGAAACACGAAATATCCCCGGCACACGGTCACTAGCACGACTTTTTCATCAGCTACCCCCAGTCTAGTCATTATTTATAACGCAACGGTGCCAACGAGATAATCCTTTTCCAGCAAACAACATATCTGTCTGTTTCTTCTTATTTATGTCAGTATTATATCAATAAATACACATTCTCTTCAACTGATTAAACGTGTTATCTCTGAAATAGCTTTATGTTACCGACAAAATGAAATGAAAACCATGGCGTATCCTTTACAGAACGCCGCCATTACCCACAGTAAACGAGTCGTTGATTTTCTAGACTCCACATATACGTTCAGCAGTGTGTCAGTGGAGGAGCGTATGGATTAACCCTTTCACTGCTACATTCTTTCCGAAGACGGATCTAAAAATAGCTACTCTATGTTTCTATGTCACAAACATGAATGAACACCGATAGCAGTGACAGTAGAAATGTATAACGTGTTAACACGTTTTTAGTCCAAAGAGGAGAGATAATAACAGACGTGTTAGCACGTCTTAGGCAGTGAATGGGGAAAACGTATATACACGTCTTTAGCAGATAAAGGGTTAAAGCGTGGGCTCTCATTCGAGAGAACCAGGTTCTGTCTCCGGTAAGGCCAAAGAGGTTTTCTCTGTCTGGGGCATAAAGAAAATTCATAACCAGAACAGTTCCTCGGTGATTGAGTTAGCTATGCGACCATTACAAATTCATCAGACTCATGTTCTCCGTGTCATACACTGTCCTAAATGGTAACTCAGGCAGAAAAGACAGTTCAGTTTGTCGTTCTATACACTTTCTGCACGGTGAGATATATTGTTCCCGTTCATAAAAATCCACTGGAACAAAATTTTCTTTCAAATTACCCGAAGCGAAGTTTAAACCAGGTACTATTGAGTTGTGATAGAGCTCAATACTTCTAAGCTACATACGCCCAACGAAAAAATAATTGCATAAAATATGAACCATAATTCGGAAACAGATTCAGCTGAATCGATGTATGGTCTGCAGCAATTTCAGTGTCCGCTTCATCATCATGACGCGTTCTACTTCTTCTTCTGCGATCAACTTCTGCTATGTGACTACTACGGTATGTGTCATAAACAGGGTGGTGCGCTTGAGGTCTTCACCGGTCCCCCATAGCTTGTTTTGAAGGGTTGTTTCTGTTGGCCAAATCTCCATTCTCACACTACTTAGAGTGGGGCAGTCTTGCAGGATATGATCTGGGGACTGCGTAGGTGCTCCACAGGTGCAGGCTGCCGAGTCCCTGAGACTCATTCTGTGAAGGTGTGCTCTGAGACTGCAGGTATCATGACACGTCATTTCCGGTTATGAATGAAAGCATTCAATCAAATTTGTCGTCATTTCCTGGACATATTTCTGGTGTAATCTTAGTTGTGAGCGTACGTAGCTTAAGCGGTAGCGAGCTCGATCACAACCCAAGCGTACCTGGTTCAAACATCACTGCTGGCAAGTTTAGAAGCAAATTATTTCCCTTGGATTTTTACGAACGATAAAAATAGATTTCACCGTTCAGAAAGTAATGACAAACAACTATTGATCGTATAAGTGGTGCCTAGAAAATCCACGACTCCTATACTGTTGATGGCTAAGTCATGTAAAGAAAATGCCACGATTTTCATTTGTCAATGTTAGTTGTGTTCTGAATATCCAGAAAAATATCCAAATGGCTCCACGAGGGAGCGAACGTGGTACCTTTGGCACAAGAGCCGGACACCTAACCTCTACGCCACAGAAACTCCTTAATCTAACTTAAGAGAATGAAAATCTACCTCGCAGACAAGCGTAAACAGCTTGGCTACCCACGTTTATTCCTAGATTAAGCCAACGTTTCCATGTCACAGTTCAACTAATACCATTTACGCACATCTCTCCTATATCAAAAGCATGTTCTTTATTGGTTTGCTATTAATCCCTCATCATGGTCACTAAACAAACGTCAATTGAGTTTAAATGTGGAAAAAATTTGTTCACATTTCTGAATCCAGAGATTTAGTTTTCCATTAACGGCATGAACCATTCATCTGAACATGACACGTTTACCCGTCGTGAAAACTGATGTATCTACTAACACATCAATTAGCATTGTTTATTATAGAAAGGTCGGTAATTTAGTGTTTTTTTCCCTTTATTGTTGATTATAGAAAGGTCGGTATTTTAGTATTTTTTTATTGTTTATTATAGAAAGGTCGGTATTTTAGTGAGTTTTTTATTGTTTATTATAGAAAGGTCGGTATTTTAGTATTTTTTTATTGTTTATTATAGAAAGGTCGGTATTTTAGTATTTTTTTATTGTTTATTATAGAAAGGTCGGTATTTTAGTGAGTTTTTTATTGTTTATTATAGAAAGGTCGGTATTTTAGTATTTTTTTATTGTTTATTATAGAAAGGTCGGTATTTTAGTGAGTTTTTTATTGTTTATTATAGAAAGGTCGGTATTTTAGTATTTTTTTATTGTTTATTATAGAAAGGTCGGTATTTTAGTGAGTTTTTTATTGTTTATTATAGAAAGGTCGGTATTTTAGTGAGTTTTTTATTGTTTATTATAGAAAGGTCGGTATTTTAGTGAGTTTTTTATTGTTTATTATAGAAAGGTCGGTATTTTAGTGAGTTTTTTATTGTTTATTATAGAAAGGTCGGTATTTTAGTGAGTTTTTTATTGTTTATTATAGAAAGGTCGGTATTTTAGTATTTTTTTATTGTTTATTATAGAAAGGTCGGTATTTTAGTGAGTTTTTTATTGTTTATTATAGAAAGGTCGGTATTTTAGTGAGTTTTTTATTGTTTATTATAGAAAGGTCGGTATTTTAGTGAGTTTTTTATTGTTTATTATAGAAAGGTCGGTATTTTAGTGAGTTTTTTATTGTTTATTATAGAAAGGTCGGTATTTTAGTGAGTTTTTTATTGTTTATTATAGAAAGGTCGGTATTTTAGTGAGTTTTTTATTGTTTATTATAGAAAGGTCGGTATTTTAGTGAGTTTTTTATTGTTTATTATAGAAAGGTCGGTATTTTAGTGAGTTTTTTATTGTTTATTATAGAAAGGTCGGTATTTTAGTATTTTTTTATTGTTTATTATAGAAAGGTCGGTATTTTAGTGAGTTTTTTATTGTTTATTATAGAAAGGTCGGTATTTTAGTGAGTTTTTTATTGTTTATTATAGAAAGGTCGGTATTTTAGTGAGTTTTTTATTGTTTATTATAGAAAGGTCGGTATTTTAGTGAGTTTTTTATTGTTTATTATAGAAAGGTCGGTATTTTAGTGAGTTTTTTATTGTTTATTATAGAAAGGTCGGTATTTTAGTGAGTTTTTTATTGTTTATTATAGAAAGGTCGGTATTTTAGTGAGTTTTTTATTGTTTATTATAGAAAGGTCGGTATTTTAGTGAGTTTTTTATTGTTTATTATAGAAAGGTCGGTATTTTAGTGAGTTTTTTGTTGTTTATTATAGAAAGGTCGGTATTTTAGTGAGTTTTTATTGTTTATTATAGAAAAGGTCGGTATTTTAGTGGGTTTTTTATTGTTTATTATAGAAAGGTCGGTATTTTAGTGAGTTTTTTGTTGTTTATTATAGAAAGGTCGGTATTTTAGTGAGTTTTTTATTGTTTATTATAGAAAGGTCGGTATTTTAGTGAGTTTTTTGTTGTTTATTATAGAAAGGTCGGTATTTTAGTGAGTTTTTTGTTGTTTATTATAAAAAGGTCGGTATTTTAGTGGGTTTTTTATTGTTTATTATAGAAAGGTCGGTATTTTAGTGAGTTTTTTGTTGTTTATTATAGAAAGGTCGGTATTTTAGTGAGTTTTTTGTTGTTTATTATAGAAAGGTCGGTATTTTAGTGAGTTTTTTATTGTTTATTATAGAAAGGTCGGTATTTTAGTGAGTTTTTTGTTGTTTATTATAGAAAGGTCGGTATTTTAGTGAGTTTTTTGTTGTTTATTATAGAAAGGTCGGTATTTTAGTGAGTTTTTTGTTGTTTATTATAGAAAGGTCGGTATTTTAGTGAGTTTTTTGTTGTTTATTATAGAAAGGTCGGTATTTTAGTGAGTTTTTTGTTGTTTATTATAGAAAGGTCGGTATTTTAGTGAGTTTTTTGTTGTTTATTATAGAAAAGTCGGTATTTTAGTGAGTTTTTCTATATTGTTTATTATAGAAGTCGGTATTTTACGTTTTTTCCATTGTTTGTTATGGGTGTTCAACTTAAAAGCCTGTGAATGGAGCTAATCTGGCATATATGTATGGAAATGAGAAGGTTCAGTTATGACGTAGTATAGGTCAAGGTTGTGTGATGGTGTGTAATTGTAGTGTGGGAAGGGGCGATGAACAAATGTGACGTAGGACAAGCTAGTCAGAACCGGTTTAAATAGTAAATAGACGAGATGCAATGCGTACCTGGCAAAGTTCTATTTATCACTGGGGCTGCTTTTAAGTTGAACACCCTGTAGAAAGGTCGGTATTTTAGTGGTTTTTTTCTTTATTGTTTATTACAGAAACGTTTATTGCCAGCTAGCACCGCTGTCGACGTACCCAAATATCTAACTGACAGTTAGACAACAGATGATCAACAGCATTTTCGTGCATACTTTGTGTTACCAGTGTCAAACATGGACAATGAGCAAAGCGCAGTCGCAAAAAATAACTACATGTGAAATGCGGTGCCTGCGAAAAGTTACCAACAACACCAGAAAAGGCAGAGTCACCAAATCAGCATAAGAAAGAAAGTTGAGACATAATTTTTCTTGAAATACATTGAGAAACAAAGAATGAAGTGGTTTGGCCACTTAATAAGAATGCAACTAAATTTCATAGTATACAGTCTTCTATAACAGAACATCAGGGAAGAAGGCGAGAGGAAGACCATGCAAAAGATGGTTAGAAGGCATAGCAGAATCCTTTCAAAGGGCACAAATAACAATCATTCAAGCCACAAGAATATATGGCCCTTGTCGTCTTTACAGACGGTCAATTGGCAAGTGTTTTACTGTGACAACTTCTGAGTTTTCGTTTTTCTCTCTTGTCTTTCAGCTCATACATAAGTCTCTTCTCAAAAGATTCTGCACCCTTTCCCAATTTGGCTTTCCACACAACTCTGTCATCAGCTAGTCCCTCCCATGTGCTGGGATCTATAGAAAAGTTTTTCATTGAGGTTTTGCAGACATCTTTATATCTGAGCAGTGGTCTGCCCTGGTGCCTTTTTCCCTCCGAAAGTTCACAGAACAACATTTGTTTTGGTATGCGATAAGTTTCCATTCTTCTCACATGCCCCAACCATCTTAGTCGTCTACTGCTGTATACACAAGAATAACACAGGACAAAAACATAAACCACGACACTGGGCAACAACCGGGTAGCAGTGTGATGACAAAAGAAGAAGCAGACAACCGGGTAGCAGTGTGATGACGAAAGAAGAAGCAGACAACCGGGTAGCAGTGTGATGACAAAAGAAGAAGAAACAACCCGGTAGCAGTGTGATGACAAAAGAAGAAGCAGACAACCGGGTAGCAGTGTAATGACAAAAGAAGAAGCAGACAACCGGGTAGCAGTGTGATGACAAAAGAAGAAGCAGACAACCCGGTAGCAGTGTGATGACAGAAGAAGAAGCAGACAACCGGGTAGCAGTGTGATGACAGAAGAAGAAGCAGACAACCCGGTAGCAGTGTGATGACAAAAGAAGAAGCAGACAACCGGGTAGCAGTGTGATGACCAAAGAAGAAGCAGACAACCGGGTAGCAGTGTGATGACAAAAGAAGAAGAAGACAACCCGGTAGCAGTGTGATGACAGAAGAAGAAGCAGACAACCGGGTAGCAGTGTGATGACAAAAGAAGAAGCAGACAACCCGGTAGCAGTGTGATGACAAAAGAAGAAGCAGACAACCCGGTAGCAGTGTGAAGACAAAAGAAGAAGCAGACAACCGGGTAGCAGTGTGATGACAAAAGAAGAATCAAACAACCCGGTAGCAGTGTGATGACAAAAGAAGAAGCAGACAACCCGGTAGCAGTGTGATGACAAAAGAAGAAGCAGACAACCCGGTAGCAGTGTGATGACAAAAGAAGAAGCAGACAACCCGGTAGCAGTGTGATGACAAAAGAAGAAGCAGACAACCGGGTAGCAGTGTGATGACAAAAGAAGAAGCAGACAACCCGGTAGCAGTGTGATGACCAAAGAAGAAGCAGACAACCGGGTAGCAGTGTGATGACAAAAGAAGAAGCAGACAACCCGGTAGCAGTGTGATGACAAAAGAAGAAGCAGACAACCGGTAGCAGTGTGATGACAAAAGAAGAAGCAGACAACCCGGTAGCAGTGTGATGACAAAAGAAGAAGCAGACAACCGGGTAGCAGTGTGATGACAAAAGAAGAAGCAGACAACCCGGTAGCAGTGTGAAGACAAAAGAAGAAGCAGACAACCCGGTAGCAGTGTGATGACAAAAGAAGAATCAAACAACCCGGTAGCAGTGTGATGACAAAAGAAGAAGCAGACAACCGGGTAGCAGTGTGAAGACAAAAGAAGAAGCAGACAACCCGGTAGCAGTGTGATGACAAAAGAAGAAGCAGACAACCCGGTAGCAGTGTGAAGACAAAAGAAGAAGCAGACAACCGGGTAGCAGTGTGATGACAAAAGAAGAATCAAACAACCCGGTAGCAGTGTGATGACCAAAGAAGAAGCAGACAACCCGGTAGCAGTGTGATGACAAAAGAAGAAGCAGACAACCGGTAGCAGTGTGAAGACAAAAGAAGAAGCAGACAACCCGGTAGCAGTGTGATGACCAAAGAAGAAGCAGACAACCCGGTAGCAGTGTGATGACAAAAGAAGAAGCAGACAACCCGGTAGCAGTGTGATGACAAAAGAAGAAGCAGACAACCGGGTAGCAGTGTGATGACAAAAGAAGAATCAAACAACCCGGTAGCAGTGTGATGACAAAAGAAGAAGCAGACAACCCGGTAGCAGTGTGATGACAAAAGAAGAAGCAGACAACCGGTAGCAGTGTGATGACGAAAGAAGAAGCAGACAACCGGGTAGCAGTGTGATGACGAAAGAAGAAGCAGACAACCGGGTAGCAGTGTGATGACAAAAGAAGAAGCAGACAACCCGGTAGCAGTGTGATGACCAAAGAAGAAGCAGACAACCCGGTAGCAGTGTGATGACAAAAGAAGAAGCAGACAACCCGGTAGCAGTGTGAAGACAAAAGAAGAAGCAGACAACCGGGTAGCAGTGTGATGACAAAAGAAGAATCAAACAACCCGGTAGCAGTGTGATGACAAAAGAAGAAGCAGACAACCCGGTAGCAGTGTGATGACAAAAGAAGAAGCAGACAACCGGTAGCAGTGTGAAGACAAAAGAAGAAGCAGACAACCCGGTAGCAGTGTGATGACAAAAGAAGAAGCAGACAACCCGGTAGCAGTGTGATGACAAAAGAAGAAGCAGACAACCCGGTAGCAGTGTGATGACAAAAGAAGAAGCAGACAACCGGGTAGCAGTGTGATGACAAAAGAAGAAGCAGACAACCGGGTAGCAGTGTGAAGACAAAGAAGAAGCAGACAACCGGGTAGCAGTGTGATGACAAAAGAAGAAGCAGACAACCGGGTAGCAGTGTGATGACAAAAGAAGAAGAAGACAACCCGGTAGCAGTGTGATGACAAAAGAAGAAGCAGACAACCGGGTAGCAGTGTGATGACAAAAGAAGAAGAAGACAACCCGGTAGCAGTGTGATGACAAAAGAAGAAGAAGACAACCCGGTAGCAGTGTGATGACAAAAGAAGAAGCAGACAACCCGGTAGCAGTGTGATGACAAAAGAAGAAGCAAATAAAGATAGAAAGTTAGGTAATTTACAGTTTTTTTGTTCTTTCGATTTCATTTAAGATTTCATTTCACTAAACCAATGTGCAACGTATACACGTTCTTGGCAATGATCAAACATGTCACAAAGAGTGATTAAAATTGGTCGTAAAGAACGAACGCAAAGAAGAAGAAGAAGAATTTAAGTTTTTCTATATCCGCGTTGGAAAGAATTACATTTTTCTATATCCACGTTGGAAAGAATTACATTTTTCTATATCCACGTTGGAAACAATTACATTTTTCTATATTCATGTTCCGCTCGTGTGATGCCGGGTCTCTCAAGGGGAGCAAATAATAGAACCACTACGAGGTAAAGACATTTCGTAAGAAGCGTCTGAGGTAGGGGCCTAGGGAATCTATCATAATAAAAACAAGCGTCACGGATGTGTACTTGTATTATCAATATAAGGCCAGTAATGATTTATTATCTAATTGTAAATGTTATGTCTGCTATTTAAGAAGTGAATTTCCTCCTTATGGTGGATTCTTAACTTGAAAAAGGGCCCTTTTTTGTCGAAACGTCGCTATGTATTGTTATTGTTTTGTACTTTGTAAACTACAGTACTTCTTTTTATGTGTTGAATATACTTATAAGCGCATAAGTGGTGCACCGTATAATCGCTTCTAGGCTTAGATCACATACAGATCACAAAGAGTGGTTTTACAATTCGAAGAAGTAGAAGACGTATTCGTGTTGAATTATTTGCATAACGTGTTGAATTATTTGCATAACGTGTTGAATTATTTGCATAACGTGTTGAATTATTTGCATAACGTGTTGAATTATTTGAATAACGTGTTGAATTATTTGCATAACGTGTTGAATTATTTGAATAACGTGTTGAATTATTTGCATAACGTGTTGAATTATTTGCATAACGTGTTGAATTATTTGCATAACGTGTTGAATTATTTGAATAACGTGTTGAATTATTTGAATAACGTGTTGAATTATTTGCATAACGTGTTGAATTATTTGCATAACGTGTTGAATTATTTGCATAACGTGTTGAATTATTTGCATAACGTGTTGAATTATTTGAATAACGTGTTGAATTATTTGAATAACGTGTTGAATTATTTGCATAACGTGTTGAATTATTTGAATAACGTGTTGAATTATTTGCATAACGTGTTAATAAAATTAGCTATTCCTGGCAGATGGGCAGACTAACTTTTTCTTCTTCTTCAAACGCTCTCTATCGACCACTTGTTAAACCACTATTTGTGATATGTATGTCATCCAAGCCTAAGAGCAATTTTACGTTGCGACAGTTATACACCTACAAGTAGGTCAGCACATCCAATTTCTGCAATGCTTTTTATTTACTAGTGTAGCTTCCATAGCTCCCTACAGAGTCGCTTCTCACGACATGCCCTGTATGTCGCAGTGTTACTATTCTTTGCTTCCCTTGAGGTTCCTGGCAATGCAGGGGCGGAGACTGACTTTAACCAGATGTTCCAACCAGTGTCGGATTCTTGGATGTCCTTCAGATATGAAGGGGAAGAGGGATTGGTTTATGTGTAGTGAAGGTAAGGCTCTCGTCTCTCGCCTTAAAGGTATGCGGTTCGTTCCCAGTTTGACTATTTTTCCAGAGATCCCTGATTTTAATATAGATGTGATGGTATTCATAAGCTTATCGGAGACGGACGATAAAACGAAATGGGTTTTTTTCAGTGCGAGCACGTAAAACTACCTTTAGCACAGCAGCCCATATTCTAAAACATAGACACACTTACCCAAGCGCACATTCTAAAACATAGACACACTTATCCAAGCCCACATGCTAAAACACACCAAAACATGCCCACATTCTAACGCTCTATTTCTTTTACACACTTACCCAAGCCCATATTCTAAAACATAGACACACTTACCCAAGCCCATATTCTAAAACATAGACACACTTACCCAAGCCCATATTCTAAAACACAAACACACTTACCCAAGCCCACATGCTAAAACACACCAAAACATACCCACATTCTGACGCTCTATTTCTTTTACACACTTACCCAAGCCCATATTCTAAAACACAGACACACTTACCCAAGCCCATATTCTAAAACACAGATGCAAACACACACTTAACTTTATTGTTACACTTTTGGGAACCAACCCAAATTGTAACATGCACTCAAACCCTTATTCTCTCTCTTTCGTTTTCTTTCTCTCTTTTCTCTCTTTCTCTCTCTCTTTTCTCTCTCTCTCTCTCTCACACATATAATTACACTCTTACACATTCTGCACATGTAGTCTATTACACTCTTACACATTCTCACACACACACACACACACACACTGCACACACACACGGGCCTACACACGCATGCAATCACTCTTTCACGAACAAACATGCACACACGCATTCACAATATTTCTCATCTCTCTCAGATATCTCTCTCTGTCTCCCTAAACTGTGACGCCCCTGATGCTTGTGTTCTCATCACAATGTGATATATTGGGGAATGCAGTGCCAGTCTCGTATTTTTCTTTGACCAACAGTCCACGATTGATGATTTGTCAACATCCCGCCGGCCGCCTTAACTTACAAGAGCTATTCTGGTACCCACACGATAATGGGTTGACTGGAGATCTGTTGAATGTAAATAAAAATTACCTGGCTAGGGAAGCGAACTGAAACCATACATCCAGGAAACCAGTAAGTAAAAAAGTAAAGGAACCCTTTCATACCTCGTGGTATATAGGTCAATACAGTGTTAAGCCTGTATTTTTCATTGACCGTCGGCACACGATGTATTGACACGATGTGGTCAGCATCACGCCGGCTGCCTTTACTTTCCCAGAGCATGTCTGGTACCCAGTTGAGGCTGGGTCGACCTGAGAGCCGTCGCGGTCGGGAAAAATTCCACGCGCATTGCGGGAGAGGAAACCAGTGCTGCTACTTATTCTGTTTTTTTTTCTAATCCTGTTTTTCTCATAGTGTCTCGATAAAAAGAGATTTCTAGAACGAGCATTTGAGCGCGCTTCATAAATACTATTTTCCCCAGCTCCTGTTATTTCTGAGGTCCACCTTTTGCGTTGACGGCCTTTTGTTTTGTATTGTAGTAGTGTGCCAGGAACGGGCACAACCGTTCCCAAACCCAGGTAGTAGCCAACTGACTAGACAGGTAGTTTAGATAGATAAGTTTGTAGAAATGCATAAGTAAAGACTGTAGTGATTGCACACCAAATCTGCTCACTATGAACAGTAGCAACACAAGAACGGAACATTGACGTAGTGAAACTTGTTGACGTAGAATTGTTAGTACTGCTTACAAAATAGATGAGACTGCAGTAAAACTATTTGATTGGCAAAACACGTAATCACAAAGTACTGTAGTTTTACAAATAAAAAAAAAACAATGATAAAATACAGCAACGTTTCGATCAACAAGGCCTTTATCAAGCAAACGAACAACAGGAGGGACACATTTAAAAGAAACAAATGGACGACCAAAAACAAACGTTTCTAATGAAAATCTGGGAATAAAAACGAATAACGAAATAAATGTAACACAAAAAGCACATAAAATCTAGAAATAGAACGGAAGAGAAACAATGAAAAATCTAGTAAATATTTAACTTGAATACATGCAGCATATACCCATATAGATTACAAGGCATGGGAAGAGAAAGTACTAAGAAACATAGGAATGTAATACGTTGAGCCCATGTGGTCGCAAGGTACCATACAAAGAAATCAACCGATTCTCCAGAGCAAATCGACTGCGAATGGATCAGAGTAGATTTGTAAAACTACAGTACTTTGTGATTACGTGTTTTGTAGTACTGCTAAGCAACGTAGTGACAACAATAAGAGACGAATATAAACAGTGGACATGGATAGACGTGTCTGTGTGTTGTCTGCACTTGTAACATCAAAATAAACATGTATATATGAATACACCATAGTCATTGAATATATTGTGGACGTATGAAAGCCATGTGTAAAGAAAGGAGCCACCATCAATAGGGAATAACATCAATCTAGTAAATAAATATATATATATAACAACCCAAGGAAATTACTACATGGAACAACAAGCATGTATTCGTCAGGAAACAACCAGCCCGAAGAGCATAATAGAGATGGAACTACAACAATGATGATACTACAACAATGATGATACTACAACAATGATGATACTACAACAATGATGATACTGCATCAATGATGATACTACAACAATGATGATACTACAACAATGATGATACAGCAACAATGATGATACTACAACAATGATGATACTACAACAATGATGATACTACAACAATGATGATACTACAACAATGATGATACTACAACAATGATGATACTACAACAATGATGATACTACAACAATGATGATACTACAACAATGATGATACTACAACAATGATGATACTACAACAATGATGATACTACAACAATGATGATACTACAATAATGATGATACTACAACAATGATGATACTACAACAATGATGATACTACAACAGTATCCACTATATCGGAGTAGCATTTGCTATAAGAAGCACTGTCTGTTGGTAACCTGCTTATGTGGCCGAACCATTTAAGTTATTGTTTCTTGATAAAGTCTAGTACTGATGTTGTACCCACTTTTTCCTGATGTCTTCATTTCTCAACCGATCTCTTCTTGTTACTTCCAGCATTTTGTGTAGACATTTCATTTTTGTCGTGACTAGTTTTCTTCTATCATTTGATGTCAGCACTCAGTTACACCGACAATTACACTCATAAATGCCGCGCACTGTTATGCCTACACACACGCGCGCTACCACACATAAGCTCTCACTTACACACAGTGGCGGCTCGTGATCATTTTTGTTGGTGGGGCCAGACATTTTTCCCCAGATAAATCATGGTTTTGGTTGCTATATTTTAATTTATAAAATAATAAATACACGTTATACATTACTTGTGGTGGGGCCCGGCCCCACTGGCTCTTAATGACGAGCCGCCACTGCTTACACACATAAGTTAACAACATGTACACACGCATACGTTCGCACACACACACACACACACACACACAACGAAAGAAATAAAAAAGATCTTCCTAATGTTCCTGACTGTCAACAGTTGGACATTGGATTACAAATTCGGTTGCGCAGATGACCACAAGCTTTAATGTAAGCAAACGAGGATACGTCACTTCCGTATTAGAGGCGCCATTCCAAATTTATTCACCACACAGTTGTCTGCCCAAGTTTGAACCAATCAGAGCTCAGTTCTCTTAAACAGACAGACTAAAATCTGCCAGGGGCAACAATGCCGTTCCCACCAGAAATACAGAAATAAAGTATTATGACAATTTTATTCGACATTTTGACGTCTGGGCCGATTGTTTTATCCAAAAATTGATGGCTTCCAGTTCCGCCTTCAGCAAGCCACTCTGATATTGGAGAGCATTCTGTCTATGGGACTATGAGTGAGTGCGTATGTCCGTGAGTTTGTGTGCGGACCTAACATGTGACCATACCAGGAAGAGAAGGAGAATAATGCTGTATGGGGAAAAATAACGGAAGGGGGGGGCGTCCTGTTGCAGGAGAAGAGAAATATTTTCCCTAGAGGGGGAAATTGTTATGCAAATCTAAATCTGATATCTGCTGTCTTTAATCAGAATCCTGTATTGTTCTTTGTCTCCCTGTTTATATTTGCATATTTTCTATAGCTTTGTCGTCCATAGATAATACAGTTAGAAATGTCATTTGAAATTTGACTTGATAACAATTGCGTAGTTGTTACATGAACCTGAACCTTTCGTGCGCAAGGCAAGAGTAATTATCTTAACCACCGGACAACTGATCTGATGTTGATTGACAGGTCACAGTAACATCGTTTTAAATACAGGTGATTTGGGTTTATTTCTGGACTATATTCTTCTTCTTTTTCTTCGACTATTTCTGGTAATGCTTTTAATTCAGTGTGGACCACACACTGGGTAGTCAGTGTCAGGTTTGTCAAGTTCAAGTTTGTCAGGTTCAAGTTTGTCAGGTTCAAGTTTGTCAGGTTCAAGTTTGTCAGGTTCAAGTTTGTCAGGTTCAAGTTTGTCAGGTTCAAGTTTGTCAGGTTCAGGTTTGTCAGGTTCAAGTTTGTCAGGTTCAGGTTTGTCAGGTTCAGGTTTGTCAGGTTCAAGTTTGTCAGTTTCAAGTTTGTCAGTTTCAAGTTTGTCAGGTTCAAGTTTGTCAGGTTCAAGTTTGTCAGGTTCAAGTTTGTCAGGTTCAAGTTTGTCAGGTTCAAGTTTGTCAGGTTCAAGTTTGTCAGGTTCAGGTTTGTCAAGTTCAAGTTTGTCAGGTTCAAGTTTGTCAGGTTCAGGTTTGTCAGGTTCAAGTTTGTCAGGTTCAAGTTTGTCAGGTTCAAGTTTGTCAGGTTCAAGTTTGTCAGTTTCAAGTTTGTCAGTTTCAAGTTTGTCAGGTTCAAGTTTGTCAGGTTCAAGTTTGTCAGGTTCAAGTTTGTCAGGTTCAGGTTTGTCAGGTTCAAGTTTGTCAGTTTCAAGTTTGTCAGGTTCAAGTTTGTCAGGTTCAAGTTTGTCAGGTTCAAGTTTGTCAGGTTCAAGTTTGTCAGGTTCAGGTTTGTCAGGTTCAAGTTTGTCAGGTTCAAGTTTGTCAGGTTCAAGTTTGTCAGTTTAAGTTTGTCAGGTTCAAGTTTGTCAGTTTAAGTTTGTCAGGTTCAAGTTTGTCAGTTTCAAGTTTGTCAGTTCAAGTTTGTCAGGTTCAAGTTTGTCAGGTTCAAGTTTGTCAGGTTCAAGTTTGTCAGATTCAGGTCTGTCAGGTTCAAGTTTGTCAGGTTCAAGTTTGTCAGGTTCAAGTTTGTCAGGTTCAAGTTTGTCAGGTTCAAGTTTGTCAGGTTCAAGTTTGTCAGGTTCAAGTTTGTCAGGTTCAAGTTTGTCAGGTTCAAGTTTGTCAGGTTCAAGTTTGTCAGGTTCAAGTTTGTCAGGTTCAAGTTTGTCAGTTTAAGTTTGTCAGGTTCAAGTTTGTCAGGTTCAGGTCTGTCAGGTTCAAGTTTGTCAGGTTCAGGTTTGTCAGGTTCAAGTTTGTCAGGTTCAAGTTTGTCAGGTTCAAGTTTGTCAGTTTCAAGTTTGTCAGTTTCAAGTTTGTCAGGTTCAAGTTTGTCAGATTCAAGTTTGTCAGGTTCAAGTTTGTCAGTTTCAAGTTTGTCAGGTTCAAGTTTGTCAGGTTCAAGTTTGTCAGGTTCAAGTTTGTCAGGTTCAAGTTTGTCAGGTTCAAGTTTGTCAGTTTAAGTTTGTCAGGTTCAAGTTTGTCAGGTTCAAGTTTGTCAGGTTCAGGTTTGTCAGGTTCAAGTTTGTCAGTTTCAAGTTTGTCAGTTTCAAGTTTGTCAGGTTCAAGTTTGTCAGGTTCAAGTTTGTCAGGTTCAGGTTTGTCAGGTTCAAGTTTGTCAGGTTTAAGTTTGTCAGTTTCAAGTTTGTCAGGTTCAAGTTTGTCAGTTTCAAGTTTGTCAGGTTCAAGTTTGTCAGTTTCAAGTTTGTCAGTTTCAAGTTTGTCAGTTTCAAGTTTGTCAGGTTCAGGTCTGTCAGGTTCAAGTTTGTCAGGTTCAGGTTTGTCAGGTTCAAGTTTGTCAGGTTCAAGTTTGTCAGGTTCAGGTCTGTCAGGTTCAAGTTTGTCAGGTTCAGGTTTGTCAGGTTCAAGTTTGTCAGGTTCAGGTTTGTCAGGTTCAAGTTTGTCAGGTTCAGGTTTGTCAGGTTCAGGTTTGTCAGGTTCAGGTTTGTCAGGTTCAAGTTGAGCATGTAAAAGCTAGTTCTTCTTCTTCAAACGCTACATATCGACCATTTGTTAACCACTTTTGGTGATCTGTGTGTGATCTGAGCTTAAGAGCGTTTGTACGTTGTGCCAGTTATGTGCCGACAAGTAGGCCAGCACATCTGATTTCTGCGATGTTTGTTGTATACTAGGGTAGCTTCCTTAGACCCCTATCTCTGTCGCCTCTTACGACATGCCTTGTAGGTGGCACTGTTAATAGTCTTTGCTCCCATTGAGAGCCCGGGAAAAACACGGGAGTAACAGGCAGTTCAAAATCGAGAAGAGCAGGTTGGAAGTCGCTGACCGGGAACAATTCAATAGATCATAGTTCATAAGTTCATAGTTCATAAGTTCATAGTTCATAAGTTCATAGTTCATAAGTTCATAGTTCATAAGTACGGTTCCAACTTCACTGCAACGGGTCACCTCATAATTGCTCCGTTCCTGTGCCAATAAACATCACACGAAATGCTAACAACTGTGAAATGTTTCCTGTGTGAACTAGTTCCAGAATGAAACAGCCGCGTACCGCCACAAAAAGCAACCTGCACAGCATAATATGCATATAGCCATCGCGAATGTAGCAACACAAAACTGTTCATCACTTGAATTGCAATTCTTGTCGAAGGAACATCAATCACGACAAAATTCAGCTTTCTGCACTCGCAATATAACTGCATACGGCAGATTGAGCTTGTTCGTCATAACCGCTGTCCGCCATTTTCTGAATACACACAACAAACGCACGGTTGACACAACAAAAGCATTCCATGTAACAGTCATAGCTCACAGCGTTGCTCAAGCACTAACTCAGTAGCTCGGCAAACGAAACCGGAAAATACCCGACCAAACATGGCGGAAATGCGCTAGCACAGTCGTGTTCAGAATCAAACAGTTCTGACTAAATGGCACACCCGCATCAATAGAAACATTGATTAATAAGATTCATACAGGATATGCTCACTATCCTACATTGGGGACCCTCGCCGGTGCTACGGAGTTCATGCACTGCCGCTGAAATCTCCCTTTGTTAAAAAGAGATCGAAGCACACATGGCTACTCACTAAAGTGTAATGATGATGGCCCTATCAATCAATCAATCAATCAATCAATCAATCAATCAATCAATCAAATACTAGTACAAACACTAAAAGGAAAAAAATAGGGTTTCCTAAAATCAGTCAGCTCAATCTGTGCTAAACTGCAAGGTGGGAGCGGGTGGCTGGGGTTTGGGGGTGAGAATGGTTTGGTGAGGGGATGTGTGATACATAATTGTTGCCACCGAGTAAGTGCTTTGACAACGACACTTTCAGGAAAAACAAAATCCAGCTTGTAATGCATGTATAAAGATATTAGAAAACAAGTTGAATGCATTTGAAAATAGATGTCTGCGAAAAATAATGAATATAAAATGGAACGAATTCAGGAGAAGTGATGAAATCAGAGACATGTCTGGTCAACCACTAGTGACAACTGTTATAAGAAAGAGAAGATGGAGATATGTTGGGCACACCTTGAGGAGAAATGATCAAAGAATATCAAAGCAGGCATTGAAGTGGGATGCAAAGGGTTCAAAAAAGAGAGGTCGACCTAAGGAGACCCTGAAACGAACTTTGCTGAGGAAGGCAAGTAATATCGATCTCAGTTCCATGTAACAGATTGACCGAGTTTTCCAGGATAGAGCGGTATTGAGAAATTGTTTGCAGGCTCTATGTAACGTATAACGAAAAGAGAGGATTGTTATTATTAATGCAAGTATTTATTTTAGATTTTTGGGGGCACGGGGGTTACCTAGAGAGAGAAAGAGAGAGAGAGAGAGAGGGGGGAGCAAGATAGAGAGAGACATAGAAAGAGACAAAGAAATAGAACGAGAAAGAAAGAAAGAAAGAGAGAGAGAGAGAGGGAACAAGGTGTAAGAAATATATCTGGAAATAGTTAGAACGACGACGAAGAAGAAGAAGAGAGAGAATGACAATCAACCATTTGAATAATTAAGCAATGCAAACTTTATAATATCTCTTCTTTGTTCACGAATGTTTGCTGCCGTGCATCATCCTCATCGCCAACAGCCACAGCATTTAGTCACAGTACACAGAATCAAGCTGTATGGTGCCAATTGATGGCGTGTCATTAAAATAAACAATAATTCAATAAACAGATCAAGTATGAAGTGTTTTATCTGTAGGAGAAGACGATATATTTCGGACAGAGATACTGTTTTTACTACCTTTGTCTATTGTCAATTGCCTTTCCCCAGGTGGATGATGGAATTGGTTGTCTACTCTTGCCATTAAGCGTAGGGGTGGGAGCTTTAATTTTGTGTCCAGGGCCAGATGTGTCTCTCTTGTTGTCTATATGTGTCTATACTACTACTACTACTAACACTACTACTATTACTACTACTACTACTACTACTACTACAATTACTACTACTATTACTACTACTACTACTACTACTACAATTACTACTACTATTACTACTACTACTACTAACACTACTACTATTACTACTACTACTACCTACTACACATTACTACTGCTTACTCTACTACTACTACTACTACAATTACTACTACTATTACTACTATTACTACTACTACTACTACTACTACCTACAATTACTACTCTTACTACTACTACTACTACTACTACATACTCTACTATTACTACTACTACTACTAACACTACTACTATTACTACTACTACTACTACTACTACAATTACTACTGCTATTAGTAATATTCTGGACCGCGCCGTTCTGTTCACGAGTGCATTTTTCCAGAGACCACTAGGATTATTGCTGGAGCTACGGAGTTCGTGCTTTGTGCAATACGCTCGGCAGGTGGCGTGCCATTTCTGCGGAGTGGGACCGAGCAATATGGGGTAAAACCCGGTGCAATGAAGTCAATCCTTTGGCTTTAAACTACTAATACTAATACTACAATTACTGTTACTATTACTACTACTACTAATACTACTACAATTACTACTACTCTTACTACTCTTACTACTACTACTATACACATATTAGACATGAATACCGACCATTAGTTACCGAACCGCACTATCCAATACTCTATAACGATCGGCGAAGACCGGGAACGATATAACTCAACTGACTGGTGTTTCTGGCCTACCCAACATGGATCTCATTATGAATTCATTGTTAACAGAAACCCAATCAGGCAAGAGTAAACAAATGTTACTCTCACATTTTAAAAACTGGCATTAACTTTCCAATGTACGTGCCGATTGTTCCAACTTTTTTGTTGCACGCAAATGTCAATAATTTTATTCAGGTCTTGTTCTTATTCAATGGTTAACATTTTGCAACAAATTGTTTAAAATTTTCAACCTCGCTAGAACATATATATATATATATATATCTGGAATCGTTTTTTGCAATATGCATTTTAGTTGTTTCCCTTTTTCTCTTTCTTTCTTTCTCTCTCTCTCTCTCTCTCTTGTCTCTCAGTCCCCCTCTCTCTATTTCTCTCTCGCTCTCTCACCTTCTCGCTTTTTAAATTGTGTTTGGTAACTTAAGTATTTTAGAAAACTCAAAATCAAAGACAATGGATGATACTATGGAATCATTGTAGACATATATAAATACATGAAATGTTGGAGCAGATCATTATGGAAGGAGACATCCTTAAATCCTCAGTTTTATCATGAATCTATCTTATCTGTGTCTTCCTCTTCTCCTCTTTGCCGGATGCCTTTTTATATGTCCATTTTTTCATCAACTTATTTTTAAAATCAGTTTATTTTTAAATTTTGATTTCCTTCTAAATTATCGACCTATAACTATATATATATATATATATATATATATATATATATATATATATATATATATATATATATATATATAAATATTAGCTCTCGTATTTGTCCATAGTATAGATGAGAATAATGAGTTTTAAGAATCACAGGGAATGCAACGGAAGCAATGAATATGATCAATAAATAGACGGTGTATGAGTATTACACTTTCTCATGGTTTAACAAAAACATGACTTTACAAAAACATAGCTTTACAAAAACATAGCTTTACAAAAACATAGCTTTACAAAAAACATAGTTTAAAAAAAAACATGGCTTTACAAAAAACATGGCTTTACAAAAAACATGGCTTTACAAAAACATAGCTTTACAAAAACATAGCTTTACAAAAACATAGCTTTACAAAAACATAGCTTTACAAAAACATAGCTTTACAAAAAACATAGTTTAAAAAAAACATGACTTTACAAAAAACATAGTTTAAAAAAAAACATGGCTTTACAAAAAACATGGCTTTACAAAAAACATGGCTTTACAAAAACATAGCTTTACAAAAAACATAGTTTTAAAAAAAACATGGCTTTACAAAAACATAGCTTTACAAAAAACATAGTTTTAAAAAAAACCATGTCTTTACAAAAAACATGACTTTACAAAAAACATGGCTTTACAAAAAACATGGCTTTACAAAAAAACATGGCTTTACAAAAAATTGAGCAACTAAAAACAGTATGTAGCGGAGCAGATAGGATAACAAAGATCAGAATATAAAGAGTTTGCATATTCCCAGTGGCAACGTATGGGTGTGAAGTATGGACATGTAACAAGGCAGTGGAAAAAAAACATATATCTGCTTTTAAATATGAGTGTTACAGAATTCTTCGTATATCTTGGACAGAGAAGAGAACAAATAGATCTATACTGAAAGACAGATTTTAAAAATGGCTGATGCTACAAATAAGAAAGAGAAAATTGAGGTATTTCGAACATATTAAAAAAACATGAAGAATTGGAGAAGACCATCATGGAAGGAGACATACTGACACAGAGAAGAAGAAGACTACCACGGAGAAGATGGATTCAGAAAGTAACTCAGTGGCGGCTCGTCCCTAAGGGCCAAGGGGGCCGGGCCCCACCACAAATAATGTATAACGTTTAGTAATTATGTTATACATTAAAATATAACAACCCGAAATCAAGATTTTTCCGAAAATGTTTGTCTGACTCCATCACCAAAAATGATCACGAGCCGCCTCTGAAGTAACTGATGGTTTGAAAATTACGGCTGCAGAGGCGGGACATCTGGCCTATGAAAGAAATTATGTAGGACTGTTGGGGTGGCAACGTTCTGCTGAGGACAAGATATGTGGTGATGATGACGAGTATTAAAGGGGCTTCCGAACAAGATCAAACACAGGATTCGAACACGATATCCTTATTTCTCATGGCACCCATTGTCTAGCTCTATCCCTACACTACGAGCGGTCATAAGAACACAACCAGCTAGCTATTACAAATATAGCTTTACTGAGGAGTGTCATTCGTAAACACTTCATCTGTAGAACAAAGAATAATCAGGTCAGATTTTATCGAACAGTGTTTGCAGAAACACATACGATAGACTTATTGTTCTCTTATATTTGCAACAAAACAAAAACATACACACAGGTGTACATATATAACATTCATGCATATGTTATTTGTAGTAGCTTCAAGTTTATTGTACATAATATACAGCGACTCTTATGTAACAATTATATTAAAAAGCACATATATGTTTTGTTAAATGTCCATGCTTCACATCCATATGTTGCCACTGGGAATATACATGCTCATAGAATTATGATCTTTAATCTCAAGCCAAATGAAAAAAATAGTAGACTTGATATAACAGTGTCATATCCGTATTGCTACCGTCATTCCAGGGTCTCTGTCTCTCTCTTCACCCTTCGCCCCTAGGGAAGCATAGGTCCGCAACCGAGGCCTGCCAAGCCCGCCTATCCAAGGCCATCTTTTCCAGATCTCGCCACTCTCTCCCGTTTTTTTGCGTTCCATCTCTAACTCCCGTCTCCATGTGTTTCTGGGTCTTCCCTTACTTCTATTGCCCTGGGGTTCCATCGGAGAGCCTGTCTTGCGATGCTGTCAGGGGGTTTCCTCAGTGTGTGTCCTATCCATCGAGGAGGAAGGCTTCCGTCTGAGAAGGAAGGGTATCTGTGGCGTAGAGGTTAGTTGCCAGCCTCTCGCTTCAAAGTTACTAGATTCTTTCCCTCGTAGAGCCATCGAGATATTTTGTTCCAGAGATCTCTGATCTCAGTGTAGGTGAGATTGAGTTCTTAGCCCTATCGAAGATGGACGATAAAACGTGGAGCCCGTGTTAAATTCGAGTACATAAAAGAACCCTTGGGAGTTCAAAATCGAGAAATGTGGGCTGGAAATCAACATCCCGGGCAACATTCATTAGAAACGTTTTTAAAAAATAAAATCCCTACACAATATATACTCCCCATCTTAATTACTTCAGGACCATAGCTGGTGCTACGGAGTTCGTGCACTGTCGCTGAGATCTTTCTGTGTAAGAAAGAGATCGGAACAAATATGGTTGTTCACTTAAGTTCAGTGATGATGGTTCTATCAGGCTCGACTAAATGGAAGATGAACACTGATCATATGGAAAGCAAACCTCCACGCAAAAGATCAGCAATAAAGCACCACCATACTGGAAGCCCGGACTACGCCTGAATTTATAGCAGACGAATAAGAAGAAGAAGATCATATCAATCAATCAATCAATAAATCAATATTCATTACAAAATTGTAATTAACTAAACACTCGCTTACTCAAATCCCGGTTAACGCTTACATAACAGAACCAGACACATCGACTCCAGTGAGGGATCCATGACAACCCGACAGAGCAGTTCTTCCATGTCCTCTACTGACGAATCGTTACGAGTGCAGGACAAAATAAATGCATTTGGCAATGCACGCTATTTGAACATCGACATGTGTGAATGGTCATTTCTTTTCGTGAGTAACCAGGAGCCTGTAAATGTCCCTGTGGAGATTGAATATGTCGTTCTATTTCATCAGCACGACATTATCAACGGTCGTCTGGAATAGTTTCTCACATTCAGTCACAGGTTTTCAGGAGACTTTGTGATTGACGCCATCACTGATTGACATTTTGGTGAAATGATTATATTATGGTGAAAGGAGCACCTCTTCTTCTTCTTCTTCGCGTTTGCTCTTTGGTGCGATCAATCTAATCATTCTTATTGTGATATATAATTGATCTTTGACAAGAATGACTAACGTTGAACCCATGTTGAAATGAGGCCCCTACTTGTGTATGGTACCATCAACGTGTTGTTCAGCGCTTTCGGTTTTTTGTCCTACGGCAAATGATTTGAACCTGTCTGGCTGATAGTCAGTACCCCACACTTCACCTTCCTTCGTGTGTTCAAGTTCTGTTTAATGATCCATTTAACGCCGGTGAAAAGAGCATTGTTCAACACAATATTTCTCTCTACATTACGCTATCAGTGCAAAACCTGGACGCTGACATCAAATGTTAGAAGAATATTAGTCACGACAGAGATGAAGTGTCTATGCAGAATGATGGGAGTAACAAGAAGAAATCGGTTGAGAAATAAAGGCATCGGGGAAAAATTGTGTACAACATCAGTACTGAACTTCATCAAGAAACAACAAATTAAATGGTTCGGTCACATAACCAGATTATCAACAGACAATGCACATCAAAGAGCAATGTTTGCACCGATACAACGGATACAACGCAAAAGACCGGCCATGCAAAAGGTGGATCTAGTGATGTTATGTTATGTTATGTTAAGCGATCGACGTCACGGCACATTGGGCATTCCCATGCATGCTCTGTCCTCCGCTGCAGCAGCCATCCTAAAGTCCATTTGCTCACCGTACCCATGAGAAGTTGATTACTATATCTTCTCTCTCTACCACGAAGACGACACTGTCTGGCATGTCCACACTTAACGCCTAAGGACCTAGTGATAATAGAGGCGACGAAAGACACTATTTAGAAAGCGCACCCAGGGATCTTTCTAAAAATCTCTTCTTATCCTGACCTGGGAGGTTTACAAAACAGAATTAGTAAAATGAACACAAAGGCTAGTTCTAGAATTTTTTTCTTAACCTGACCTGGAAGGCAAAAGAGGATTAGTAAAGCGAACACAAGTGATCGTTCTAGAAATCTCTTCTTATCCTGATTCTTTGAGGCAAAAGGATTGAGAAAAGGAAGAAAGAAAGAAAGATTATGTTATTTATTATAATTATATCGTTGGTCGCCTTGGGAGCATAGGATATCAGTCATAGTTCTGTAGCTATTCTAATACGTGCAGTCATCTCACAGTCATCCCAAGTGAAGTCTATTTGTTTGATAGAGTTTTATCCACTTCTAAACAAAGAGAGAGAGAGAGAGAGACTGAAGACGTAGGATTGACTTCATTGCACTGGGTCTCTCAATAATTGCTGCGTCTCTGCAGAAATGGCATGCATCCGCTGAGAGTGTTGCAAAATCACACAATCCGTAGCTCCTGCAACAATTCTAGGAATCGCATGAACATGTTGCACATATGATTCGGACCGGATTCGAATCTACAACGCTCAGAACGATAGACAACCCTCTTAACCACTTCGCAATAAAGCCCCTCCATCCCTCATCCTCCTATTTTAATGAACGATAGTTCGTGGAATATTTCTCTCGGTACAACTTGCCACAATCTGTCAATTCTCTTTCTGTGTTTCTTTTCCATGTTTCTCTTAGTAGTCAATGTCTTCTCTGTCTATCTTCTGTCTAACAGAGAGCTGTACTAGTCAATGTCTTCTCTATCTTCTGTCTAACAGAGAGCTGTACTAGTCAATGTCTTCTCTGTCTATCTTCTGTCTAACAGAGAGCTGTACTAGTCAATGTCTTCTCTGTCTATCTTCTGTCTAACAGAGAGCTGTACTAGTCAATGTCTTCTCTGTCTATCTTCTGTCTAACAGAGAGCTGTACTAGTCAATGTCTTCTCTGTCTATCTTCTGTCTAACAGAGAGCTATACTAGTCAATGTCTTCTCTGTCTATCTTCTGTCTAACAGAGAGCTGTACTAGTCAATGTCTTCTCTGTCTATCTTCTGTCTAACAGAGAGCTGTATCAGCCAATGCTACTTCTGGTATACTCATATATGCATACTACATCTTCTTCACCCTTCGCCCCTAGGGGCGCATAGTTCAGCAACAAAGGGGGTCTCTGTGTCTAAGTGGTTAAGCCCTTTGCCTTGTGAGTCGAAGGTCGTGGGTTCGAGTCCGGACCGCGCCATTCTGTTCACGAGTGCAGTTTTTTCCAGAGAACCCTAGGATTGTTGATGGAGCTACGGAGTTCGTGCTCAGTGCAATACTCTCGGCAGGTGGCGTGCCATTTCTGCGGAGAGGGACGGAGCCGTATGGGTTAAAATCCGGTGCAATGAAGTCAATCCTTTGGCTTTTAAACCCTTTATAGTTCAGCAACAACGGTCTCCAAGCCCGCCTATCCAAGGCCATCCTTTCCTGATCTCTCCGCTCTCTCCCCATTTTCTTGCAGTTCGTATCCAACTCCCGTCTCCAGGTGTTCCTGGGTCTTCCCATACCTCTATTGCGCTGAGGGTTCCATCGAAGAGCCTGTCTTGTGATGCTGTTAGGGGTTTCCTCAGTGCGTGTCCTATCCATCGCCACCTTCTGCTCCTTATCTCTTGTTTCACCTGTAGTTTCCTGTTCTATCCCAGAGTTCCCTGTTTGTAGTCATGTCATACCATCGCAGATGGAGTATTCTGTGCAGTCATCTATCGATGAATGTCTGCAACTTTTTGTTGTTGCACTTAGCTGTTCTCCCTGTCTCCACTCCATACTACATCTAATCTCCACTTTTGTTTTTTGTTGTTCCACTTAGCTGTTCTCCCTGTCTCCGCTCCATACTACATCTAATCTCCACTTTTGTTTTTTATGATGGTATCCAACGACGCACAGTTTCTTTTGTATTAAAAATAACAGGTACATGAGTAGGCTCATCAATCAAAACTGGTACAGTCAGTCGCTGGACGCTGTTGGAGATATTGCGAAGGAGAACAGAGCACCTATGGACATGTCCGGAGTGCAATGAAGATATTACAAACTAAAACTGTAAAAGTTCTTCATTGACTATAGTACTTAACCTGACATGTCTGTGGATGTCTGTGACTTTGCAGTCTGGAGCTCGATCAAAACAGAAGAGTACCTGGTTTAATCTCCATGGCGAACAGATTGGAAGCACATTTTCACGTGGATTTTTACGAAAGGTGAAAACAGACCTCACAATGCAGAAAACAGTGCAAACTACTGAACGTATAAATAGTGCCTAGAAAATAAACGACTCGTTTAATGTGATTATTATATTGATATGTAGCCTGAATATTTGTAGGATTTTTCTTACACATTTTTGGGGAATGTTTCCAATCTATTTATGATGTAGTAGGTCATTTTCCATCACTCAGTATTATAACACTCTCAAGATTTTGTTTCTGGTGTTAACGTTGTGAACTTCATTGAATCTTTGAACATTGAAAAATCGATTTGGGAAAGCATGAAAGCCACTAACCAGAACACAAGCCATTAGTATGTGTCTCAAAATAAAATGAACTAACTTTTACCAACTTCAAAATTATGGGACAGTGCCCTAGCCGATGCTGCGGAGAATGTGCATCTAAACAAAAGAGATTAGAGCATTCATGGCTACTCCACAAAGTGCTAAGATGAATGTGCTGCCAAAATTTAAGAATAAGTGAGGGTGCTAAATTGAGGGAGAAAATAGAAAATGTGAACAGTTTTGAATATCTTGGTTCACTGCTAACACGAGATTGAAATAGGATGGAGGAAATTAAAAGAAGAACAACCTGGCCCTATAACACAGAGCTTCGAGAGAAGCTGTACGGAGGAACAGAGTCCCTCAAAACCACGGTAAAATTCATGATAAAAGTTGGTTCATCAGTCTAGGCCGGGATCGAGAGAGGAAAAGAAGAACAAGCATGGCTTAACACAAAATTAAGCAACCAAAATCAATATGGAACGGAATTGATAAGAAAACAAAGATCAGAATACCAAGAGTATGCATATTCCCACTGGAAACGTATGGGCAATGAAGCATAGCAACAATCCGTAGCTCCAGCAACAATCTTAGGGGTGTCTGGAAAAAAACTGCACTCGTGAACAGAACGGGGCGGTCCGGATTCGAACCCACGACCTTTGACTCACAAGGCAAACGGCTTAAGCAATCAGCCACAGATACCCCCTAAATGTAAGTGTTACAGAAGAGTCCTTCGTATATCATGGACAGAGAAGAGAACAGATAGATTTACCCAGACATAATTCAATGTCAAAGAAAACTGGCTGATGCTACAAATAAGAAAGAGAAAATTGAGATATTTTGGACATATACAAAGACACGATTGGCTGGAGAAGCCTTTATGGAAGGAGGCATACCAGCAAAGAGAAGAAGAGGAAGACCACGGAGAAGATGGAATTAGAATGTATCTGATGGTTTGAACATGACGGCTGCAGAGTCAGGACATGGCGTCTATGAGAAAGAGAGCTTCGGATTGCGGAAGGACTGTTGGGGTGAAAATCTCTGCTCAGGACAAACTATTTGATAATTACAAAATTTCAGCCTGGGAGAACTTGAGAATCGACAGTATGCGAAACTGATTGTCACCCAATAGTCATATCGGAGACGGACGATAAAAATACGAAACTAAACTCGTATCAAATTTCAAGTCGAAACAGGAAGGGTGAGACGAAAATTGGTGAATTTACTGGCACAGACAGGGATCACAGAAATCACTATCATTTTCGTCCCTGGGCACGCAGATGTCAGGGTACTGAACGCAGATTGGCTGGCAGGAATACGATATCAGAGGAAGATGGACCGAAATTACTTTCTTAACGCATTGAAAGAGTCTTTCCAAACGGAAGGAATTTCAGGGTTGCGAATCCCAGTCGCTGACTATATTGAGAAAGATGAATGTTGATATTGGTACAGTCCGAAACAAACCAGTAGTTTAATAAGTGGTCGATATGCAGCGTTGGCAGAAAAAGAAGAAAATCTGAAGACATCATAATTAAGGCGGGAGACCCACCCAGAACAAGGGTTGTCTTTTTAAAAAAATTTAAAAGAAAATAAAAACTAACAGAAAAAAACTAACAAACATATTGTTATACAATTTAACCAACTGTTGTAAAAGACGTGGTTTTGATGCTAATTTGTGTTGCTAATGTATTTTCTATTATAAACACATTTTAAATACATCATGGCGGGAACAAGATAACACAAGACCAGCTTGGTGAGCAACTTCCGGCAAGATTCAACACCAAGATGGCTGGTATCTTACTCTGGAATTACTTAGTCGACTTCATGTAAATTTAGTATTACCATTAACAGTCTCTCGTCGCTCTGGATAAGCTAAATGTTGTTTTGTAGTAGATGTGTGCTCATAAGATTTGTTTATTGTAGCTATAGAAACATCATGAGTAGTAGGATATATCTCGTGGTTTCTTGTTGTGAAAGTAGCAGTTGAAGGATGATAGTAGCTATAGTAGGACAATTGTAGAGTATGTGTAGTATAAGTAATAGTTGTAGCAGTAGACGTATTTGTAGTAGTAGCAGTAGCAGTAAAGCCAATTATAGTAGCAGTAGCAGTATTTGTAGTAGTAGCAGTAGCAGTAGAGGCAATTGTAGTAGCAGTAGAAGTATTTGTAGTAGTAGCAGTAGCAGTAGAGGCAATTGTAGTAGCAGTAGAAGTATTTGTAGTAGTAGCAGTAGCAGTAGAGGCAATTGTAGTAGCAGTAGAAGTATTTGTAGTAGTAGCAGTAGCAGTAGAGGCAATTGTAGTAGCAGTAGAAGTATTTGTAGTAGTAGCAGTAGCAGTAGAGGCAATTGTAGTAGCAGTAGAAGTATTTGTAGTAGTAGCAGTAGCAGTAGAGGCAATTGTAGTAGCAGTAGAAGTATTTGTAGTAGTAGCATGAGCAGTAGAGGCAATTGTAGTAGCAGTAGAAGTATTTGTAGTAGTAGCAGTAGCAGTAGAGGCAATTGTAGTAGCAGTAGCAGTAGAAGTATTTGTAGTAGTAGCAGTAGAAGTAGAGGCAATTGTAGTAGCAGTAGAAGTATTTGTAGTAGTAGCAGTAGAAGTAGAGACAATTGTAGTAGCAGTAGAAGTATTGAAAGTAGCAGTAGCAGTATTTGTAGTAGCAGTAGAGGACATTGTAGTAGTAGTATTGAAAGTAGCAGTAGCAGTATTTGTAGTAACAGTAGAGGCAATTGTAGTAGCAGTATTGAAAGTAGCAGTAGCAATAATCGAAGTTGAGTTGTAACAGTAGTCGAAAGAATAAGATTACGAGTGACCGAACTAGAAAATCGATACCTATTATCAGATACATTCCAAATGCGTCCACCTTAATAAAAATCGATTCTGAAAATCGATTTCAATAATCAGACTGATTTCTATTGACTTCCGCTGTTCACATATTGACTCCCCAAACTTATAACTCAATAACAACACAGTAATTGTGATATTCAATATCAACGGTATGTGATAACATTGACTTCTATCAGTTATATAGTGATTGATTGATTGATTGATTCGCCTGTGTGGTACCAGGACCCGCAAGGAAGCAAAAATTGAACCACTGCGACCTATAAGGCATGTCGTAAGAGACGATTGATGTAGGACCTAGGGAAACTACCTTAGTAAATAAAAGCATCGCAGACATCGAATGTGCTAAACTATTTGTAGGCGCATAACTGGCACAACGTACAATCGCTCTTAGGCTCAGAGCACAATCAAATAACAAAGAGTGGTTAAACAAGTGGTCGATATGGAGCGTTTGAAGAAGAAGAAATAGAATTAGCCAGAAACTATCTTTGCGTCATCTTAGAATTTGCGCAATCTCCCAAACCAAGGCATATATGCGAGTTACTGCGGATAAGAGACATCCACTACACAAGAACACTAATGATGTTAAGGGCACGAGAATCAAGCGTGGCATGTCGTGGATGGCCCAGGATGAGAGAATAATTGACCAGGTGACTACGGTTGCGACCCTACCAAAAGGGGAAGAATGGATGCCAACAGATGGTAGCATGACCAACTATCTCAACGTTATCATTACTCTTGGAAGAGAATGTAGAGATTGGGGCAATATGAAGGCTGATCTCGCAGTTAAGCAGCTGATAGAAGATAATGCAATGGATGATAATGTTGTTGTATATACCGATAGGTTGGTTCATCGTGGTGAGAAGTCCGGCTGGGGTTTCTTGGCTAATGCGCATGGTAGGGTTGTTGCAGAGCGAAATGAGGCATACAGGACAACTACTTCTAGTATGAGGATGGAGGTTGAGGTCGTTACTGCTACCCTCCATTGGATTTCTGGGACTTCATTTCCTGGGGCAGTTGTTGTATCTGACTCTCAGTCGATGCTTTACAAGATCCAGAAGGGCAGGTTTCGGTATGAGTGGATGTCGTCTATAGAAGTTTCTAACCTCCAGCGGCTTACGTGGATATACTGTCCTGGGCATGAGGGTGTTTACGGTAATGAGAGAGCGGACAGGCTTGCATCAACAGCATCGATTGTTGGGGAGTTGAAGATGGATAACTTGGATATTCTTCGGTCTCTTCGCGACTGTCTGTTGGATGAGGACACTAAAATCGATGTTGAATCGGTCAAGCGATATAAGCAGTTTGGAGTTACCCGTTGTTCAAGTCGAACTGGATGCCTGAGAGGCAGAGTGAGAGGTGTGTTTAATCAGCGAGCCACATGAACCATTAGTATGCATACTCTTCGATATCTGTTGGGGAGACTGAGCACCTATGGGTCTGCCGGAGTGCAATGACGTCAGTTTAGTAACCAATAACCAATAACCATCTTAGAAAAGTGGTTGTTGGTTGCTATACTGACTTCTTTGTACCTCTTTGTACTTCTTTGCTCATTATCCCTCAACAGATAAGAGTATGCATACTCATGGTTCCCGTGGCTCACTGATTAAACACACTCCTCACTTTGCCCAGGAATTCAGTTCTATTTGTACAATGGGTAACTCCAAACTGTTAAAATCGCCAAATCGATCCAACATCTATTTTAGTGTCTTTCTCCAACAGACAGTCGTCAAGAAACAGATGAACATCCCTCTTATCCATCTTCAACTCCCCAACAATCGATGCTGTTGATGCAAGTACGTCCGCTCTCTCATATCTGCAAACACCCGCATTCATCGGTGTAGAAAATACAGCGAGCCAGTGTATCCGCTCATAATGACGGAAAGGTTTTTAGTTTTTTACCAATCCAGAAGTACTTGAGCTTTCAACTCTTCGGCTCGGTGCCGTGGGCATCGTAACCCTTCGGTTCGGTGCCACGAACACCGTGAATCTGGTAAACCTGTGACTTTTCTTCCAGCCCGCGGAATTGAACCCGCACTCACAGGGAGCTTGTCCCCCATGGTCCAACACGCTACGAACACGCTGGGCAGACGGGCGACGGAAAGGTTCATTTTCCAACTACAATTATTTTCTCAGAAAAGTAAGAAAAAACGTCATTATATTTCTCAGAAGCGGAACTCAAATATATCCTTATCTATGCTTCACGCATACTGCATCTCTATAACGGTAATTTCATCAGAGCAACAAAAAAGTGTTTATCATTCTGTTCCTGGAACAATCTTATTCAAAACACGTTCACAATGTTTAACATTTTGTTTAACTGACCCCTGCACTTCTTCCTCTTTTTCTTTTTACGCTCCATATCGACCATTTGTGAACCACTCTTTGTCATTTGTATGTGATCCGAGCCTAAGAGGGATTGTACGTTGTGCCAGTTATGCGCCTACAAGTAGGACAGAATATCCGATTTCTGCGACGCTTTTATTTACTAGGGTAGCTTTCCTAGGCCCCTACCTCTGTCACATCTAACGACATCCTTTGTAGGGGCAGTGTTACTATTATTTGTATCCCTTGCGGGACCCGGCAAAACAGGGGCGAATCATCTTGATCAAGTTTGCTGAATAAATTTTTCAAGTATAATTATTTTCTCAGAAAAATTAAGAGAACCTCATTATATATCTCAGAAGCGGAACTATCCTTAAGACGATATCCTGATCTATGCTTCACGCATACTGCATCTCTATAACGGTAATTTCATTAGATCAAGAACACGTATTTTTCTTTCCATTCTCACAACAATCTTATTCAAAACATGTTCAAAATGTTTAACATTTTGTTGAACTGAATCCTGCACCTCTTCTTCGTCTTACGCTCCATAGCGACCACTTGTTAACCACTCGTTGTGATTTGTATGTGATCCGAACCTAGGAGCTATTGTACGTTGTGCTAGTTATGCGCCTACAAGTAGGCCAGCACATCCGATTTCTGAGATGTTTTTTACTTACTCGGGTAGCTTCCTAGACCCGTACCTTAGTCATCTCTTACGACATGGCTTGTAGGTGACAGTGGTACTATTCTTTGCTCAACTTGTGGGCCCCGGCAACACAGGGGCTGATCCCTGCACTAAAAACCTTCACACAAGCGCGTGAATCCCCTTTCTCTCCAGATCTTCATGTTTATGCAGAAAGATATTTAAAAATGCATCTATATATTCATATTTATACAGAGAAGAGAGAATCTTTCCCATCTCGTTTGTATTTATGCAAATCTACCCCTTCGGAAAGAATTGCTAAGAGACTCATCGACTTGTGGTTGAAAGTGTAAATCTTCCTTGTTGGGGTCACCTCGAAGAAACAAAATGCAAACTCATGCTCCATGGGGATCCGAACTGGACGAGTCAGAGAAATAATTAAGGAGAGACGCGATGCAAATCGCTTGAAGTTTATACTGTACACAGATGTCTCGGCCACAGACTGCGTATCAGATGAGCCAGAAGTGATAAAAATACAGACTTATGGAAGAGAACGAGCCGGGAAGACAATAGAAATGAAGGTTCAAGAAAGAAATATGCAA
This sequence comes from Arion vulgaris, assembly GCA_020796225.1. Classification (NCBI taxonomy): domain Eukaryota; kingdom Metazoa; phylum Mollusca; class Gastropoda; order Stylommatophora; family Arionidae; genus Arion; species Arion vulgaris. Next base: position 14,208,042 of record CM036776.1, on the reverse strand, counting down.
CAAAGGAAATCAAATGATAGGGTAAATGGCGCCAATTATAAAATGTAAACATGTCACCATGAACACCAAAATTGCAGTGTTCATCACAATCTTTCTCCCGCCATTATGCTATCAGTGCCAAACCTGGACGCTGACATCATATGATAGAAGAAAACTAGTCACGACAGAGATGATGTGTCTACGCAGAATGCTGGGGGTAACAAGAAATCGGTTGAGAAATGAAGACATTAGGAAAAAAGTGTATACAACATCAGTACTAAACTTCATCAAGACTAGTAGCTTGTGTAGACTAGTAGGTTCTGTAGACTAGTAGCTTCTGTAGACTAGTAGCTTCTGTAGACTAGTAGCTTCTGTAGACTAGTAGGTTCTGTAGACTAGTGGCTTCTGTAGACTAGTAGCTTCTGTAGACTAGTAGCTTCTGTAGAGTAGTATGTTCTGTAGACTAGTAGGTTCTGTAGACTAGTAGCTTCTGTAGACTAGTAGCTTCTGTAGACTAGTAGCTTCTGTAGACTAGTAGCTTCTGTAGACTAGTAGCTTCTGTAGACTAGTAGCTTCTGTAGACTAGTAGGTCCTGTAGACTAGTAGCTTCTGTAGACTAGTAGCTTGTGTAGACTAGTAGCGTGTGTAGACTAGTAGGTTCTGTAGACTAGTAGCTTCTGTAGACTAGTAGGTTCTGTAGACTAGTAGCTTCTGTAGACTAGTAGCTTCTGTAGACTAGTAGCTTCTGTAGACTAGTAGCTTCTGTAGACTAGTAGCTTCTGTAGACTAGTAGCTTCTGTAGACTAGTAGGTCCTGTAGACTAGTAGCTTCTGTAGACTAGTAGCTTGTGTAGACTAGTAGCGTGTGTAGACTAGTAGGTTCTGTAGACTAGTAGCTTCTGTAGACTAGTAGCTTCTGTAGACTAGTAGCTTCTCTGTAGACTAGTAGCTTCTGTAGACTAGTAGCTTCTGTAGACTAGTAGCTTCTGTAGACTAGTAGCTTGTGTAGACTAGTAGCTTCTGTAGACTAGTAGCTTCTCTGTAGACTAGTGGCTTCTGTAGACTAGTAGGTTCTGTAGACTAGTGGCTTCTGTAGACTAGTAGCTTCTGTAGACTAGTAGCTTCTGTAGACTAGTAGCTTCTGTAGACTAGTGGCTTCTGTAGACTAGTAGCTTCTGTAGACTAGTAGCTTCTGTAGACTAGTAGGTTCTGTAGACTAGTAGCTTCTGTAGACTAGTAGCTTCTGTAGACTAGTAGCTTCTGTAGACTAGTAGCTTCTGTAGACTAGTAGCTTCTGTAGACTAGTAGCTTCTGTAGACTAGTACGATCTGTAGACTAGTAGCTTCTGTAGGATAGTAGCTTCTGTAGACTAGTAGCTTCTGTAGACTAGTAGGTTCTGTAGACTAGTAGCTTCTATAGACTAGTAGGTTCTGTAGACTAGTAGCTTCTGTAGACTAGTACGATCTGTAGACTAGTAGCTTCTGTAGATTAGTACGATCTGTAGACTAGTAGCTTCTGTAGGATAGTAGCTTCTGTAGACTAGTAGCTTCTGTAGACTAGTACGATCTGTAGACTAGTAGCTTCTATAGACTAGTAGGTTCTGTAGACTAGTAGGTTTTGTAGAATAGTAGGTTTTGTAGACTAGTAGGTTTTGTAGACTAATAGGTTTTGTAGACTAGTAGGTTTTGTAGACTAGTAGCTTCTGTAGACTAGTATGTTCCGTAGACTAGTAGGTTCTATAGACTAGTAGGTTCTGTAGACTAGTAGCTTCTGTAGACTAGTAGCGTCTGTAGACTAGTAGCTTCTGTAGACTAGTAGCTTCTGTAGACTAGTAGCTTCTGTAGACTAGTAGGTTCTGTAGACTAGTAGCTTCTGTAGACTAGTAGCTTCTGTAGACTAGTAGCTTCTGTAGACTAGTAGCTTCTATAGACTAGTAGGTTCTGTAGACTAGTAGCTTCTGTAGACTAGTACGATCTGTAGACTAGTAGCTTCTGTAGACTAGTACGATCTGTAGACTAGTAGCTTCTGTAGGATAGTAGCTTCTGTAGACTAGTAGCTTCTGTAGACTAGTACGATCTGTAGACTAGTAGCTTCTATAGACTAGTAGGTTCTGTAGACTAGTAGGTTTTGTAGACTAGTAGGTTTTGTAGACTAGTAGGTTTTGTAGACTAGTAGGTTTTGTAGACTAGTAGCTTCTGTAGACTAGTATGTTCCGTAGACTAGTAGGTTCTGTAGACTAGTATGTTCTGTAGACTAGTATGTTCTCTAGACTAGTATGCTCTGTAGACTAGTATGTTCTGTAGACTAGTAGGTTTTGTAGACTAGTAGGTTTTGTAGACTAGTATGTTCTGAAGACTAGTAGGTTTTGTAGACTAGTATGTTCTGTAGACTAGTATGTTCTGTAGACTAGTATGTTCTGTAGACTAGTATGTTCTGTAGACTAGTATGTTCTGTAGACTAGTATGTTCTGTAGACTAGTATGTTCTGTAGACTAGTATGTTCTGTAGACTAGTAGGTTTTGTAAACTAGTAGGTTTTGTAAACTAGTAGGTTCTGTAGACTAGTATCTTCCTCTTGGTAGATCTATTCTATTTTAATATATCGATAATGTATATATATATACGAGACACATTTTATGCAGCAGAACAAAAGTACTCAAGATACAAGTACTTCCTTGTATCTTCAGACATCTAACTTATGTTTACAGACAACCAAAAATGCAAATATTCGATACATGCGGGATATAACAGTCCAGAATTTTCATCTTAACGTTACATGCTAAGCGACATTAGCCAGCTTGTCCCGGCTAAATTTTCTTGTAAAACTCTCTGTAAGGATTGTCCCGGGCCTCTTCATTTACATAAAGTTGCCTGTAAGTTTGTCTCCTTGACAACAGGAATCAGATGAAAGTAATTTTGGATGTCGCTAGCGATAGCACATTGCTGTCTCGTTTACTTCCTTCATACAGATCTGAACAGAAAACGCTCCAGAGTGGTTACCGGGGCCCAAATTTAGGGTATAAATAATAGAACCATTGTTACCGGCCACGCAAGTCGTATGAGGTGGCGAAGGAGGTTTGATTGAAATCGGATGCACGTGTCCTAAACGTGTAGAAGTCTATGCGTTTAGGGCCTACCAAACCAATGTGCAAAGTATAAACGTTCTTGGCAAAGATAAAACATATCACAAAGAGTGATTAAAACTGATAGTAAAGAACGAACGCAACGAAGAAGAAGAAAAAGAAGAAGAAAGAAGAAACAGGAAAGGAAGAAGGCGGAGGACAAGATTTAACCCGTTCACGCATAGTGTCTCTTGTAGTGGACACCTACTATTCGTTCGTTTCATAGGGCAGTGGTAGATTACGGACTCGGAATTCTTACGATATCAAGATCACAATGTGAACGCCTTGAACGGGTTCAGAATGAAGGTATGCGTATAGTTCTGGGCTGCACTAGAGATACCCCATTGTGAAGATGAGATATATGCTTGGCCTTCTGTCACTACGCTCCCGTCATGCAATCGCCCAAACCAAGGCATATATGCGGGTTACTTCGGATAAGAGACATCCACTTCACAGGAACACTAATGATGTTAAGGGCACGAGAATCAAGCGTGGCATGTCGTGGATGGCCCAGGCTGAGAGAACGATTGGCCAGGTGACTACGGTTGCGACTCTACCAAAAGGGGAAGAATGGATCCCAACAGATGGAAGCATGATGAACTATCTCAACGTTATCATTACTCTTGGAAGAGAATGTAGAGATTGGGGCAACATGAAGGCTGATCTCGCAGTTAAGCAGCTGATAGAAGATAATGCAAGGGATGATGATGTTGTTGTATATACCGATGGGTCGGTTCAACGTGGTGAGAAATCCGGCTGGGGTTTCTTGGCTAATGCGCATGGTAGGGTTGTTGCAGAGCGAAGTGGGGCATACAGGACAACTACTTCTAGTATGAGGATGGAGGTTGAGGCCGTTACTGCTGCCCTCCATTGGATTTCTGGGACTTCATTTACTGGGGCAGTTGTTGTATCTGACTCTCAGTCGATGCTTCACAAGATCCAGAAGGGCAGGTTTCGGTATGAGTGGATGTCGTCTATAGAAGTTTCTAACCTCCAGCGGCTTACGTGGATATACTGTCCTGGGCATGCGGGTGTTTACGGTAATGAGAGAGCGGACAGGCTTGCATCAACAGCATCGATTGTTGGGGAGTTGAAGATGGATAAGGGGATATTCTTCGGTCTCTTCGAGACTCTCTGTTGGATGAGGACACTAAAATCGATGTTGAATCGATCAAGCGATTTAAGCAGTTTGGAATTACCCTTTGTTCAAGTCGAACTGGATGCCTGAGAGGCAGAGTGAGAGGTGTGTTTAATCAGTGAGCCACAGGAACCATCAGTATGCATACTCTTCGATATCTGTTGGGGAGACTGAGCACCTATGGGTTTGCCCGGAGTGCAATGACGTCAGTTTAGTAACCAATAACCAATAACCAATTCATAGCTACACATGCGTGTTTCATGACCTCTGACATTTTCAGTGTACTACTAGGGACAACTTTTACATAAGCTGTCTACGCAGAATACTAAAAATAAACTGGCAGGACAAAATTCCAGATACCGATGTTCTCATAATAGAAAAGATCCCAAGCGTCAACACACTGTTGCAGAAGGCCCAAGTGAGATGGGTCGGTCACGTTGATCGGATGCCTGATAAACGCATCCCAGAACAGGTGATGCATGGCAAGTTTGAAAGGACAAATGTTCAGCTAATGAACAGAAAAAAACCGCTTTAAAGACACATGTAAAGACTTAACAGAAACATCAGTTCAATAGAAGAACGATACAGAAAAATAATTTGTGTTGATTAGAACGAAGAAGTCTCATTTAAGAAGAATTGATTTTTAACCGACAGGGAAATATTTTGTGTTGGTGTTCTTCAACACGAGTTATTTAAAGAGCTTACTACCTTTGCTCTGACTTGTTTAATAATAACTCCCGTTAGTAATTCTGTTATTGAGAGGGTGTTCTCTCTTGTATCATCAGTCAAAACAAAAGCTAGAAATAGAACGCAGCTGCAGCTTCTTGGGACGATAGTGAGAAAAAGAGCAGAACTGATCTTATCTAACAAATGTTGCAAGGATTTTACTGCCTCCCCTAATATGCTAAAGAGCTTATCTACTGATAAAGTGTATGATGCTGGTTTCAGTGGTGAGGATAGTGATGACCTTGATTTGGAGCTCTTCTGATGATGTGAGTATGAAATAGCATTGTATTTCATCCTGGCTTATTTTTGGCCTTTTCCGGCCAGTGTTTGGCTGACTTTTCCAATTTTTAGTTCGTCACCCGGATCTCTCTCTCTCTCTCTCTCTCTCTCTCTCTCTCTCTCTTGCGAACGTTCTTCACGGCTAATTTTATCATTCTTATTGTGATGTATAATTGGTCCACTGACAAGAACGTGGTGATCTATGTCGTGTCGATTGTGTGCCTATGGTGATTAGGCCCGCCCGTCCGGTTTCAGCCAGCTTTTGATTTACTAGGGTGAACTTTCCCTAGGGTACGATCCTTTCTGCCGACTATGTCGTCCCCGATCTACGTCTTTTCGATCAGCTTTGTGATCTACGCCAAGACAGTGAGTTACGCTGTTATGCCCTTTCTGACTGTGAGGTCGTTCTGGATTAGAAACATTTCTCGGGGCGTATAAGCTTATCCTCGGACAGCGTCTTACTCGTATAAAACACCGTGTAAAGTATCGGCCTTCGCCATTGTTCGAACCCGGACAGCCTGCCAGATCTTTACATTGTCGACCTTTCTTTACAGTTCACTTTTGAGTTTGATCCGGAGTAGGAACATTCTCAGCCTTTTCTAGACGCGCGTTGGTGCGTGGCAATTTGCAGTTAACCTCGGAAGACACCAGCTGGGGCCAGGCACACAAATTGTAGAGGGTTGTTTCAGTCGGCGCTAGCAACGCAACTGAGGATTTTGCGCTCGTCATCATCATCCGCCCCAGTTCTTCCGGGGATGTTAGTTGTGATTGCAATAGTACCTTGCCCGGTTGTCCCAAGACTGACAGTTCCGTTAGGCATCACCCACCTCAGTTCTTCCGGGGATGTTAATTGTTATCGAAACAGTACCTTGCACGGTTTTCCCAGGGCGGGTAGTTTCGTTATGCACTAAAACGTATCTTTTTGTTCTGCGCTCGGCAAACCATGCCCAGTACATGTATCTGCACCAGGCCACCGATGCGTAGTCATCTGCAATCTTCCCTCCTACCGACACGAGGGTAGACTTTTATTCGTTACGCTATGACATTTATTCTTGCCCACGAGCTGGCAATGTTTGCCCCTCCTCAAGGCTTCGAGCTTCGCCCTGTGTGGGCACGCGTTTCGTCACTGGATGTACCTCTCATCCTTTCATGTTTTCCCATCGGCAGAGAAACTGGTAATTTGTGGCGGGACCTTTGGCTTACACGTCGAGTTTGTGTATGGAGTCTCATGCTCCGGAGATGGCGATTTCTGTTCGGCCCTTACTCCGGGGGAGTGGGGTTTATGTCATAAACGTTTCGCTGCTGTTTCTTTTCGTTCGAGATCTTCAGCAATATTTGGTTGGACGTCGGCCAGGAGATTCGTGCATTTTCTTCGTACTTGCACTGCTACCACTACCAGCAGTTCTCCCCGATCCATGCCCCCATTTGCCAGACCAGAACCAAAGTCTGTTTCCAGGGTCACCACGTGGAGGTAGGGGACAGGGTCTTGGTTAGCGCGCCTCTTCGCTAACCCTGGCCATGCTGCCGCAATGAGCCTTTGACCCCGTGACCCGGATCTGAATAACTATATACTAATTGCTTCCATGTGTAGTGATGATGATGATCTGACGACTAAACTAAACAAGTTTCTAGTAAAAATAAATTTATGAAAACTTGTCATACTCTCGCATCGTGAATTTAAATTTGATATTTTGTTTGGAGACGTCAACAGATTTCACAATTATGTACTTTTAAATCGAAGCAAAAAATTCTGCAAATTTTCTGACTTTTTGGGTCAAATTTATCCAAATCGATTTTCCAATCAACAGTTCATAAATCATAGTGATTTATCCTTTTTGATGGTTTATATTTAGCTCAGGCTGGATAATTCCAGTGATGAATGGAAAGTTATTACATAGGGGACACAGATTGATGTGACATCAAATGTGAGAAGTAAATACTTCACATACTTGTGCTGTCATAGTAAATAAAAAGTGTACATTTATGTAGAGAACGTACTTACATAGAAGCACAGGCAGACGGGACATAAATTATCCAGTTATATATAATATGTTTGGTGTTTCTGTGGTATAGACAGGGGCGGCTCGTCATTAAGGGCCAGTGGGGCTCGACCCAACCAATAATCAAAAGTACTAATAAATAATAATAAATACTAAAAACGACCATGATTTTTCCGAAAATTTGTGTCTGTCCCCACCAAGAAAAATAACCACGAGCCGCCACTGGGTATAGAGGCTAGGTGCTCGTCTCTCGTGCCAAAGGTGACATATTCGCTCCCTCGTGGTGCCATCTGGACATTTTTTAGAGATCCCTGGTCCTAGTGTAGCTGAGATCGAGTTCATAGTCCTATCGGAGATGGGCGATAAAACTTAGGTCCAGTGTTCAATTTGAGCACGTAAAAGAACGCTTGGCAGTTCAAAATCGAGAAGATCATGCTGGAAAGCCGCTGTCTAGGCAAAAATTAGTGGTAGTTTATGATCTTCCCCCACAACTCTCTTTTTCTTGTTCTAGCTATGAGTTCTGATACTGTTTTCACGCTGTGTCCTGTTGTTAAGCCGTCTAGAATCTTTCCCATCTGTCTACATATATTTCTCTGTTTTGTATCTTACCCTACAAAAATAATGACAACGGATAAAACGAACATGACAAAAGATATTTTAGCTCAACGGAGAGAAAATAGAAAATGTGAACAGTTTTGAATATCTTGGTTCTCAGCTAACAACAGATGAAAATGTGAACAGTTTTGAATATCTTGGTTCACTACTAACAACAGATGAAAATGTGAACAGTTTTGAATATCTTGGTTCACTACTAACAACAGATGAAAATGTGAACAGTTTTGAATATCTTGGTTCACTACTAACAACAGATGAAAATGTGAACAGTTTTGAATATCTTGGTTCACTACTAACAACAGATGAAAATGTGAACAGTTTTGAATATCTTGGTTCACTACTAACAACAGATGGAAATGTGAACAGTTTTGAATATCTTGGTTCACTACTAACAACAGATGAAAATGTGAACAGTTTTGAATATCTTGGTTCACTACTAACAACAGATGAAAATGTGAACAGTTTTGAATATCTTGGTTCACTACTAACAACAGATGAAAATGTGAACAGTTTTGAATATCTTGGTTCACTACTAACAACAGATGAAAATGTGAACAGTTTTGAATATCTTGGTTCACTACTAACAACAGATGAAAATGTGAACAGTTTTGAATATCTTGGTTCACTACTAACAACAGATGGAAATGTGAACAGTTTTGAATATCTTGGTTCACTACTTACAACAGATGGAAATGGGATGAAGGAAATTAATAAAAGAGCAAACATGGCTTTACAAAAATTTAGCAACTAAAAACAGTATGGAACGGAACCGCTAGGAAAAAAAAATACCAGAATATTAAGAGCATGCATATTCCCAGTGGCAACGTATGGGTGTGAAGCATGGACATTTAATAAGGCAGTGGAAAAACATATATGTGCTTTTGAATATAAGTGTTACAGAAGAGTCCTTCGTATATCTTGGACAGAGAAGAGAACAAATAGATCTATCCAGAAGGAACTCAAAATCAAAGAAAACTGGCTGATGTTACAAATAATTAAGAGAAAATTGTGGTATTTTGGGGATATAAAAATACATGAAGGGCTGGAGAAGACCATCATAGAAGGAGACATACCGGCAAAGAGAAGAAGAGGAAGACCACGGAGAAGATGGATTAAGGATGTAACTGATGGTTTGAACATGACGGCTGCGGAGGCAAGACATCCGGTATATGAGAGAGAGAAAAATTCTGAAGGACTGTTGGGGAGGCAAAGTTCTGCAACTGTCAAACTATTTGATTATGATGTATCTTACCCCTTGTCACAACTTATTCCAACTTTGCCTCTTCTCACAACTTGTTCAATGAATGTTGATTGTTTCTTTCTGATGCATTTTAAAAGTGATCTGTTCTCACGTCCACTTTGTTGTTTAAACATGCAACAAAACAATCTTACAAAATCATCATCATCATCATCATCCAGTAGCGTGTCCTGATCAGATTCTTGCCTCCTTAGCATTCCTTAGAAATGTCCTTCTCTCATAAGTTAGATTTATATATCTGTGTTCTTTCTTGAACGTTCTGTACTTGGGAATAGTCTGAATCCTCACATAGCCGTTCATTGCAAGCGACGATGACAACGGTCTCAGACCTGTGCTACTGCACCTCAATTGTGTGTGCGGAGGTGACTGTGGTGTTCAATCCTAGAACACAATCCCTACCGCAGGTGGGGCATACATGATCAAGGTTAGACATGTGCGTGTTGTGTGTTCTGTCTTTTCGCTTTCTCTGTGCATCAATGGATCGATGATTCTCAGTTATGCGAGTTTCTCTTGTGTTGTTACAGAGCACTATTTCGCGATCTTGCACACGGGATTCCCAGCATGTGGTGTCTATACCGAAGCATTTCAGAGACACTTTAAGAGTGTCTTTAAAGCTTTTTTTTTATGTCCACCAGCAGAACGTCTGTCCCCTTCAAGTTCGGCATACATCAACTGTTTTGGAATGCGTTTATTAGGCATCCGAGCAACGTGACTGACCCATCTCACTTAGGTCTTCTGCAACAGGGTGTTGAGGCTTAGGCTGAACCATCCAAGGAGGTGCTGGAAGACGTTCTTACATATCGGAGCGCATCTGACTCACAGAGCAGTCCATATATTTAGGTCGCAATTTTGATTGCACATGGAATGCTAAAAAAGAAATTATGCTTAGAATTCGCAAAGGAACGTCAGCTTTTAAAATTCTAACAGCCGTCGATCACAAACGAAAAAAATATGAAACTGCACGTTATATAGTATTAAGACTAAATTACAAATTTTCAGCTCCAATGTTGGTTGTATAAATCCTAACATATGCCAGCGAGAGTTGAAAAATGACTAAAGATATAATAAGTATGTTGAATGCATTTGAAAATAGATGTCTGCGAAAAATAATGAACATAAAATGGAACGACTTCAGGAGAAGTGATGAAATCAGAGAAATGTCCGGTCAACAACTAGTAACAACTGTTATAAGAAGGAGAAGATGAAGATATGTTGGACACATTGAAAATAAATGATCAAAACAGGCATTGAAGTGGGATGCAAAGCGCTTAAGAAAGAGAGGACGATCTAAGAAGACCCTGAAACGAACTTTGCTGAGAGAGGCAAGAAATATCGGCCTCAGTTCCATGGAGGAGATTGAGCGAGTTGCCCAGGATAGAGCGAGTTGCCCAGGATTTCTTCCAGGCCCTATATAACTTATAACGGTACGAGAGAAATTATTATTATTATTATGCTACTAGAGCATAATATCCCGTATCAAATATTATAAGAAAACGAAGGTGGAAATATTAAGGTCATGTTCTTAGATCAGACGAAAAGAGACTAAATCGACAAGTCCTTATGTGGTCACCAGTTGGGAAAAGAAAATGTGGAAGACCAAAGACCACTCTTCGAAGAACCATCCAACAAGAAAGTAAACTATTGGCATGTAAAACCATACAAGATCTCCAACTGCTAGCAATGAACCGCATCACATAGAGATCTAAAACTTCTGCCCTATGTGCCGCCTTTGGCACGAAAGGAACAAACTAACTAACTAACTAACAAACTAACTAACAAACTAACTAACTAACTAACTAACTAAGTAACTAACTAGCCAACAAACCAACCAACCAACCAACGAACCAACCAACCAACAGACCAACTAACTAACTAACTAACTAACTAACTAACTAACTAACTAACTAACTAACTAACTAATAACTAACTAACTAACTAACTAACTAACTAACTAACTAACTAACTAACTAACTAACTAACTAACTAACTAACTAACTAACTAACTAACTACCTAACTAATTAACTAACTAACTAACTAACTACCTAACTACCTAACTACCTAACTAACTAACTACCTAACTAACTAACTAACTAACTAACTAACTAACTAACTAACTAACTAACTAAGTAACTAACTAGCCAACAAACCAACCAACCAACCAACGAACCAACCAACCAACAGACCAACCAACTAACTAACTAACTAACTAACTAACTAACTAACTAACTAACTAACTAACTAACTAACTAACTAACTAACTACCTAACTACCTAACTACCTAACTAACTAACTACCTAACTACCTTACTAACTAACTAACTAACCAGTTAGCTACCTAGCTAGCTAGCTAGCTAACTACCTAACTAACTAACTAGAGCAGCACAAGACAAAAACACAACTATAACACTGGAGAACAAACCGGTAACATTGTGACGACGAAACAAAAAAACGATAAGAAAAATATATAAAGGGAATACTATATATAACAAAATGAATATTAAAGATTGTGGTGGCTACTAGAATTTTCAGGCAATTTTTTCCAGATGTGTCCACCTGGGACATAACGGAGTCACATCTGTGCTGGTCTGCTTTATCATCTTTTTTTCTAAGCACTTCCATTTGTCAAACTTCAGTAATCCACGCCCCTGGAGACTACACATCTTCACACAAGTTTCCCATGTCTTTAAGACACCATTGTCAGTGAATATTTGACATAGTATATATATGGATTCTTTTAAATAATAACTGTAAGTTTAGTTGTCTTAGTGATAAATTATGTTCGTCATATTATCTTTATACAGCAATATCGTAAACAAGGATGTAAGTCCACTGTCATATCTACGAAAACAAATCTCAAGATATTCAGCTCAAAAGTGAAATATGTGTTAATGTATGGCTTGGAAACGTGGCGGAGTCATCAAGTTAAATACATATAACATTCATACCTTTGTCAACGGTTGTCTTCGATGGATTCTCAGACTGAGATGATATGACAGAGTTGTAAACACAGATCTGTGGATAAGAACAGGACAGGAACCCATGATGACCCAGGTCAAGGCGAGAAAATGGTGATGGGTTGGTTATACCCTACAGAAGACACAGTCGAGTGTCACTAGACAAGCACTTGAATGGAACCCGCAAGCAAAACGAAAAAGAGAACGCCCTAAACACACCTGGAGACGAAGTCCTGGGAGACCATAAAGAAAACAGCCAGAGACCGAAAAGAGTAGCGAATTACTGTTGAGGTCGTATGCTCCACGAGGGACGGAGAGGAATGAGTAAGTAGGTAACGTAAATACGACAAACTCTTCTGTTCTGCAACAGCTTCATATTAAAGAGAGTTGGCTATTAAAGACCAAAAACAAAAAAACAAGGAAAATTAAATATTTCGAACACATAAAATTACCTGAGTGACTAGAGAAGATACTTATGTCCGAAATGGTAGATGGAAGAAGAATAAGAGGAAAACCTAAAAGACGATGGATGCACGATGCCATTGATGATCTGAGAATGATTGCTCCTGACGCAGGTCAACTTGCACAGAACAGAGAGTGTCAACTGTGCGTTTTTTGTGGATATTCAGAAAATGGTGGACAGCGGTTATGACGAATCGACTCAATCTGCTGTATGCAGTTATATTGCGTGTGCAGAAAGCTTAATATTGTCGTGATTGATGTTCCCTTCCACATGAATTGCAATTCAAGTGATGAACAGTTTTGTGTTGACACTTTAGTGACGGCCATATGCATTTATGCGGTGCAGGTTGCTTTTGTGGAGGTACGGGTATTTCATTCTGGAATTAGTTCACACACTACAGTAGACAGTTGTTAGCATTTCGTGTGATTTTCATTGGCAAAGGAACGGAGCAATTATGGGGTGACCCATTGCAGTGAAGTCGGAACCGTACATATGAAGTATGAACTATGAAGTGAGTTGTTCAGGACTGCTGTTATGGGATCGAGGTTCCAGAATGGAGTAGCTACTTACTGATGAACGTAAACATTTCAAACACGAATAAAGAAACTGTTGATATCAAATGATAGAGGAAATAGTCACGACAGAGATGAAGTGTCTACGCAGAATGCTGGAAGTATCAAATAGAGAACGGTTTAGAAATGAAGACATCAGGAAAAAAGTAGGTATAACATCAGTACTGAGCTTCATCAAGAAAAAACTAACTAAATGGTTCGGCACCATGAGCAGATTACCAACAAATAGTGCTACTTAAACCCTTTCGCTGCTACATACTTTTCGAGGGCTAGGCTAAAAATAGCTATTCTTTGTTTCTAGGTCACAAACGTGAATGTACGACTATAGCAGTGACAGTAGCAATGTATTTCGTGTTAACACGTCTTTAGCCCACAGAGGAGAGATAATAACAGACGTGTTAATGCGTCTTTAGAAGTGAATGGGCAAAACGTACATATACGTCTTTAGCAGCTAAAGGGTTAAAAAGCAATGTTGCTCTCATACAGGATACAGAGAAAAAGGCGGACCTTAGGAATAGCAGAGACAGTAAAAAAAACCCCCACTATTTGTTAAATGCTCACAAATGCTCGTTCTAGCTATTTCGTCTTATCCTGAGGCTGTTGGGGCAAAACAGTATTAGAGAAAAGAAGGAAATACAGTTCTTCAAAGAACAATAGAATCTGTGACGTGGAGGTTAGGTGCTGGTCTCTCATGCTAAGGGTACTCAGTTCGCTCTTTGAACGATCTTTGGAACACAAGGAAAACGTGTTATATATTAACGTCTTCGACACAGAAACCCCCAAAGAGGACACGCTCTTTGAAGACCACGCACGCGTCATGCTAACAACTTGTTTCTTTCTAGAATATTCTTCTTCAAACGCTCCATATCGACCACTTGTTAACCACACTTTGTGATTTGTATGTGATTTGAGACTAAATGTGATTGTACTTTGTGCCAGTTATGCGCCTACAAGTAGGCCATCACATCTGATTCTGCGACGCTTTTTATTTACTATGGTACCTTTCCCTAAGCCCCTACCGTAGGCGCCTCTTACGACATGCATTGTAGGTCACAGTGTTACTATTCTTTACTCCCCTTGCGATCCCCGGCAACACACAGACGTAGAATATTCAAGTTGATATCTGAGAGTTTAAACACCAAGAAGAAGAAGAAGAAGAATTGCCTGCTTTCGATTTGTTAATTTCCGGATTAATATTTGTACTTCCGCTATAATGGCGCTGATGGCATGTCCGTTCCGGAGAATTGTGGGTATTACCATCTCGGAACCAGTCAAGCAGTATACAACTATGGCACCACAGTAGGCGTATTGTTCTGATAATGAAACTATACAGTATTATTGTGTTGTTAATATTATTGCTTCATTCCATTCTTCTTAGGTAAATTACTTGTCCCTGACTATTATGTTCTACATCAGCGTTTCTCAAAGTGGGGTTCAGAGGAATTATTATAAACGTTGCTACTTCTTCTTCTTCTTCTACTTCTTCCTCTTCTTCTACTTCTTCTTCTTCTACTACTTTTCTTCTTCTTCTTCTTCTTCTTCTTCTTCTTCTTCTTTCTTCTACTTCTTCTTCTTCTTCTTCTTCTTCTTCTTCTTCTTCTTCTTCTTCTTCTTCTTCTTCTTCTTCTTCTTCTTCTTCTTCTTCTTCTACTTCTTCTTCTCTTCTTCTTCTTCTTCTTCTTCTCTTCTTCTTCTTCTTCTTCTTCTTCTTCTTCTTCTACTTCCTTCTTCTTCTTCTTCTACTTCTTCTTCTTCTTCTTCTTCTTCTTCTACTTCTTCTCTTCTTCTTCTTCTACTTCTTCTTCTTCTTCTTCTTCTTCTTCCTTCTTCTTCTCTTCTTCTTCTTCCTTCTTCTTCTTCTTCTTCTTCTACTTCTTCTTCTTCTACTTCTTCTTCTTCTACTTCTTCTTCTTCTACTTCTTCTACTTCTTCTTCTTCTACTTCTTCTTCTTCTCTTCTTCTTCTTCTACTTCTTCTTCTTCTTCTTCTATCTTCTTCTTCTTCTTCTTCTTCTTCTTCTACTTCTTCTACTTCTCTTCTTCTTCTTCTTCTTCTTCTTCTTCTTCTTCTACTTCTTCTTCTCTACTTCTTCTTCTTCTACTTCTTCTTCTTCTACTTCTCTTCTTCTTCTTCTTCTTCTTCTTCTTCTTCTCTTCTTCTTCTTCTACTTCTTCTTCTTCTTCTTCTTCTTCTCTTCTTCTTCTTCTTCTCTTCTTCTTCTTCTTCTTCTTCTTCTACTTCTCTTCTTCTTCTTCTTCTTCTTCTTCTTCTTCTTCTTTTCTTCTTCTTCTTCTACTTCTTCTTCTTCTTCTTCTTCTTCTCTTCTTCTTCTTCTTCTCTTCTTCTTCTTCTTCTTCTTCTTCTCTTCTTCTATCTTCTTCTTCTACTTCTTCTTCTTCCTTCTTCTTCTACTTCTTCTTCTTACTTCTCTTCTCTTCTTCTACTTCTTCTTCTTCTTCTCTTCTTCTTCTTCTACTTCTTCTTCTTCTTCTTCTTCTTCTTCTC
Source organism: Arion vulgaris (assembly GCA_020796225.1). NCBI lineage: Eukaryota > Metazoa > Mollusca > Gastropoda > Stylommatophora > Arionidae > Arion > Arion vulgaris. The sequence goes on along the minus strand of CM036776.1, from coordinate 14,192,434 downwards.
TTCTTCTCTTCTTCTTCTTCTTCTTCTCTTCTTCTTCTTCTTCTCTTCTTCTTCTTCTTCTTCTTCTTCTACTTCTTCTTCTTCTTCTTCTTCTACTCTACTTCTTCTTCTTCTTCTTCTTCTTCTTCTTCTTCTACTTTTACTTCTTCTTTCTTCTTCTTCTTCTACTTCTTCTTCTTCTTCTTCTTTATCTTCTTCTTCTTCTTCTTCTTCTTCTCTTCTACTTCTTCTTCTTCTACTACAACTATGCAATGTCAGTTTAATATGCTCACTGAATCTCTTGTCAGCCGCAATCTGTTATCGTTTTCACAAGCCTTCGTCCGGCATCTATGATGACCAGACACATACTCTCTATCTCTACTCCACATTTCTAAATCACTTTAGTAACAGATGTTCTGTCGTCATTTAGTCTGTGTCACAGTGAAACTTATCAGAAAGTTCTATCTTTAGCTTTTTAAATAGATGACATATCAGTCCAGCGTTTCCCAAACTGGGGTACGTGAACCGCCGGGGGCCCTTGAGGTACTCACAGGGGTCCTTAAGCGTTTGATGAAATATTATGATCCTTGACATTTCAAACAGAAAAAAAATAATTTTGAAAACATATATAAAAACAGTGGTAAATCCATGAAATCAAAGAACCCGGCTAGACCGGAGTCTAAATATCTGGCAAATCAAAATGAAAAATCATTTGAAGACTCCCGCAGTCTGATAATATTGTTTACTATTGTACCACACATATCATTTATTTCTATCCATTTTCACACACATAGAAACTTTTGGGGTTTGCGGCAGCTAAATATATTTAAAGGGGTTCTGTTTAACGCACAGTTTGGGAACTGCTATTATACAAAGTTGCGACACATTTATTCCTTGTTCAATAGAAACTTGGTTGTTATATGAAACATGTTTAATTTAGCTTTTATTCTGTGAAGTTCTTTAAGAATATTTCCAAGTTCAATTTCCTTCTATCGTTCCTTATTTAATTCCCTATTTGTATCGTTGATTACTAGTTCATTGATATTATTGATCACTCTCATATTCTACACAAAGGAAATCTAGTGTTGTAATCTAGTTTTTCTCTTTCTTAACTCCAATCCTGTTTTGCCTCACAGCGTCGGGATAAGGAGAGATTTCTAGAACGGGATTTGTGTGCACTTCATAAATAGTGTCTTTCGTCGCCTCTGAGATCCATCTTTGAGATCCATCTTTTTCGTGGCCGGCCTTATTCCTTGTATACATTGTATCGGAGCAGCATTGCTCTTTGAGGTGCACTCTATCTTGTTAATCTGCTTATGTGGCCGAACCATTTAATTTTACTTGATAAAGTCTAGTACTAATGTTGTACCCACTTTTTCCTGATGTCTTCATTTCTCAACCGGTCTCTTCTTGTTACACCCAGAATTCTCCGTAGACACTTCCTCTGTGTCGTGACTAGTTTTCTTCTATCGTTTGATGTCAACATCCAGGTATTTGACTGGTAGCATAATGTTGGGAGAAGGATTGTGCTGAACAGTGCTCTTTTTGTGTTCATGGAGACATGTTTGCATTTTAAAATTGGCGCCATTTGTTCTATCATTTGATGTTAGCAGCCAGGTTTGGCACTGGTAGCATAATATGAGGAAAAAGATTGTGCTGAACATTGCTCTTTTTGTTTCCATGGTGAAATATTGTAATCAAGTGTTATGTGTAATTGGAGTTACCTGTTGTACAACTTGAAATGGATGATTGAGGGGCAGAGTTTAATCAGCGAGCCACGGGAACCATCAGTATACATACTCTTTTATATCTGTTCTAGGAGACTGAGCACATATGGGTCTGCCCGGAGTGCAATCCCGTCAGATTAGTAACCAATAACCAATAACGATATGTGCAATATTTATTAACACATTGACTGCCGCATAGAAGAACACACTGCGGTCGGGATCTATGTGGCTAAGTGGTTAGTTCTTGCCTTGCGTCCAAAACGTCGTAAATTTGAATCTGGACCGCATCTTTCTGTTTACGAGTGTATATTTTCCAGAGACCCCTAGGATTATTTCCGGAGTTACAGAGTTTGTGCTTTGTGCACTATTCTATACAGATGGCGTGCCATTTCTGCGGACAGGGACCGATCTATATGGGGTAAATCCCGGTGCAATGACGTGAGTCATTCGTCTTTAAAAAAAAAGTTAAGGGACTTTGCGAATCAACCCCAGCTTTTAACGCTGTTTGTGATTTTTCTAAGCATTATTACGTCGTTCAGTAGTTTGCCATTGCTTTCTGAACGGGTGGTGCCATCATCCTTTTTTTAAAATCCACGCGAAACAATTTGCAGCCAAACTGTCCGCAGCGTAATTTAAACTCAGAACGTCGGGGTTAATAGACCAAGTCACTATCCCCTAAGCCACAGACTCCACTATTCGTCTTTAGAGACTTTATATGTACATTGACATCGGAGCACACATGGTTACTCACTGAAGTGCAATAATGCTGGTACAATCAATCAATCAATACTTTTGGGGAAACAGATCTGTCTCCTTTCTACATTTTCTCTTCTAAAACTGTCTCTTCCTCGTCCTTCTCTTCCTAGTCTATCTTCAATCCGCAAGAATTCCAGACCAATCTGATGAGAGACTTAGATTTAAGATTATATTGTCTTCAACTACAGTTACAAAAAACCAACTCGTTTAACCGCCAGTCTCTGTTATCCGTCATCCTCTAAGAAAAAGACAGAAGGAGATGACAGATTATTTTAAAGTAACGTAGGTTAGTATTTTTCAGAATTTTTCTAAAATATCAAATTCGGTTAGCTATCTATCTAAAGGTGGCGTCTGTAACTTAGGGAATAGTGACTCGGTCTATTAACCTCGACGTTGTGAGTTCAAATCACCCTGCGGACAGTTTGGCTGCAAATTGTTTCGCGTGAATTTTTACAAACGGACGATGGCACCACCCGTTTAGAAAGCAATGGCAAACTACTGAACGATAATAATGCCTAGAAAATCACAAACAGCGTTAAAAGCTGGGGTTGATTCGCAAAGTCCTGTAAAGGATCTGCAATTAACTGTTTTCAGGTTAGTATTACAATACATTTCTATACATGACTACTGTTATAATGAAGTTGATATTGATCGTTTTGTCATATTAAATACAATATGTATGTATTATTCACTTTTAAAGGATTTATTTTCATTTTCGTCTCAAGTCCTCTGTGAAATCACTTTACTGTAAATATGTATTAAGAGATTTCTGTATTCCGTCTATTTGGTCGTCTATTTGGTTATCCGTCAAAGTCCTGGTCCGGACGGTGACAGTTTATCGAGTTTCTTCTGTAATATGAAACTGGCAACGTTGTTGCAACTATAAAATACTCATTATCATCAAGTTGCTTATCCTTTATAGGACGTTGCTATCTTTGCAGCACATCTGAAATTCATTCTGTCTCTAACCAGTTCACCCACTTCGTCGATCTCATATTTATGGTTTCTTTGATATCTTGTAACCATCTTCTTCTTAGTCTGCCTCTGACTTTGCGTCCTGGGACCCTGCCCGCCAAAATTGTTCTTTCCAGGCCATCGTGACGCTTAATGTGACTAAAGTATCTAATGTTTCATTATAAAGTATGTTGTTTATCAGTCAATTCTCTTTAATATTCAGTTCTTTCAGGACATCAGTGTTCTTTCTTTTTTCTGTCCATGGTATTCGAATAATCTTTCTGTAGCATTTAGTTTCAAAGGTCTGGATTTTCATTCTTGTTGTTTGTGTAATTTTCCATGATTCACAACCACAAATAAAATACTATGAACAGAAATCCACATGTAGTTCCCAAATGATTGCTCGTAAATACAACTATAACAGACAACAAAATGGGGATTGGAAGTAATTTAATAGGCTTCTGTGTAATATTTGGTGAAAAGTTGGATTGGAATAAATCTTGATAATAAAAATTTAGAAAAGTAGAAAGTATATTGAGCTTGAAATAAGATCTCGTGCAGTGATATGATCACAGCAATGAAGATGAGCATACACGAGAGATTATATACAAGATATGAAACAATATCAGTAGCCAGAACCAGACATCACATTCAAGAAGAAATCTGAGCAGGTTCAAAGTCTAGAGGATAGACAAGAGAGTTTTTATTGATGATATATGGGGGATGATTACACGGAGTTTGCTATGAATACTAGATGAAGATCAATGGCAACAAGACGATATAGAACTTCCTCTACTTATTTTGTCGTCACACTGCTACCGGGTTGTTGCCCAGTGTCGTGGTTGTCTGTTTTTCTATTGCGTTGTTCTGGTGGCTTGAGTGGTTGTTATTTTTGCTCTATCGCAGGATTCTGCTACGCCATCTAACCATCTTTTTCGTGGTCTTCCTCTCGCCTTCTTCCTGATGTTCTGTTGTAGAAGACTCTGTATACTGTGGAGTTTGGATGCATTCTTATTAAGTGGCCAAACTATTTCATTCTTTGTTTCTCAATGTTTTAAAGTGTTTTAAAGCCAAAGGATTGACTTCATTGCACCGGGTTTTACCCCATATGGCTCGGTCCTCTCCGCAGAAATGGCAAGCCACCTGCCGAGAGTATTGCACAAAGCACGAACTCCGTAGCTCCAGCAACAATCCTAGGTAATTCTCAATGTAATTCAAGCAAGGTTATGTGTCAACATTCTTTCTTATGCTGATGTTGGTGACTCTGTCTTTTCTGGTGTTGTTGGCAACTTTTCGCAGGCACTGCATTTCACATGTAGTTATTTTTTTTTTGGTCACTGATCTTTGCTCATTGTCCTTGTTTGGCTCTGGTAACACAAAGTAGGTATGAAAATGCTGGTGATCATCTGTTGCTTAGCTGTCGTGAAATTTTTGGGTACTTTAACAATGGGGCTTGCTGGTAGGTTACAGCATTTGCTTTTGCACTCTTTTCCTTTCTCTCTCTCTCTCTCTCTCTCTCTCTCTCTCTCGATCACCGCCCAGACCGATGTACCATACCTCACTATAAATTCTATTCATGTGGAAATCTGATTCATGCAGCCTTAGCATTGGTGTGTTTTACGTCACATCTTCAGCACCATTTGATGCTTTGGTGCTTATCCTTCGGCGATGTGTCCGATTTCAGCCATCGTTTACTTGGTTCGCTCTCTGTACTGTGGCCATCTAGTGTTTTTACGGTGTGGGTAGCTAGCCCCCCGCCCAAGCCCCTTAGTGGCCTCTTACGGCATAAGTTACAGGTAACAGTGGCTCTATTCTTTACACCCCAATTTGGGCCCCGGCAACCACTCGGACGTTGTTGCACTCTAGCCTCTATCTCTCTGTCTAGTCTTCCGTCTTCTGTGAATATGCTTCCTAAGTATTTGAATTCTTTCACTTGGTTGATTGTAGTGCCATTGACATGGATGTCTAGATTATTATGTTTTCTTCCCATATTCATTATTTCTGTTTTAGCGTTGTTGATTTTCATGTCATGATTTATACAATTTTGATATAGAACTTCTTGACAAAATATTTCAAGACGGAGGAGATAAAGATGGAGATTAATTGATTCATCTCTTCTTCCGATCCAGAAGCACTTGAGCTTTTCAGCTCTTCGGCTCGGTGCAATGGACATCGTAACCCTTCGGTTCGGTGCCACGAACACCGTAAATCTGGGGAATCTGTGGCTTTTTCTGCCATCCCGCGGAATTGAACCCGCACACACAGAGGAATAGTCACCCGTAGTCCAACGCGCTACGAACACGCTGGGCAGACGCTTCATAAGACCATCATTATTACACTTCGGTAAGTAACAATGTGTGTTCCTATCTCTTTCTTATACATGAACAATTAAGCGGCACGAACTCTGCAGCACCGGCGTGGGTTCCCGGTGTAATTTAAAAGATGGTGAACGTATTTTGTAGACATTTTTTTTTAAAAACATTCCTATGCAGCGATTTTTAAGCCAGCTCTTCTCGAATTTTGAACAGCCAAAGGTAGTTTTACGTGTTTAACTTGAATACGGGACCTACGTTGTATTGTCCGTCTCTCATAGGACAGGAACTCGATTTCACCTACACTGAGATCAGGACTCTCTGGAAATAATATCCGATGGCTTCATGAGGAAGCGAACTGAGTACCTTTGAAAGGAGAGGCGAGCTGCTACCTTCTACGCCACAGAGACAAAGATGGGACAGATATGTGGAGTATATCACTTTCTTTATGGAGATGATAAAGACTCGGTTTAAAAACTGTTGTTACTGTCTGTAGTACTGCTTTTTAAGGCGGAGTACGGCAGGTAACCTACAACAGAACATCGGGAAAGAAGGCAAAGAGGAAGACCACGAAAAAGATGGTTTTTTTTTCAGATCCAGAAGCACTTGAGCTGAAAACTCTTCTGCTCGGTGTCATAGACATCGTAACCCTTCGGCTCGGTGCCACGAACACCGTAAATCTGTGGAACCTGTAGCTTTTCTGCCAGTCCGCGGAGTTGAGCCCGCACTTATAGAGGACTAGTCACCCGTAGTCCAACGCGCAACGAACACGCTGGGCACGCGGGCGAAAAAGATGGTTAGATGACATAGCAGAATCCTGTGAAAGAGCAAAAATAATCACCCAAGTCACCTGAACAGCACAAAACAAAAACAGAAAACCACGACACTGGGCAACAACCCGGTAACAGTGTGACGACACTGGGCAACAACCCGGTAGCAGTGTGACGACACTGGGCAACAACCCTGTAGCAGTGTGACGACACTGGGCAACAACCCGGTAGCAGTGTGACGACACTGAGCAACAATCCGGTAGCAGTGTGACGACACTGGCAACAACCCGGTAGCAGTGTGACGACACTGGGCGACAACCCGGTAGCAGTGTGACGACACTGGGCAACAACCCGGTAGCAGTGTGACGACACTGGGCAACAACCCGGTAGCAGTGTGACGAAACTGGGCAACAACCAGGTAGCAGTGTGACGACACTGGGCAACAACCAGGTAGCAGTGTGACGACAATGGGCAACAACCCGGTAGCAGTGTGACGACACTGGGCAACAACCCGGTAGCAGTGTGACGACACTGGGCAACAACCCGGTAGCCGTGTGACGACACTGGGCAACAACCCGGTAGCAGTGTGACGACAAAGAAGAAGAAGAAGTACGGCAGGGGGAGAAAATCTGAGGAATTTAATGGCCGCATGGCTAGTACAGTCGCCGAGAAATTGTTCAGGATAGTATTTTACCCCAGCAGAAAAAGCATTTGTCTTACCGTGAATTCAACATGGTCTCCAACACACTTTAGAGTGCTAGCTTTGTGCACATCATCATGAAACCGTTCACCACCACCTCTTCAGGTGCCAAGTACTAGATGACGTCCGAAAGACCCACTTTCCTCCAAGGCCAGATAAATGGAACACATCAGTGGCGTCTCGACATTAAGGGCCAGTGGGGCGGGCCCCACCAAAAGTAATGTGTAACGTGTATTTATTATTTTATAAATTGAAATATAACCTAACCCAAAAACCATGTTTCTTTCTGAACATTATGGCTGACCCACCAACAGAAATGAACACGAGCCGCCACTGGAACACATTATACGGAACAAAAGAACAACTTACAAACACATGCAGATACCGCTACATAGCATTGTGCCGAAGAGCAAGAGCTCATGTGCCACTGGATGATTGGGGAAGACGAAGAAGAAGAACATGGGAGCCGCGCTTTAATCCGTTCGGTCAGACTCTCCTCTAGGACTTGGTTTCGTAATGGCAATCAGAATATAGTTTCTTCTTCTTCTTCTTCTTGCGCGCGCGGCGTCACACGGGAGAGAATATAACAAAGTACCATTCTCTGATTATTGCTATACGAAAGCGAGTATTTAAGAATTACCTTAAGGATTATAATTGGTTTCTCTGATATCCTGCTGCCACCTTCGTCTTGGTCGGTCCTTGCCTCGTACTTCAGGAACCATGGCTTCCATTACAGTTTTCTCTCCAAACCACTGTGACGTTTAACGTGACTAAAATATTTCATCTTCCCGGACATGAAGTCACTTTTGAGCCAATACATCTCGATATATTGGTCTTGTAGGATGCTTTGGTTTTTTTAAAATATCTTTTCTGCCCAGGATTTTTCTAATAATTTTTCTGTAACGCCATGTTTCATTAGCTTCAATTTTGTATTTTTTATATTATGCTATGGTCCACGATTCAAATTTCAATTATATACTAAATACAATTTAGAAGTTAAACATTGACTATGTTGCACTGAGTTTACCCATATGGCTACGTCGATCTCAGCAGAAATTGCAAGAAAATGTTTCACATAACACGAACTCCGTAGCTCAATCAATAATTTTAGGGATCTCCGGAAAATAATGCATATGTGAACTGAATCATGCGATCCAGATTCAAACTCGCATCCTTCAGAAAGTTAGATAAACGTAGTTAACCCATCGTCACAAACATCCCTCTTATTACATTCCAAATTAAACGTCATGAGAATAAATGCAGTAAATGTAAACCAGATTCTGCTGGAGGAGACAGCTGCGCAGGATGTAGAGTCATACAAATACCTTGGTGGCGGCATGGAAACAGAGCGTCAATAAACAGAAGATGTCAAGATAGGAATACGAAAAGCAACGGGAGACTTGATAGCAGTGAGTAAGTCATGGAAAAAAGCACTCTGATCAGCCACTAGTGACAACTGTTATAAGAAAGAGAAGATGGAAATATGTTGAACATACCTTGAGGAGAAATTATTAACGAATATCAAAGCAGGCATTGAAGTGGGATGCAAAGGGTTCAAGAAAGAGAGGTCGACCTAAGGAGACCCTGAAACAAACTTTGCTGAGAGAGGCAAGAAATATCGGTCTCAGTTCCATGGATGAGATTGAGCGAGTTGCCCAGGATAGAGTGGTATGGAGAAATTACTTGCAGGTCCTATGTAACGTATAACGGTACAAGAGAAATTATTATTAATTATTAAGGCATGGAAACAGAGAGCGCACAAACAAAAGATGTCAAGATAAGAATAAAAAAATCAAAGGGAGACATTATATCATTGAGTAAGATATGGAAGTCAGGGGAGATCAGGGTAAACACAAAGCTGAGAATCTTTCAATCAGATTTGAAGTCAATGCTTGTTCTGTGGCTCGGAGACGTGGAGGACGTCAATGCTTGTTCTGTGGCTGGGAGACGTGGAGGACGTCAATGCTTGTTCTGTGGCTCGGAGACGTGGAGGACGTCAATGCTTGTTCTGTGGCTCGGAGACGTGGAGGAAGTCAATGCTTGTTCTGTGGCTCGGAGACGTGGAGGAAGTCAATGCTTGTTCTGTGGCTCGGAGACGTGGAGGACGTCAATGCTTGTTCTGTGGCTCGGAGACGTGGAGGACGTCAATGCTTGTTCTGTGGCTCGGAGACGTGGAGGACGTCAATGCTTGTTCTGTGGCTCGAAGACGTGGAGGACGTCAATGCTTGTTCTGTGGCTCGGAGACGTGGAGGAAGTCAATGCTGTTCTGTGGCTCGGAGACGTGGAGGAAGTCAATGCTGTTCTGTGGCTCGGAGACGTGGAGGACGTCAATGCTTGTTCTGTCGCTCGGAGACGTGGAGGACGTCAATGCTTGTTCTGTGGCTCGGAGACGTGGAGGACGTCAATGCTTGTTCTGTGGCTCGGAGACGTGGAGGAAGTCAATGCTGTTCTGTGGCTCGGAGACGTGGAGGAAGTCAATGCTTGTTCTGTGGCTGGGAGACGTGGAGGACGTCAATGCTGTTCTGTGGCTGGGAGACGTGGAGGACGTCAATGCTTGTTCTGTGGCTCGGAGACGTGGAGGACGTCAATGCTTGTTCTGTGGCTGGGAGACGTGGAGGAAGTCAATGCTTATTCTGTGGCTCGGAGACGTGGAGGACGTCAATGCTTGTTCTGTGGCTGGGAGACGTGGAGGAAGTCAATGCTTGTTCTGTGGCTGGGAGACGTGGAGGAAGTCAATGCTTGTTCTGTGGCTCGGAGACGTGGAGGAAGTCAATGCTTGTTCTGTGGCTCGGAGACGTGGAGGACGTCAATGCTTGTTCTGTGGCTCGGAGACGTGGAGGAAGTCAATGCTTGTTCTGTGGCTCGGAGACGTGGAGGACGTCAATGCTTGTTCTGTGGCTCGGAGACGTGGAGGACGTCAATGCTTGTTCTGTGGCTGGGAGACGTGGAGGACGTCAATGCTGTTCTGTGGCTGGGAGACGTGGAGGACGTCAATGCTTGTTCTGTGGCTCGGAGACGTGGAGGACGTCAATGCTTGTTCTGTGGCTGGGAGACGTGGAGGACGTCAATGCTGTTCTGTGGCTCGGAGACGTGGAGGACGTCAATGCTTGTTCTGTGGCTCGGAGACGTGGAGGAAGTCAATGCTGTTCTGTGGCTCGGAGACGTGGAGGACGTCAATGCTTGTTCTGTGGCTCGGAGACGTGGAGGACGTCAATGCTGTTCTGTGGCTCGGAGACGTGGAGGACGTCAATGCTTGTTCTGTGGCTGGGAGACGTGGAGGACGTCAATGCTTGTTCTGTGGCTCGGAGACGTGGAGGAAGTCAATGCTTGTTCTGTGGCTCGGAGACGTGGAGGACGTCAATGCTTGTTCTGTGGCTCGAAGACGTGGAGGACGTCAATGCTTGTTCTGTGGCTCGGAGACGTGGAGGACGTCAATGCTTGTTCTGTGGCTGGGAGACGTGGAGGACAACTAACTTTCCTAACCGACTACTATAACTGGTTCACATAACCTTTCCCAGGGCCGTGTCGTGCTATGATACAGAGAGGCGGCCACATCAGGCGGCACCGTAATGGGGGCGGCATAAGGAGCAAAATCAAAATTACAATTGAAGGTTATTTTAAAGAAAAAGATTTAAGGGGCAGCATTTCGAAGACTTGCATCATATATAGCCTTTTTTCTTTTTACAGACGGTCAATTGCCAAGTGTTTTACTGTGACAACTTCTGAGTTTTCGCTTTTCTCTTGTCGTTCAGCTCATACAAAAATATATTCTCAAAAACTCTGCGCACTTGCGTAATATCGCTTTCCACACAACTCTGTCATCAGCTAGTTTTTCCCATGTGCTGGGACCTATAGAAAAGTTTTTCATTGAGGCTTTGCAGACATCTTTATATCTGAGCAGTGGTCTGCCCTGTTGCCTCTTACACTCCGAAAGTTCACATAACAACATTTGTTTTGGTATGCGGCAAGTTTCCATTCTTCTCACACGCCCCAACCATCTTAGTCATCTACTGCTAAGCTTGTCCATGATGGAAGGCAGATTTGCACGTTGCAGTACTTCAGGTGTCGGTTGTTTTCTCGTACCCTTGATGTTCATAATCTTGCGGAGACACCGAAGGTGAAAAATGTTACGTCTCCTCTTGTGTCTTGTGTAGGCTGTCCATGTTTCTGAGCCATATAGTAAAGAACTAATTACACAGCCTTCTTGAATGGGAATGTACATGGACCGAAATGACATTCTTAACGTATTGAGAACTTGCATCATACTGAGAAAATATACCGCACGCACCTGACCTTTCCTCCGACACATCCATCTAACTCTCATAACCTACTTACCTAACATACTCTCTTTTTTCCCCCGACCCAGAAGCACTTGAGCTTTCAGTTCTTCGGCATCGTAACCCTTCGGTTCGGTGCCACGAACACCGTAAATATGGAGAACCTGTGGATTTTTCTACCAGCCCTCGAAATTGAACCCGCACTTATAGAGAGTTTGTCATACCGTCGTCCAACGCGCTACGAACACGCTGGGCAGGCGGGCAACAGACTCCCTTAACGCACGTCCTCAGCCGACTCCCCTAACCAATTTATGAAACACACTTCAGCACTGCCATGAAAACGCATGATTGAAAGGGCAAACTGCAGTAATGCCAGTACAATCTGATATTTCAACTTAATGAATAAATCAGAATGTTTTGGCAAAACGTTTGTCCAATGTTCTTCCATAATATCATGTAACGATAATGTTTGACAAAAGCATTTCTAACATTTGTACAACTATCGTGTCGTTTGAAATTATTGAAGCAAGCAGGACATTATGAATAAATGACATATGTTATGGGTATAGTTTGTAGAAGTGGGGACTGCAGTTGGTTAAAGTGGGGACAGAAGTTGGTAGAAGTGGCGACAGAAGTTGGTTAAAGTGGGGACAGAAGTTGGTAGAAGTGGGGACAGAAGTTGGTAGAAGTGGGGACAGAAGTTGGTAGAAGTGGGGACAGAAGTTGGTAGAAGTGGGAACAGAAGTTGGTAGAAGTGGGGACAGAAGTTGGTAGAAGTGGGAACAGAAGTTGGTAGAAGTGGGGACAGAAGTTGGTAGAAGTGGGGACAGAAGTTGGTAGAAGTGGGACAGAAGTTGGTAGAAGTGGGGACAGAAGTTGGTTAAAGTGGGGACAGAAGTTGGTAGAAGTGGGGACAGAAGTTTGTAGAAGTGGGGACAGAAGTTGGTAGAAGTGGGGACAGAAGTTGGTAGAAGTGGGACAGAAGTTGGTAGAAGTGGGGACAGAAGTTGGTTGAAGTGGGGACAGAAGTTGGTAGAAGTGGGGACAGAAGTTGGTTAAAGTGGGGACAGAAGTTGGTAGAAGTGGGGACAGAAGTTGGTAGAAGTGGGGACAGAAGTTGGTTAAAGTGGGGACAGAAGTGGGTAGAAGTGGGGACAGAAGTTGGTAGAAGTGGGGACAGAAGTTGGTAGAAGTGGGGACAGAAGTTGGTAGAAGTGGGGACAGAAGTTGGTAGAAGTGGGGACAGAAGTTGGTAGAAGTGGGGACAGAAGTTGGTAGAAGTGGGGACAGAAGTTGGTAGAAGTGGGGACAGAAGTTGGTAGAAGTGGGGACAGAAGTTGGTAGAAGTGGGGACAGTATTTAGTAGAAGTGGGGACAGTAGTTTGTATAAGTGGGTACAGTAGTTTGTAGAAGTGGGTACAGTAGTTTGTAGAAGTGGGAGGAGTTGATTGAAGTGGGGACAGGAGTTGGTAGAAGTGAGCACTGGTACAGACAATGATTAGAGAAACCACTTTCATTTTTGTCCCTGCACACGCAGGAGTCAGTGGTAATAAACGAGCTGATAGATTCACTGGCTTTGGCTACAATATCAGAGGGAGCTGCTATGGACCAAATGCCATTCTTCACGCATTGAGAGAGTCTTTCCGAACAGAGGAGTTTCAGTGCTGTAAATCTCACTCGCTGATCAGATTTAAGAGAAATGGGTATCGATATTGGTACATCCCGAAAAGAAAGACATACCAATTATGCAAAGAGATTGATTAATCAACATCGAACTGATGTGTTGGGCTACTGGACGCTGTTGGATTTTTTTAGGCAAAGATCGGAGTACCTATGGACGTGTCCGGAGTGCTATGATATAGTCCACATATAGTCCTCAGATAGAAAGAACGGCCATTTCTCTGGAATCTCTAACTGAAGCTCAAACAAATGTATTATACAGTAACTAAAGTTGAATTAGAAATGTCATTCTTCATGAAATTGCATTGTCAATCAATAAACAAATACTCTATTATAATTTAAGCAAGCGTTGCTGACACTTTAGTTGCTTGTAGTGTTACGTGGAGAGAAGGAGAGAGAGAGAGAGAGAGAGAGAGAAGAGAAAGAAAGAGAGAGAGAGAGAGATGGATATGAGGAGAGAAAGAGAAAAGAGAGATCTTACTGTAATTACCTGGAAAACGTCTTCGAGCGCTTCATATCGACTACTTGTTAACCACTCTGTGATTTGTATATGATCTGAGCCTAAGAGCGATCGTACGTTGTGCCAGTTACGCACCTACAAGTAGGCTAGCACATCAGATTTCTGCGACGGTTTTTGTTTACTAGGGTAGCTTAATTTGGTCCCTACCTCAGTTGCCTCTTACGACATGCCTTGTAGGTCGCAGTACTACTATTATTTGCTCCCCTTGAGAGCCCCGCCAACATAATGGTGGCTTTGGAAAAATCATTTCTTACATGAACACCCGTTGATTACATATGATGATAGATGTGAACAAAAGTAATTAGAAAGAAAATAAATATAACTAAACTTACATTCAATGATATGAACATGTTTCCAGGTATCCCTGATTTCAGTGTAGGTGAGATCGGGTTCCCAGTCCTTTCGGAGACGGACGATAAAACGTAGCACGTAAAAAATCTGAACACGTAAAAAATCATTGGTAATTCAAAATCCAGAAAAGGCTGCTGCCTCGACAAACTTCAAAGAAATATTTTTAAAAACATTATCCTATGAGACCTATCGTCACCATCTTAAAAGTTGCATCGGGGACTGTTGCCTGTGTTCTGTAGTTTGTGCTCTGCAGCTGAGATCTTCCTGTGCCGTAGTCTGTGCACTGTAGCTGAGATCTTCCTGTGCCGTAGTTTGTGCACTGTAGCTGAGATCTTCCTGTGCCGTAGTCTGTGCACTGCCGCTGAGATCTTCATGTGCTGTAGTTTGTGCACTCTAGCTGAGATCTTCCTGTGCCGTAGTCTGTGCACTGTAGCTGAGATCTTCCTGTGCCGTAGTTTGTGCACTGCAGCTGAGATCTTCCTGTGCTGTAGTTTGTGCACACTAGCTGAGAACTTCCTGTGCCGTAGTTTGTGCACTGCAGCTGAGAACTTCCTGTGCTGTAGTTTGTGCACTGCAGCTGAGATCTTCCTGTGCTGTAGTTTGTGCACACTAGCTGAGAACTTCCTGTGCCGTAGTTTGTGCACTGCAGCTGAGAACTTCCTGTGCTGTAGTTTGTGCACTGCAGCTGAGAACTTCCTGTGCTGTAGTTTGTGCACTGCAGCTGAGATCTTCCTGTGCCGTAGTCTGTGCGCTGTAGCTGAGATCTTCCTGTGCCGTAGTTTGTGCACTGCAGCTGAGATCTTCCTGTGCTGTAGTTTGTGCACACTAGCTGAGAACTTCCTGTGCCGTAGTTTGTGCACTGCAGCTGAGAACTTCCTGTGCTGTAGTTTGTGCACTGCAGCTGAGATCTTCCTGTGCCGTAGTTTGTGCACTGCAGCTGAGAACTTCCTGTGCTGTAGTTTGTGCACTGCAGCTGAGATCTTCCTGTGCCGTAGTTTGTGCACTGCAGCTGAGAACTTCCTGTGCCGTAGTTTGTGCACTGCAGCTGAGAACTTCCTGTGCTGTAGTTTGTGCACTGCAGCTGAGATCTTCCTGTGCCGTAGTCTGTGCGCTGCAGCTGAGATCTTCCTGTGCCGTAGTCTGTGCGCTGCAGCTGAGATCTTCCTGTGCCGTAGTCTAGTGCTGCAGCTGAGATCTTCCTGTGCTGTAGTCTGTGCGCTGCAGCTGAGATCTTCCTGTGCCGTAGTCTGTGCGCTGCAGCTGAGATCTTCCTGTGCCGTAGTCTGTGCGCTGCAGCTGAGATCTTCCTGTGCCGTAGTCTGTGCGCTGCAGCTGAGATCTTCCTGTGCTGTAGTCTGTGCGCTGCAGCTGAGATCTTCCTGTGCCGTAGTCTGTGCGCTGCAGCTGAGATCTTCCTGTGCCGTAGTCTGTGCGCTGTAGCTGAGATCTTCCTGTGCCGTAGTCTGTGCGCTGTAGCTGAGATCTTCCTGTGCTGTAGTCTGTGCGCTGTAGCTGAGATCTTCCTGTGCCGTAGTCTGTGCGCTGCAGCTGAGATCTTCCTGTGCCGTAGTCTGTGCGCTGTAGCTGAGATCTTCCTGTGCCGTAGTCTGTGCGCTGTAGCTGAGATCTTCCTGTGCTGTAGTCTGTGCGCTGTAGCTGAGATCTTCCTGTGCCGTAGTCTGTGCGCTGCAGCTGAGATCTTCCTGTGCCGTAGTCTGTGCGCTGCAGCTGAGATCTTCCTGTGTAAGAAAGAGATCAGAGCACACTTGATTACTCACCGAAGAATAATGATGATGATCAAATCAATCAATCAATCAATCAATCAATCAATCAATCAATCAATCAATCAATCAATCAATCAATCAATCAATCAACATGAACACGTATGTAAAGAGCCTAAAGGGGAAGAATTGACTTCATTGCACCAGGTTTTACCCATATGGCTTCTTCCCTGTCCGTCTGTAAGGCAGAAGGGACACGACATTTGCATAGAGTGTTACATAAAGCACAAACTTTATAGCTACAGCACCAATCCTAGAAGTCTTATGAAAAAATTGCACATGTGACTCGGTCCAGATTTGAGCCTACAACCTACAGAACAACAGGCAAACGTTCTAAGCCTTAGCCATAAAGACACCCCCATGTAAATGTTATATACAGCTCCCTTCTAATATATATCTACTAATTAAGAAAGCTCACTTATCCTAAGACACAAGAAAGAAAGATTACAACATATGAAATGAGATGTCTACGAAAAGTTGTCAACGTTACAAGGAGAGATAGAGTGAGAAACGAGAATATCAGAAGCATCGTTGGTACTATACCATGCATACAGTACATCGATAATCAGATAATTAAGTGGTTTAGCCATCTAATGAGAATTGAACCACATTTACTACCATCACTTGCCTACAATAATCTCCACTCAGGGCGCAGAGCAAGAGCAGGTCAAGAACACAATGGATAGATAACATCTCAGAGTCCCTGCGAAAGCATGGACTGACAACGTCAAACGCAACACACCTGGCACAAGATAGAAAACTAAATCTCCCCACAACGCTTCACGGAAAATGTGGTTAAGATAAGATAAGAAGATAAGACGACACGTATCCTGCAGACCGGTCATGTTGCTCGGATGCCAGGTAACCGCATCCCAAAACGGTTCATGTATGGCGAACTTGAAGGGGGCAGACGTTCTGCTGGTGGACAGAAAAACGCTTTAAAGACTCTCTTAAAGTGTCTCTGAAATGCTTCGATATATAGACCACGTGCTGGAAATTGCTGGCGCAAAATCGCCAAATGTGGCGCCGTAAAAACACAAGAGGAACCCGCATAGCTGAGAATCATCGTGCCGTTGAGGCACAGAAAAATCTAGCTACGCGAGAAGACAGAATACGCATCACCCACATATCTGACCTTGATCATGTATTCCCAACCTAATGTAGAGGATTTGTTCTAGGGTTGGACTCTACAGTCACCTCCGCACACACCAGAGAGGTGCAGCAGCAAACGTCTGAGACTGTTGTCATCATCTCTTGCGCTGGAAGGCTATATTTATTGTTGTTATTAATATCCTGTATGCTAGAAGTATTGTTATAAATTCGAGGTATAAATAATTTATCTTAAAACGTAAGAGAAACATTTGTGCACACAGATGATATCGGGAAGCTTGTGCATTACTATCGGAGAGCTCTGATTGGATGTGAGCGAATAGCATTTTAATTGGTTAAATCAATGTAAACAAAAATGGCCGCTCTTCTGGGGATTGGAGCTTTGGAAGATTTTAAAATGAATTTAAGAAATTCCAATTTTGTTATCATTTTAAATTTGATAAAAATATGTGCTGGGAATAAAGGGGCGATATTTAGAAAAACGCTTCATGGGATTACTTGTCTGCGGCCATTATTTTTATTATATGTATCTCGTACCGTTATAAATTACATGCAGTGGCGGCTCGTCATTAAGGGTAACTGGGGTCGTGCACCATCAGAAAGAATGTGTTCCGTGCATTTATTATTTTACAAATTTGGTTCCAGAATTATTATTTTTAACGTGATACTGATTAGTTTTGAAAGTTGAATATTTAACGCTAAAATAGTATATACTTGTGGGATAACGTCATGGAATAGACAAATAATAGTAAATACTAAAATATAACATAGCCCCCAAAAACGATGATTTTTTAAAAACATTTGTCTGGCCCCATCAACAAAAATGATAACGAGCCGCCACTGATTAAATACAAGTTCGTTTCATTCGTTCGTCCCTAGGGTATTTTCTTTCTTGAACCCTTTTCTCCCACTTTAGTGCATACTTTGGGATTTTTTTCTCACTTATTTACTCGCAACATATCTCCATTTTCACTTTCTTATAACAGTTGTTAGATGTACTAGAGCCATGGGTAGACCAAGAAAAGATGGATAGACAATATCAAGACCACACTAAATAAACACGGATATAACACAACAAGGGCGACTCATCTGGCCATGGAACGCAAATTAAAGCTCCCACCCCTACGCTTAACGGCGACAGTGGACAGCCAGCTACATCTTTCACTTATGGAAATACAATATACAAGAGTTTTTAGTGATTGACCTGACATTTCTCTGATTTTATCGCTTTTCCTCAATTCGTCACATTTTATGTTTATTATTTTTCGCAGACATATATTTTCAAATACGTTTAACTTTCTATATCTATAGTTTTTTTTTTTTTTTTTCTTTTTTTTTTTCTTTCGTCCGCTTTCAACTCAGACGAAGTTTCATCTCTGAAACTGATTTTTGCGTGAAAATCCGTTTTTCCAATTTCTTACAATGGCAGCAGCGTGCACATTGTAAATTACTTTACACTGGCAGCCGTGTGCTCAATGTACTCGTAATTAGTATTCCTCGCCATACAGGCAGATTTTCTCCGACTTCAGAGGTACTCAAGTTATCGTCCTGAGTAAGACCAGGGACTCGAACAAATGCCGGACAGTAGGTTCGAACCCGAGCTATGAGGCGTCTCACAGCTAGCAGGCCGAGCTACTATCAACTACTCTAGGCAGTCCCCCATATATGTATAGTCATTTTCCAACTCTCGCTGGCATATGTTATTATTGATCAAAGATTAAAAATGTGTGCGCCCGATTGGTTACCGTACCCACATTTGGGGTATAAAAAATAGCACCACTGTTACCTGCCACACATGTGGTAAGAGGCGACTAAATAGATTTGGCTGAAATCAGATCCTAAACGTGTAGAAGTCTTTGCATTTAGGGACCTACCAAACCAATGTGCAACGTATACACGTTTTTGGCAAAGATTAAACATATCTCAAAGAGTGATTAAAATTGGTCGTAAAGAATGAACGCAAAGAAGAAGAAGAAAATGAGTAATTTTTGTTTTAAAGCTATCTTTTTTCTGATCCAGAAGCACTTGAGCTTTCAGCTCTTCTTCTCGCTGCCATGGACACTGTAACCCTTCGGTTCGGTGCTACGAACACCGTAAATCTGTAGAACCTGTGGCTTTTCTGCCATTATAGAAGACCATTATAGAAGAAGGCATCCCGGCAGAGAGGAACGTTAGAACAGCGAGAAGATCGATTCATGATGATGTTCATCAATGTGGTTCGGGGCTCGCAAAGGGAGCAAAGAATAGTACCACTGCGACCTGCAAGGCATGTCATAAGAGGCAAGTAATGTAGAACCTAGGGAAGCTACCCTAGTAAAATAAAAAGCATCCCAGAAATCGGATGTGCTGGCTTACTTGTAGTCGCATAACTGGCACAACGTACAATCGCTCTTACGTTCAGATAACATAGAATCACTCACAGTGGTTAACAAGTGGTCGATATGGAGAGATCGGAAAAAAGAAGAAGGATGTAGCTGATGATTTGAGCAACTGATCGTACCCAATTGAGGCTGGGTCGACTTAAGAGTCATTACGGTCGGAAAAATATTCCACTGTGGAATTCAACCCGAATCTCGCCCCTAAGTAAACAAACAACTAGGCTACTTCGCCTCTCTGAAGTTGAACTTATGATGTGTTACTGGTAAAATCTTAGAGACATAAAACCCATCTTTATATTACCACATCTGCTGAGTTATACTGTAGCATGGTGTAAACCTGATTTGTCTTAGATGTGGTGAACAGTTCTGGTTCATGCCCATTCCCAAATAAAAAAGTAAAAAGTAAAGGAACCCTTTCATAACTCGTGGTATATAGGGCAATACAGTGTTAGGCCTGTATTTTTCATTGACCGTAGGCACACGATGGGTGATGTGGTCAGCATCACGCCGGCCGCCTTTATTTTCCCAGAGCATGTCTGGTACCCAGTTGAGGGTGGGTCGACCTGAGAGCCGTCGCGGTCGGGAAAAATTCCACGCACACTGTGAGAGTTGAACCCAGACCACCAGCCTTGAGAAGCGAGTTCACTAACAACTACGCTACCGCAGCTCTCATCGTTCCCAAATAGTGTACCAAAAATTTGCCAACTTCTTCTTCTTCAAACGCACCATATCGACCACTAGTTAAACACTGTGTGATTTGTATGTGATCTGAGCATAAGAGCAATTATACGTTGTGCCAGTTATGCACATACAAGTAGGCCAGCACATCTGATTTCTGCGATGATTTTTACTTACTAGGTAGCTTCCTAGATCCTACATCAGTCGCTTCTTACGACATGCTTTGTAGGTCGCAGTGGTACTATTGTTTGCTTCACTTGCGGGGTGCCGACACCACATGGGCGAATTAGTCAACAAATAAAAGTTCCTATCAATTGCAAGCTGGCAACTCACTATCTGGAGATACAGATCAAACTCCTAACTTATGGCAACAATAACCATTGCCAGATTTGAAGACAAGACAATTTGGAAGAAATTTGAACCCGGTTCCTAAATGGCACTTATTCTACTCAATCTGGACAGAGAGGGGCAGTTAAAAGCTAACATGATGGGGTCTGGTCTGTCAGGGAACTGGGCGGAGGTTTCTATATTTACACGTGCAGAACACGCAAGTTACGGTTCTTTCTTATCTTTACTGCCGTTTGTCTGACGTGCCAAGTCCCTGTTTAGCATGATCAATACCGTGATCAGTGATCATATCACTGCTACATATGAGAACTGTTAACGAAATAGCAAAATTGTTTGGTTGTACAGTAGAAATGTAAATTTTTATCGGGTCTCTGTTATGTGGAGGTAAGGTGTACGACAATCTGTACGGAGGTCTCAGCTTATCTCTCGTGCTAAAGGTACCATGTTCGCTCCTTCATGGAGCCATCTGGATATTTTTATAGAGATTCCTGATCTCAGTGTAGGTGAGATCAAGTTCCTAGTCCTATAGGAGACGGAGGATAACACATAGGTCCCGTGTTCCATTTTCACTGTAAAAGAACCCTTGGCAGTTCAAAATCGAGAAGAGCAGGTTCGAAAGCAGCTGTCCAGGAAAAGTCATAAGAAAAGGTTCAAAATAAAATTCCTACAAAAATATCTTCATCATCTTCAAAATTACATCGTGGACCCTCGCCGGTGCTATGGAGTTTGTGCACTGAAGCTGATATCTTCCGATGTAATAAATAAATCGGAGCACACATGGTTACTCACTGAAGTGCAATGATGATGGTCCTATCAATCAATCAATCAAGTCAACTGTACTTGATACGTTCCTTGCATGCAGCGATCGGGATATTCCCCAGAAATCTTAGTGCAGGTAAAATCGAGTTCCTAATATTATCGGAGACGGATGATAAAACGTAAATCCAAGTTCAGTTTGAGCAGGTAATGTAAAACTCTTGACATTTGAAAATTGCTAAGAATTTCCTGCAAGGACACTGTCCATACAGAATTCATTACTAAAACTTTAACCATCTTCAAATTAGATTAGGGAACTTTGCTGATGCCACGGAGTTCCATCTCTGATAGAACTATGAACTCGATCTCACCTACACTGAGATGAGAGATCTCTGGAAAAATATTAAGATGGCTCCACGAGGAAGCGAACCGGTTACCTTTAGCACGTGATGCGAACAGCTTACCTCCACGCTACAGAAACCCCCCTCCTCCTCCCTATTTACCTGGGAAAAAAATCTTTTAAGCCTACACTCGTATATATGTGATTGTGTGTGTGTGTGTGTGTGTGTGTGTGTGTCTATATATGCATGAGCACATGGATGTCAGTGACAGTCCAATTCATCATCTCTCTCCCACTTCTCTCTCCATTCTATTTGTGTACGAGCCTGTACATATACATATATACCAGAGACAGTTGCCCAATCCATCAACGCATATCGTGTTTCAAATGTACGTCTGTAAGCGTTTACGTGCTGTGACTGGACAAGGTCAAAAGACAACAAATTCACCCCTTGAGAACATTTTGCTGCCACTAGGCAAACACTATCATCTTCTCTGGTAATCTCCCTTGGTCACGTTAGCAAAAATAAGTCTAGAGCTGTCATCAGTCGCTTGCCTGACCTTTCATCAGATCTAGCACAGGGCCCGAGACCTGAAGCGCCAGTAGCCACTAAGAACGGCAAAAACGTTTCGTCTTGATTGCTCTCAGTTTCGGAACACAAAGGGCACGTCATTTTAAAACAATACTATTGTCTCATTGTATAATATATGAGGACACTAAAATGAACATTGTGACATATCTTTTACAGGACGTAGCAATCAACCACAATAAACGAGTCATTGATTTTCTAGACAACGCCGATACGTTCAGTAGTTTGCCATTGATTTCTAAACGGTGAGGTCTATTTTTACGTTTCGTAAAAATCCCGCGGAAAAGAAATTTGCTTCCACCGTGAGGTTTGAACCAGGTACGCTTGGGTTTGTGATCGAGCTCACTACCGCTTAAGCTACATATAATAGGAGTATCAATCTCACCAAAAGAATTGCAAATGTATGACAACATTGGCCAGGTACAATCGGTACTCAAGTTAAACTAACTGTACTTTTGTATTTGACGGATTGGGCATGTCCTCCAACCGTGTGGTGTCGGGAAGCACAGAATAGTACCACTTCGACCTACAAGGCATGTCGTAAGAGGCGACTGAGGTAGGAACCTAGGAAGCTACCCTAGTAAATAAAAAGCATCCCATAAATCGGATGTGCTGATCTACTTGTAGACACATAACAGACATAACGTACAATCGGTCTTAGACTCAAGAGAGGCAGATCATGACTGAGTCAGGCGGAAGATACGCTTATGAAAATATATGATCCTTCCGGAATTGAAACAGGAGAGGAATGGATTGCTGTGCCACCTCAATTTCAGACTGCTTTCACAGTTATTACATCTATTAAGAAAAATTGCGAACAAAATAATCTCTCATTGATTAACGTGGAGGTGGAGGCTCTCTTGAATGACATCATCAATGATACAGATGTGGTTATTTACACCGATGGTTCAGTCATTCGCCAACAACGCTGTGCGGGGCTTTTTCAGCACGCTCACGAGGAAAAATAATAAAAGAGGCCAGTGGGACCTACGCAACAACCACAAGTAGCTTGACAATGGAGGTTCGGGCAGTTACAGAGGCGGTGAACTGGTTGGCATCTCACAACTACTCTCGTGTTTTCATACTCAGTGACTCCATGAGCATGATTCGTAAAGTCGAATCAGGTATGGTGAGACGCAACTGGGTGGATGTACTAGTATAGACAGTGATCAGAGAAATCACTTTTATTTTTGTCCCTGGGCACGCAGGAGTTAGGGGTAATGAACGAGCTGATAGATTTGGCTGGCTTGGCTACAATATCAGAGGGGGCTGCCATGGATCGAAGTGACATTCTTCACGCATTGAGAGAGTCTTTCCGAACACAGGAGTTTCAGGGCTGTGAATCCCACTCACTGACCAGACTGAAAGAGATAGGTGTCAATATTGGTGCAGCCGAAAAGAACGACATACTAAGTATGCAAAGAGATTGATTAATCAATATCGAACTGGCGTGTTGGGTCGCTGGACGCTGCTGGATTTGCTGAGGCGGAGATCGGAGCACCTATGGACATGTCCGGAGTGCTATGATGATAGTTCTCATATAACTGATAACTGACAATCGGTCTTAGGCTCAGATCACATACAAATCACACAAAGTGACTAACAAGTGGTCAATATGGATCGTAAGAAGACGAAGAAGTCGAATTGAACATGTTCTCAAGATGAAAGGGAAAGGGAGACACGGATATACAGTGCAGTGGACACAACAGCATGGACAGCGGAAAAGGGGGTGGCATATAGGCACAAGGTTGACAAATTTTGAATCGGAGCCCAAAGGCTTACATAGAGGAGCTAAGGTTGAAGTGGAGGGAAAAGTCTTTACAGAATTAAGTGGTTTTTTTCGATCCAGAAGCACTTGAGCTTTTCAGCTCTTCGGCTTGGTGCCATGGACATCGTAACCCTTCGGTTCGGTGCCACGAACACCGTAAATCTGGGGAATCTGTGGCTTTTTCTGCCATCCCGCGGAATTGAACCCGCACACACAGAGGATAGTCACCCGTAGTCCAACGCGCTATGAACACGCTGGGCAGACGGGGACAGAATTAAGTTAAAAGTCTTTTTGTGACCGCCTTACGTACAATTGAGCACGACTATGTTTGATGATGATAATGATAAGTGGTTAAGTTAGTTATATAAATATATATATATATAACTGGAGTATCTGTTGCGAAGAGGTTGTGTGCTCGCCTCTCGTTCCAAAGGTACTCGGTCTGTACCCCCCAGGAGCCAACATCATTTTTCTCAAAGATTCCTGATCTCAGTACATGTAAGATCGACACTAGTCCTTCCGGAGTTACACAATAAAACGTAGTTCCCATGTTCAATTTTAGCACGTAAAATAATCCTAGGCAGTTTCAAATCGAGAAGATCAGACTGGAAAGCCACTGCCTGAGCAAAATTCTTTAATAAAATTAAACATAAAAAAATAACAAATTCCTACAAATATTTATACCATATTCATAAAATTGTATCGGAAACCCTCGCCGGTTCAATGGAGTTTGTGCACTGTTGCTGAGACCTGCGTGTGTAAGAAAGAGATTGGAGCACACATGGCTACTCACTGACGAGGAATGATGATGGTCCTATCAATCAATCAGTCAATCAATCAAACAATCATTATTAATATATTCAATATCAGAACAACGGAGACTGTTTTCTGTTTGTGTCAGGTTTATCAGAAATCTACTTAACTCTTTCCATACCAGAATATTGGACAGTTTTCTGAATACAGTTATTTTATGAAAGATGAATTTTGTATCATGTATCTATCTGTATATCAATACCATCTTCGTGTCCCCATTGACACATGATGCTTCTACAAGAGACTTCCACTGTTGCCGTTCTGCTGTCTTTCTACCAACCGTCTCCCACGTCAAGCCACACCCCTTCAACTCTCTCTCTCCGTCGTTCTTCTCCATGTTTCCTTTTGGACGTCCAGACCTTCTCTTCCCATTCGCTGTCCATCTGAGCGTTGTCATAGCCAATGCCCTTATCATGTCTGACTAACTAATAAACTCGTTTAACAGATGTTCCACTAACTAGAAATTCCGTCTTACCAATGTACCACAAGTTAGGAATTACTTCTTATCAATGTACCACAAGTTAGGAATTACTTCTTATCAATGTACCACAAGTTGGGAATTACTTCTACCAATGTCCCACTAACTGGGAATTATACTTACCAATGTCCCACTAACTGGGAATTATACTTACCAATGTCCCACTAACTGGGAATTACACTTACCAATGTCCCACTAACTAGGAATTACACGTACCAATGCCCCACGAACTGGGAATTACACTTACCAATGTCCCACGAACTGGGAATTACACTTACCAATGTCCCACGAACTGGGAATTACACTTACCAATGTCCCACTAACTAGGAATTACATTTACCAATGTCCCACTAACTGGGAATTACACTTACCAATGTCCCACTAACTGGAAATTACACTTACCAATGTCCCACAACTTAGGAATTACGTCTTACCAATGTCCCACTAACTGGGAATTACACTTACCAATGTCCCACTAACTAGGAATTACACTTACCAATGTCCCACAAAACTTCTAACCAAAGTTTCACTAATGTAAGACAAATAGAAGAGATGGGAGCTTTCAAATATTTATGCAGAAATGTAACAATAGATGAGAATGTAGGAAATGTAACAATAGATGAGAATGTAGGAAATGTAACAATAGATGAGAATGTAGGAAATGTAACAATAGATGGGAATGTAGGAAATGTAACCATAGATGAGAATGTAGGAAATGTAACAATAGATGAGAATGTAGGAAATGTAACAATAGATGAGAATGTAGGAAATGTAACAATAGATGGGAATGTAGGAAATGTAACAATAGATGGGAATGTAGGAAATGTAACAATAGATGAGAATGTAGGAAATGTAACAATAGATGGGAATGTAGGAAATGTAAAAATAGATGAGAATGTAGGAAATGTAACAATAGATGAGAATGTAGGAAATGTAACAATAGATGAGAATGTAGGAAAAGGAATCAATGTAAGAATTCCAATGACAGCTGCAACATCTAAACCATTAGATAACATATGAAGATCATCAGATCATATAATAATCGGGAACGAAGAGGAGATCATTTAAAAATAATTCCTCTCATACCGTTATACGTTATATAGGGCCTGCAAGTAATTTCTCCATACCGCTCTATCCTGGGCAACTCGCTCAATCTCCTCCATTAGATCATAGACTAAGCTAAATATTTATAAATCAGTTGTGCACTTAGTTTTTTACTGTATGGATCAGAGACATGTACAATAAGTAGCAAGACAGATAGTTGCATAAGAGGCTTTGAGGGAAGATGCCTCAGAAGAATTCTAAGAATTTATTGGGATCAAAGAATACATAATACTGAGATCATCCAAGGCGCAAAGAGACATCAACAACATCAAGGAGGAAATAGAAAGACGTGAAAGTAGTTAGGACATACTTTAAGTTTCAGTTTCAGTTTGGAATATCTTCATTGCACTCCGGACATGTCCATAGGTGCTCCGATCTCCTTCGCAATATCTCCATCAACGTCCAGCGTCTGACCGTACCAGTTCGATTTTGATTGATGAGCCTACTCGTATACCTGTTGTACTGTTCTTTCCCTGACACACCAATCTTCAAATCCAGCTCTCGCAGTTTAGTAGTTGACCTGAATTTGTTTAGATGAAGATCTTCTCTACGGCCACGCTCTAGGAGGGCGTTCACGATGTCAGCTCTGTCCATTGGCTGGTCCTCTGATATGGCGGCAGAGCCAGCCAGTCTGTCTGCTCTCTCATTGCCAACGACACCCATGTGCCCCGGAACAAAGACAAGACTAATTCTGCAAATTGTTGACGCCTGCAGTGATTCAGTCCATTGCCTGCGCACCGAACCGGCCTCCACCTTTCGGATCATACTCAATGAGTCACTCAAAATGCACGCATGAGTGTAGTTTTGTGACTCTAGCCATAGTAGTGCATTGGTCACCGCCAGTACCTCCATTGTCATGCTGCTTGTTGTCATACTAAATGACTAGACACCCGAACGTGTCTCTGAAATGGAATCCGGTAGGCTAGAGGTGTAGGGGAAGACCTAGAGAAACATGGAGACGAACTGTAGATAGACAAATAGAAGAGGCGGGATTTAGTGATTGATTGATTGGACCATCATCATTGCACTTCGGTGAGTAACCATGCGTACTCCAATCTGTTTCTTACACAGAAAGATCTCAGCTGCATTGCACGAGCTGCGTAGTACAGCAAGGGTCCTCTGTGTACGTTTGAAGATGGTGAAGATATTTATGTAGAAATTTTAAAATTTTGTTCAATATTTTTTTTTAATGAATCTGAATATTTTATCAGAGATCCCAGATCTCAGTGTAGGTGAGATCGAGTTCCTAGTTTTACAGGAGACGGACGATAAAACGTATGTCACGTGTTCAATTTGAGCACATAAAAGAGCCGTTGGCAGTTCAAACTCGAAAAGTGCAGGCGTTAGAGCCACTGCCCTTGCAAACAATTCATTCATAAGTTTGGGAAAATTTATTGGAACCTTATGGTTCAAAAGGAGTTAGGAGAGAAAGAAGAAGAAGAAACTGCTACAACGTCAAGATCACGCACCCAATTCCCCACTTGATAGTCACCAACAGCAGTAGCATGTTCTCATGTTATTCCAAAGTTAGCCATCTCCTAGTAACAGATTTATTGACACGCGGGCATTATCTTAATCACCCTATCGAAGAGTTCCACTAATACACATCCGCCCTACTCCAGTGCTGGAAATGTATTTGTGTGTCATGGCTAGTCATGACCTTACGCTTGTCCACACACAAGTTACCCTACCTTTAGTTGATAGTTGCAGTAAGGTTCTACATTTTATTGCGTTGTTAAAATGTAGTAGAGGCTGGGTGCTCGTCTCACGTTCTAAATGCATATTGTTCGCTCCCTCGTGGAGCCATCATGATATTTTTCCAGAAATCCCTGATCTTACTGTAGGTGAGGTCTTGTACCTAGTCCTATCGGAGACGGGCGATAAAACGTAGATCCCTTGTTAAAAGTGAGCGCGTAAAAGAATCATTAGCAGTTGAAATTCGAGGAGCAGGCTGGAAAGCCGCTGCCTAGGCAAAATTCACGAGGGAGTGTACGAGTCTCTTTTGGAGTGAAAGGTGAACGAACACCTTGACTACGCGCCCCAGAGACCACCCCATCCCCTCCCTCCCTCCCTCATCCCATCTTTTGATATGCATATTCTTCTCCTTCTCTTCAATTTCACCTCCCAACGGAGCACAGGTTTTTGACAAACTTCTTCCAGCTCTTCCTCTCTCCTGCCGTCCCTTCCAATTCTTTCCATCTTTTACCTATCCTTTTAATATCAGCCTCCAGCCTTCTTCTCTAGGTACGTCTAGGCCTTCCCCATCTTCTCTTTTCCTGGAGGTTCCAAAAGAGTGCCTGTCTTGCAATGCTTTCGGTCGGTCTTCTCAATGTATGTCCTATCCATCGCCAGCGTCTCTTCCTTATCTCTTTCTCCACTGGTACCTGCTTAGTTCTTTCTCCACTGGTACCTGCTTAGTTCTTTCTCCACTGGTACCTGCTTAGTTCTTTCTCCACTGGTACCTGCTTAGTTCTTTCTCCACTGGTACCTGCTTAGTTCTTTCTCTTAGTTCCTCGTTCTTAATCTTATCATACCATCTCAGTCCCTCTATCAACGTAAACATCCATTTATAAAGGTCTGCAGTTTTCTGGTGGTTTCTTTTGTTGCCCTACATGTATCCGAGACATAAAACGGTACTGACTTGACATTTGATTGAAAGATTCTCAGCTTTGTGTTTGTTTTGATCTCCTTTGACTTCCATATCTTACTCAATGCAATAAAGTTGCCCCTTACTTTTTTATTCTTATCTAGACATCTTTGTTTGTTGCCCCATTCTGTGTCTATGTTGCTACCAAAGGTATGTGTACGATTCTACATCTTGTAGAGCTGTTTCCTCCAGCATTATCTGGTTAACATTTACTGCATTTTTTCTCATGACCTTGATTTTTTGACTGTGTATTTTCAAACCTAGTTGCTGAGACTTATTATTTATAATATTCATTTTATGTTTAATCTGTCCGTGATTGTGGGACAGTACTGCCAGATCGTCTTCAAAATCCAGGTCCTCAAGTGTCAATTGTATTTCCAATCTGTTATCTGTTGTTGCTGATTTCATGATCCAATCTATGACCATCAAGAACATGAATAGTGATAACAGGCATCCCTGTCGCACCCCCGTTCTTATCTCAATGGATTCCGTCAATTGGCCGTCATGCATGACTGCTTTTCATTCCTTCATATGTTTCCTTTATTAAGTTTGCAATCTTGGGAGGAACTCCATAGTGTTTTAATAGTTTCAACCCAACTATGAAATGCGTTGCCTGAGAAAAGTTACCAACAACACAAGAAAAGACAGAATCACCAACATCAGCATAAGAAAGAAAGTTGGCACAAAACCGTGCTTGAATTATATAGATAAACAAAGAATGAAGTGGTTTGGCCACTTAATAAGAATGCATCCAAACTCCACAGTATACAGAGTCTTCTACAACAGAACATCGGGAAAGAAGGCAAGAGGAAGACCACGGAAAAGATGGTTAGATGGCGTAGCAGAATCCTGTGAAAGAGCAAAGATAACAATCACACAAGCCACCAGAACAGCGCAAGACAAAAACAGAAAACCACGACACTGGGCAACAACCCGGTAGCAGTGTGACGACAAAAGAAGAAGAAGAACCCAACTATTGATATGAATAATCGCCTGAGTGGTTACCGGGGCCCAAATTTGGGGTGTAAAGAATAGAACCACTGTTACCTTCCACGCATGTCGTAAGAGGCGACTAAGGAGGTTTGGCTGAAATCGGATGCATGTGTCCTAAACGTGTAGAAGTCTTATGCGTTTAGGGGCCTACCAAATCAATGTGCAACGTATACACGTTCTTGACAAAGATCAAACGTATCACAAAGAGTGATTAAAATTGGTCGTAAAGAACGAACGCAAAGAAGAAGAAGAAGATATGAATAATATAATCTTAATAAACATTCACACAATTATAAAAGCCCATTTAAGCCTGCACAAAACAAACAATAATATCACCGCTGTCAAACACATTATTGTTTTTTGGAAAACCCCAACTTCAATTTTTACACGCTGTTTCGATGTACCTCGCATGAATATTTGACTAAACAGCGTCCATGACAACTCTCAGGGGAGATCACTCTGTCATGACTAATGGAAACGACAACTCGGCTCAAATAGCAATAACATTAGGGGGAACCACTCAAAAGCAGATCATTGATGGAGTCAGTGTGATCTCGTAAAATACACGTGAAATTGAATCAAAGGCTTGTGGTGCAATTAAATCTACATTGCATCTCGTTAGTGTTTAGACTTTGACATGTGATACACAGAAAAACACACAGAGAAGTTGGATCTAAATCTGGAATTTATAACCCCTTCGATCTAGTATCTATATCCCTTCGATTTATGCTCTTTAGCTTCTGAAACAGAACAGGAGATTAGAGTTTAAGTTCTGTGGAAATTATTCCATGTAGTTTTCTAGTTTTTGTTGTTCTTGCTGCACGCGTGTTTGTTAGGTTTAAAATTGTATTTGTATCGTATATTGTATGCATACCTGATTGTGTTTGTACCTGTCCAGCTGTATTATCTACCTACTGAACCTTTTCGACGAACTATGTATCTGATAGAGTTTGTACCTGTAGAGGTGAATTATCTACCTGTATTTGTTTGAACCTGTTTGACGAACTATGTACCTGAATGAGTTCGTACCTGTAGAGGTAAATTATCTACCTGTATTTGTTTGAACCTGTTTGACGAGTTATGTATCTGAATGAGTTTTGTACCTGTAGAGGTGAATTATCTACCTGCATTAGTTTGAACCTGTACGACGAACTATGTATCTGAATGTGTTTGTACCTGTGGAGGTGAATTATCTACCTGCATTTGTTTGAACCTGTTGACGAGTTATGTATCTGAATGAGTTTGTACCTACCTTTTCACCTGTACTACCTAAAAGTGTTTGTACCTAGAGGTTCGGTGCTCATCTCTCTTGCGCATGGTACCATATTCCCTCGTGAAGCCATCGGAATATTTTTCCAGAGATCCCTGATCTCAATATAGGTGAGATCAAGCTCCTAGTCCTGTCGGAGACGGACGATAAAACGGAGGTTCCGTGTTCAATTTGAGCACGTAAAAGAACCCTTGGCAGTACAAAATTGAGAAGAGCAGGCTGGAAAGCCACTACCCAGACCAAACTCATTAGTAAAGACTTTAAAAAATACAAATTCCTACAAAAATATCTTCACGATCTTCAAAATTACATCGAGGATCCTTGAGAGTGCTACGGAGCTCGTGTATTGCAGTTGAGATCTTCCTGTGTAAGAAAGAGATCGTAGCACACAGGGTTACTCACAGAAGTGCAATGATGATGGTCCTATCAATCAATCAATAAAAATCTGTTATATCATCTATTTACCTGAATGGGTATTGACAAATAAAAAAAATGTATCTCGTTACTGTCTGTAATACCGCTTTTTAGGACGGTGTAGGACAAGGAGGACGCGTATCTGTGGAATTTAATGGTCGCATGTCTAGTGCAGACGTCACGAAACTGTTCAGATTAGGAGTTTTCTTTATGCCTCCTACTGAAAAAAACCTCATTGGTCTTACTGGGGATTTAACCCTTGTCTTCCGGGTGGGAGCAGCGTTCTAATCTATTCGGCCAGACGCTCCTGAGCAGGATTGCCACAATTTGGCCTTTTTTAAGGCTAGATTAGATAAATGTTGCCTTTTTTTGAAAGTGGTTGGCTGTAAAAGAAAAATATGTTTGGCCTTTTGGCCGATTCTAGACCTTTTTCATATTTCGACTTTTTTTCTAAAATGCGTTTAATCCTTAAAAGTAAATTGGGTAAATTTACTCACTGTAATAATTTTATTGGTTTTGATTGGTATTGTTAAAAAATAAGAACAGAATTTCTTTTATCTAACAAATATTGCAAGGATTTTACTGTATCCCTAATATGGTAAAAACTTAACTACTGATAAAGTGTATGATGCTAGTCATGAAGGGCGCAGAGTCTTTTGAGAAGAGACTTATGTACGAGCTGAACAATAAGAGAGAAAAGCGAAAACTCAGAAGTTGTCACAGTAAAACACTTGCCTATTGACCGTCTGTAAAGATGAAAAGGGCCATATATGTATGATGCTAGTTTCAGTGATGATGATAGTGATGACCTTGATTTGGAACTCTTCTTATGATGTGAGTATGAAATAGCACTGTGTTTCATCCTGGCTTATTTTGGCCATTTAGTGCCAGTGTTTGGCCAATTTTCTCAGTTTTGAGTCGGCAACCCTGCTTCTGAATGTATATCTACCAACTATATTACCTATCATTATGGACACCCGCAGACATTTTTTCAAGGAATGAAAAGGGGTTAAGGGGGTGAGTGGAGTGGCAAAATGAACAAGAAATTGTAATTGATGGCTTACTACGCGGAAATGGGGAAGAATCAGATTCAGATTAGATTTCGCTTGCTGGTTCCATGTAAAGAACTATATGTTTAAGTCATAGCTAGTCTGCTACAATCATACACAATGTGTTTTGTCATACATCCATTTTCCAGGGCCGCCCCACCCCATTTTCCTTAACGTGTCGACGCCCATGCTTAACTATATAAATATGTAAGCACTTAATATATCATTTACCTTACTGAAAGTATGATGCTCGTCCATCACGGGTGATGATGACCACACAAATTTCATCCAAGGGAATATAGTTGCATTATGTTTGTCTGTGTGTGCGTAGATGACTAGTGAGCCCGATACGGGCTTGAAATGTTCGTGTACAGTGTGGGCAAGGTATACTTGCACTTGTGGGAAGTTTTACTGCCTTTCTGTTTTGACGTCTTTGTTCCATCCGTGCTGTTCTACCTGCCTCGCAGGCCGAGGAACCGTGTCGAAGAAGTGTGCGCCATGCTGATCTGTCTTGAGCAACATTCTCCCAGTTGTCAACATCTATGCCAAAGGATTTCATCGAATTCTTGAGTGTGTCTTTGAATCGCTTTTTCTGGTCCCCCTGTGAGCGTTTACCGCTATGCAGTTTACCATGAAAGAGTCGTTTGGGTATTCTGCAATCCGGCATTCGAGCCACATGTCCTGCCCATCTTGTCTGGGACTGTATCAAGATTGTGTAGATGCTGGGGAGAGAAGCTCTTTTAGGACCTCTGTGTCTGGGATCATATCCTGCCATTTGATGTTCAGTATTTTTCTGAGGCAGGTTGTGTGAAAGTGGTTTAGCTTCCTTGCGTGTCGCTGATGTACAGTCCAAGTTTCGCACGCGTGAAGAAGGACTCTGAGAACGACAGCTCGATATACCTTCAGTTTTGTGAGTTGGCCACTGAAGGTATATATACCTACAATATCACCTGTCTAATGAATTTATGTGTATCTATTATATCACTTATCTACCTGAAGGAATCAATTATTTACCTGAATCTTTCTGTACGGCTTACCTTAACATGTCTGGTAATATTAGTTCATCTGTTTACTTGGATATACCTGTTTCAATATCACCGATTTCATTTTTTTTTCACCTGTCTGTCTTTAATAAAAAATAACATGTTCGTAGTTATTTCAGATCTTAAGGTATGACGTGTCTGTTAATTCTTCTTCTTTTTCGAACGCTGCACATCGAATACTTGTTAAACCCCCACTGTGTGATTTGTATGTGATCTGAGCCTAAGAGCGAGTGCATGTTGTGCAGTTATGCGCCTACAAGTAGGCCAGCACATTCAATTTCTGCAACGCTTTTACTTACTAGGTAACTTCCTAGGCCCCTACCTCAATCGCCTCTTACGACATGCTTATTCGGTTGTAGTGTTACTTTTTTTGCTTTCTTTATGGGCCTCTGCACCACACATGAGCATGTTTTTTGTCTATTGTCTTTTGTCTATTGTCTATTCCCAGGTGGAAGATGTAGTTGGCTGTCCACTCTTGCTGTTAAGCGTAGGGATGAGAGCTTTAATTTGCGTTCTAGGGCTAGATGAGTCACCCTTGTTGTGTTGTATCCGTGTTTATGTAGTGTGGTCTTGATATTGTCTATCCATCTTTTTCTTGGTCTTCCTTAGCTCTAGTACCCGATCTCTTTTTATTGTATGCTGTTATTGGTGGTTGGTTGTACGCGTATTTCATTCTCATTAAATATCAAAATTACTGCATTTGTTGTTTTTCGATGTATTCGGTGCATGAAGTTGTACCCACTATTGTTTTTTTGTTTTTTGTATCCAATAATAACCATGATGGATCGTGTGATGTGGGAATCGTGGGGGCGAATATTATTTGCATCCTAGCGGTGGTTACGTTTCTGTCCATAACTTTCGGAAACAGACTTTATTGTATTCACTCGCTTTACCTAGTCTTTTTGAGAAGCTTCTTTCAATGTGTTTTTTTTTTTTTTGGTATTGTCAAATATTCATTTGTTTTTTCTATTCACGTTCTATTCTCTATCTCCCACACATGCCCACTCTCTCTCGATGTTTCTTTCTATCTTTCTCTCTCTTTCACTCACCCTTACAACTTCCGTGGTTATCTTTCTCTCTCTCTCTCTCTCTCTCTCTCTCTCTCTCGCACACACACTCTCTCTGTTTCTCCCTCACTCTTTCTCACTCACTCTTCCAACTTGCGTGGCAATCTCTGACACACACTCTCTCTGCATCTTTCTATCTTACTCTCTCTCTCCCTTTCAACTTGCGTGGCTATCTCTTTCTCGCACACATTCTCTATATCTGTATCTCTCTCTATGTCTCTCTCTTTCTCTCTTTTTCATACCCTTACAACTTGCGTGACTATCTCTTTCTCCCACACACAGACACACACGCTCTATCTTCTCTGCCTCTCTTACTCGCCCTTTCTACGTGCGTGGCTATCTCTCTCTCTCTCAGTCACTCTCTCACTCACTCATTCTCCCTCCCAACTTGCGTGGATTAATTCAGTATTCATAGAAACGGAATAAAGGATACAGGAAAAAGAAAGAAAAAAATCCAGGCCTAGCCAGAAACTTGATCCACGGAACGATTGCTGCCAATTTATATTCAAGGGATCCCGGCTTTATCGCGATTTATAACGATTCCTGGCTTTTATGTCCTTGTTTCTGATTGCGGGAACGAGATACGAATAAATGTCTTGTAGGAAATATTGGCAGCGCCGAAATGGCTTTTACTCCCGTGTTGAAAGAAAGTTGAGGGAAGAATAGTGCTGGCGTAGATTGGGAGGGGGGAGGGTTACGTTAGATTACAGGATTTTTTGGCAGTGAACAACGACAGGAAGACACTAGAAGAAGATGTTGAGTTGAAAGGGTAACTAGAACTGTCAGTTTGAGGAGGTTCTAGAACATATCTTTTTGTTGTGCGTTAGTTGCAGACAATATGTCTCAAAGAGTTGCAGAATAAAATGGTATATTTGCAGACAGTATGTCTCAAAGAGTGCCACAATAAAATAGTATATTTGCAGACAGTATGTCTCAAAGAGTGTCAGAATAAAATGGTATATTTTCAGACAATATGTCTCAAAGAGTTGCAGAATAAAATGGTATATTTTTAGACAGTATGTCTCAAAGAGTGTCAGAATAAAATAGTATATTTGCAGACAGTATGTCTCGCAGAGTGTCAGAATAAAATAGTATATTTGCAGACAGTATGTCTCAAAGAGTGTCAGAATAAAATAGTATATTTGCAGACAGTATGTCTCAAAGAGTGTCAGAATAAAATAGTATATTTGCAGACAGTATGTCTCGCAGAGTGCCACAATAAAATAGTATATTTGCAGACAGTATGTCTCACAGAGTGCCACAATAAAATAGTATATTTGCAGACAGTATGTCTCAAAGAGTGTCAGAATAAAATAGTATATTTGCAGACAGTATATCTCGCAGAGTGCCACAATAAAATAGTATATTTGCAGACAGTATGTCTCGCAGAGTGCCACAATAAAATAGTATATTTGCAGACAGTATGTCTCGCAGAGTGCCACAATAAAATAGTATATTTGCAGACAGTATGTCTCAAAGAGTGTCAGAATAAAATAGTATATTTGCAGACAGTATGTCTCGCAGAGTGCCACAATAAAATAGTATATTTGCAGACAATATGTCTCAAAGAGTGTCAGAATAAAATAGTATATTTGCAGACAGTATGTCTCGCAGAGTGCCAGAATAAAATAGTATATTTGCAGACAGTATGTCTCGCAGAGTGCCACAATAAAATAGTATATTTGCAGACAGTATGTCTCACAGAGTGCCACAATAAAATAGTATATTTGCAGACAGTATGTCTCAAAGAGTGTCAGAATAAAATAGTATATTTGCAGACAGTATGTCTCGCAGAGTGCCACAATAAAATAGTATATTTGCAGACAGTATGTCTCGCAGAGTGCCACAATAAAATAGTATATTTGCAGACAGTATGTCTCGCAGAGTGCCACAATAAAATAGTATATTTGCAGACAGTATGTGTGGAGTCCGTAAACAGCCAGAGACTAGCCAAAGTGGAGAAAACTGTTTAAGCCATCTGCTTCACAAGGAGTAGAAAAGCATAAATCATCTTCTTATTGCGTTTTTACTAGATTGTGACTTCGGATTCTGTAATAAAGGCAGCCGACTCCCTCAGATTGTCAACCACGCCATACAGTTTGTCTTGGACGCTGGTGTAAGTGGGCCACCTCTTTCTTCTCAGGTCTGCATACTGGAGGCAGTTCTGTAGGATGTACTCTGTTGTCATACTCGTCAAGACACAGGGAAATAGGTTGTTGGTGCCTATCTTGAATTTAATG
The DNA here is from genome assembly GCA_020796225.1 of Arion vulgaris. NCBI lineage: Eukaryota > Metazoa > Mollusca > Gastropoda > Stylommatophora > Arionidae > Arion > Arion vulgaris. Next base: position 14,155,542 of record CM036776.1, on the reverse strand, counting down.
TATAGGTGGTGTCTCATTCTATTGTGACCCGTCCGGAGGCGAAGTATGGCTTTTTAGTCCCTTCTGGACAGCTGGTAATACCCATCGTCCTTGTGTTTTTGGTGTTCTTTATTCCATTTTGCTTTGTTATGCCCATTGGCGATGACTTTTGCTTCGTCACAGCACTTACTATATCCCAAATTTTTCCATTTTCTTAAAACTGGACCATATCTTCTCGAAAAAATAAACTCACTATCCAACCAACAACACACATGTTCATCATGAGAATAAACTCCCTATCCAACCAACACACATGTTCATCATGAGAATAAACTCACTATCCAACCATCCAACCAACACACATGTTCATCATGAGAATAAACTCACTATCCAACCATCCAACCAACACACATGTTCATCATGAGAATAAACTCACTATCCAACCAACACACATGTTCATCATGAGAATAAACTGACTATCCAACCAACAACAAACATGTACATCATGAGAATAAACTCACTATCCAACCAACAACAAACATGTACATCATGAGAATAAACTCACTATCCAACCAACACACATGTTCATCATGAGAATAAACTGACTATCCAACCAACAACAAACATGTACATCATGAGAATAAACTCACTATCCAACCAACAACAAACATGTACATCATGAGAATAAACTCATTATCCAACCAACAACAAACATGTACATCATGACAATAAACTCATTATCCAACCAACAACAAACATGTACATCATGAGAATAAACTCATTATCCAACCAACAACAAACATGTACATCATGACAATAAACTCACTATTCAACCAACAACACACATGTACATCATGAGAATAAACTGACTATCCAACCAACAACAACACATGTACATCATGAGGGAGTCAGCGTGGCGTAGAGGTTAAGTGCCCGCCTCTTGTTCCAAATGTACTCGGTTCGCACCCTCGAGGAGCATCCAGATATTTTTCCTAAATCCCCGATCTCATTGTAGGTAAGATCGAGTTCTTTGTTATATTGGAGACGGACGATAAAACGTAAGTCCCGTGTTCAATTTGAGCACGCAAAGGAACTCTTGGCAGTTTAAACTCGAGAAGAGCAGGCTGGAAAGCCGCTTCCCGGTCCAAATTTATAAGAAAAGTTTGCAAATAAAATCCCTACAAAAATATCTTGACCATCTTCTGAATTACATAGGGCCCTCATTGGCATTACGAAGTCCACCACGGGGCCCTCATTGGCATTACGAAGTCCACCACGGGGCCCTCATTGGCATTACGAAGTCCACCACGGGGCCCTCATTGGCATTACGAAGTCCACCACGGGGCCCTCATTGGCATTACGAAGTCCACCACGGGGCCCTCATTGGCATTACGAAGTCCACACACTACCACTGAGATCTTCCACACACTACCACTGAGATCTTCCACACACTACCACTGAGATCTTCCACACACTACCACTGAGATCTTCCACACACTACCACTGAGATCTTCCACACACTACCACTGAGATCTTCCACACACTACCACTGAGATCTTCCACACACTACCACTGAGATCTTCCACACACTACCACTGAGATCTTCCACACACTACCACTGAGATCTTCCACACACTACCACTGAGATCTTCCACACACTACCACTGAGATCTTCCACACACTACCACTGAGATCTTCCACACACTACAACTGAGATCTTCCACACACTACCACTGAGATCTTCCACACACTACCACTGAGATCTTCCACACACTACCACTGAGATCTTCCACACACTACCACTGAGATTTTCCTGTGTTAAAAAAAAAAAGAGATCGGAGCACATATGGTAACTCACCGTAGTTCAATGATGATGGTCCTATCCAGTGGCGGCTGGTCTTTAAGGTCCAGTGGGCCGAGCCCCACCAAAAATAATGTGTAACGTGTATAAATTAAAATATAACCTAACCCAATACATGATTTTCCACACAAAATATGTCTGGCCCCACCAATAAAACTTAGCACGAGCCGCCACTGGTTCTATCAATCAATCAATCAAACCAGTCCCTACAAATGAGTGTTTTAACTAAAATATAATGAAAGTTCTAGCAAAGATCTAATGGAACTTCTGACGGAATTTGATGACCTGATCTAATGTTCTGACAATGTCTACATTATATCAGAGGTACCTACATTAGACAACAAAGACTGGAGCTGTAAAATCTGATCACAGTTCACTGAATTGTAGCTCTTCGTTCTGATAATCTTGTTTGTATAAACAAGAGAGTACGAAATATAATAGTGACTAATCATTGAACGTTTAACTCTCACAAGACAATAAGCCACATGATAAACTGTATCGGTTCTATGATAAACCACTTCACATACCAAACATTTTTATTTGAAAGAAATTATTCAAACTATCAATCTGGTGCTTCTTCTTCTTCTTCTTCTTCACCGTTCAACTCCCAACGGAGCACATGTCTTCAACAAACTTCTTTCAGCTTTTCCTCTTTCCTGCCATCCCTTCCAATTCTTTCCATGTTTTACCTATCCTTTTAATATCAGTCTCCAACTCATTTCTCCTGGTCGGTCTAGGCCTTCCCCTACTCCTATTTCCCTGCGGTTTCCAAAACAGTGCATGCGTTGCAATGCTCTCGATCGGTCTTCTCAATCTGTGTCATATCCATCGCCAACGTCTCTTCCTGAGCTCTTTCTCCACTGGTACCTGCGTAGTTCCTTCTCTGAGTTCCCCGCTTGTAATCTTAGCATACCATCTCAGTCCCTCTATTCTACGTAAACATCCATTTATGAAGGTCTGTAGTTTTCTTGTGATTTCTTTTGTAAGCTGGTGCTATTGGTGTATAATTCTATGTAGAGTACAGTAGATTCATTTATGAAACACAGCTTTCATTTCTACGTATTATGATATGTTAAATAGTGTTCTGATGTTCAACCACAGAAAAATATCATAGTTTTTAGTGTATCCAATTCTATTCTAAAAACAGCACGTAAAACCAGGTTTTAGTGTGCACATACTAAACAACTAAAATCAGTATGGATGGAACTAATAGAAAAATAAAGATCAGAATACTAAGAGCCTACATAGTCACAGCGACAACGTATGAGTGTGAAACATGGACATTTAACAAGGCAGTGGAGAAACAAATATGTGCTTTTGAATATAAGTGTTATAGGAAAGATATGGACAAAGAACAGAACAAATAGATCAATCCAGAAAGAACTCAAAATCAAAGAATAATGTCTGATGCTAGAAATAGTAATGAGAAAATTTGAGTATTTTAAGGGCTGGAGAAGACCATTATGGAAACAGACAAACACGATACAGGGCTACAATCCTGTAGCAGTGTAGCGACAAAAGAAGTAAAGAAGAAAAGGAACCTACTTATGATATAAATAATCAGTATACACACATTTTACTATCTCTTGAAGAAAACTAAGCAGTTATAAATCTGCCCAGAAAAACAATGAGTTCGCTATTAACTAATAACAAACTAAATGCCGTAGAATGCACCAAGATTGTATATTAAAATAACCCAAGTGCCGTATACTGCGCCAGGCATTGTTTCATATGGGCTAAATAGGCTTTAATGCATTCTGATCAAATTACCAGCTTTTAATTTACAACAACCCTGTCTATTTCTACATAGTAGTCCGGTCAAGAGTTCAGTTTTACAAATTTTGATTTTATGAAATGACATGGAATGAAAATATGTCCAAAAATTAACACCGTGTTTTTCAATTCAATAGAGAATGTGCTAAAGACTGAATACAAATATTGACTAAACGTTCAATACAGAAATAAGGGTTTCTATGACGAAATGGTTAAAACGTTTGTCTGGCGTTCTGAACGTTGGGGGTTCGAATCATAACCAAGTCCAATGTGCACATTTTTCATGAGATCCTATGATTTCTGCCGGAGCTATGTTGTTCATGCTTTGTGCAACACTCTCGGTCCATGGCGTGTCATTTCTGCCGACAAGGACGGAGGCATACAATGAAACTAGTTGCAATGAAGTCAATCCTTGCCATCAGACATTTTTTCAATATAAAAATAACGTTTAATGTTGCTACAAACCACAACAGACTAATGTAACGTTTCCAAATTATGCATTACCACAGACCACCTTTTAAATACATTTTGCAGCCGCGGACACCCAAAGTTTCTTTATGGGAAAATGGACTGGAATTAATGATCTTTGGGTCACAATAGTAAACAATGTTCTCAGATTGTGGGAAACTTCAAATGATCTTTCATTTTGTCCTGTCATACATTTAGACTCCGGTCTGGTCCGGGTCCTTTGATTTCACAGCGAAACTAGTTTACCACTGTTTTTATACATATTTTAAAAAAACATTGCCCTCCATTGGATTTCTGGGACTTCATTTACTGGGACAGTTGTTGTATCTGACTCTCAGTCGATGCTTCACAAGATCCAGAAGGGCAGGTTTCGGTATGAGTGGATGTCGTCTATAGAAGTTTCTAACCTCCAGCGGCTTACGTGGATATACTGTCCTGGGCATGCGGGTGTTTACGGTAATGAGAGAGCGGACAGGCTTGCATCAACAGCATCGATTGTTGGGGAGTTGAAGATGGATAAGGGGATATTCTTCGGTCTCTTCGCGACTGTCTGTTGGATGAGGACACTAAAATCGATGTTGAATCGATCAAACGATTTAAGCAGTTTGGAGTTACCCGTTGTTCAAGTCGAACTGGATGCCTGAGAGGCAGAGTGAGAGGTGTGTTTAATCAGCGAGCCACAGGAACCATCAGTATGTATACTCTTCGATATCTTTTGGGGGAGACTGAGCACCTATTAGTTTGCCCAGAGTGCAATGACGTCAGTTTAGTAACCAATAACCAATAACCAATAAAAAAAACCCATTATTTTCCTGTTTGAAATGTCAAAGATCATAATATTTCTTCAATCGCTTGAGGGCCCCTTGTATCACGCGGCCCGCGGACCGTCCAGTTTGGGAAACGCTGGACTGATATGTCATCTATTTAAAAAGCTAAAGATAGAACTTTCTGATAAGTTTCACTGTGACACAGACTAAATGACGACAGAACATCTGTTACTAAAGTGCTTTAGAAATGTGGAGTAGAGATAGAGAGTATGTGTCTGGTCATCATAGATACGGCGCCGGGACAGGCTTGTTGAAAACGATAACAGATTGCGGCTGACAACAGATTCAGTTAACATATTCAAACTGACATCTGCTATTGATCGAAAAGAAGAGTTTGAAATAATAATAATTTCTCTAGTACCGTTATACGCTACTTAGGCCTGCAAGCAATTTTTTTCCATATCACTCTATCCTGGGCAGCTCGCTCAATCTCCTCCATGGAACTGAGACCGATATTTCTTGCCTCTCTCAGCAAAGTTCGTTTCTCCATAGGTCGTCATCTCTTTCTTGAACCATCTGCATCCCACTTCAATGCATTCTTTGATACTCTTTGATCATTTCTTCTCAAGGTGTGTCCAACATATCTCCATCTTCTCTTTCTTATAACAGTTGTTACTAGTCGTTGACGATATAAGGAAAGATTGCAGTAAAACTATGTAGCAATGGCGAAACACGTAGTAACAAAGTAATGCAGTTTTACAAAATACAAAAACAATAACAATACATCGCAACGTTTCGACCAAAAGACCTTTATCAAGCAAACGTTACAACAGAAGTGACGAATTTCACAACACACTACATATAGACCACGACAGAAACGTGTTCTAGTCGTTGACCAGACATGTCTCTGATTTCATCACTTCTTCTGAATTCGTTCCATTTTATGTTCATTATTTTCACAGACATCTATTTTCAAATGCATTCAACTTGCTTTATATATCTTTAGTCATTTTCCTACTCTCGCTGGCATATGTTAGGATTTAATGTGTTAGCAATGCAGATTAAAGAATAGTAACCGGCAGATATCAACATGGGCACTGACAAAAGAACAAGAAAGGAAAATTACCACATGCGAAATGAGATGCTTGAGGAAAGCAGTAAATAAAACAAGAAGAGACCATATAAGAAATGAGGAAATTAGAAGAACAGTCGGAACAACACATGCTATTAGATTCATTGAAAAACAGAGACTCAAATGGTTTGGCCACTTGGTGAGAATGAACCTGAATACACCAGTTGCAAGAGCGTACAACCTGAAAATGGAATCATCAAGAGGAAGGGGCAGACAAGAAAAGATGGGTTGTTGGAGTTACAGACATCTTAAAACTCCCTAATACCACAGCATATCAAGTGACCGAACGTGCACTATCTCGGAAACCGATCACCTGCTACGCCTAGCGGCAAAAAAGTAGTGAAGGACACAAGAAAGAAAGAAAGAACCGGCAGAATATATTGATTACAAGTTTTATATTAGGACCAGTTTTAAACAATTAAAATGAATGAAATATTTGGCATATCCTTTACATGACATCGCAATCAAACACAATTAACGAGTTATTAATTTTCTAGTCACCACTTATACGTTCAGTAGTTTGTCATTGCTTTCTGAACGGTGAGGATTATTTTTACTTTTAGTAAAATTCCACAGGAACAACGTTGCTTTCAAATTGCCCTCCGCGGATTTGATTCATGTACTCGTGGATTGTTTACTACCGTTACGTCACAGACACCTACTCAGATTACAATCAATAATGATAATTGGGGTCAGTTCAGTAGATTTCTGTATTGATTGATTGATTGAAAGGACCATCTTCATTTCACTTCGGTAAGTAATCATGGGGCAGGGTCCCAGGACGCAGAGGCAGAGGCAGACCAAGAAGAAGATGGCTACAAGATATTAAAGAAACCATGAATATGACCATCGACGAAGTGGCTGAATTGGCTAGAGACAGAGTGAATTTCAGATGTGCTGCAAAGAGAGCAACGTCTTATAAAGGATACGCACCTTGATGATGATGATAAAGTAATCATGTGTGCTTCGATATCTTTCTTACACAGGAATATATCAGCTGCAGTTCACGAGCTCTGTAGCACCGGCGATGGTCCCCGATGTAATTTTAAAGATGGTGAAGATATATTTGAAGAAATTTTATTTTTTATTCTTTTCTAATGAAGCGGCTTTCCAGTCTGCTCTTCTTGATTTTAAACTGCCAAGGGTTCTTTACGTGCTCAAATTGAACACGGTACATACGTTTTATCTTCCGTCTCCAATAGGACTAGGAACTCGATCTCACCTACACTAAGATCAGGGATCTCTGGGGAAAAAATCATATGGCTCCACGAGGGAGCGAACCTGATACCATTGGCGCGAGAGACATGCACCTAACCTTTACGCCACAGATACCCAAGAGATTTATGGTTTAAAATGTACAAGACCAGTGGGTTTATAAAATAACGTCAATCCCGTTGTTTATAGTAGCTATAAATAGTGAAATAAATATTATCGTATGAATAGTAATAAATTGGAGGGCATATATATATATTTATATTTATATATATATATAAATATATATATAAGGCAGTTGATAGTCATGTGTGTATTCCATTTCACCTTTGGACATCCCCTGAAAATGCTTCTTCATTCCAAACGTATGGACTTTGTCTTTCCTTTGGATGCAACAGTTGGGAAGAGAGGGAGTTTGTGAAAAATGGGCAAGGCACATTCCCCATATCAGCTGCCCAGGCTAGGCACATTCCTCATATCAGCTGCCCAGGCTAGGCACATTCCCAATATCAGCTGCCCAGGCTAGGCACATTCCCATATCAGCTGCCCAGGCTAGGCCCATTCCTCATATCAGCTGCCCAGTGTAGGCACATTCCCAATATCAGCTGCCCAGGCTAGGCACATTCCTCATATCAGCTGCCCAGGCTAGGCACATTCCCAATATCAGCTGCCCAGGCTAGGCACATTCCTCATATCAGCTGCCCAGTGTAGGCACAAATGAAGAGGAGGACACTTTATCCTTCCTTCAGCTCTGACACAACACGGAACGTCACCAAAACATTGGTTTTATTATGTCAGGGAAACAAGGACAGCCTACTCAAGGCACTAGAGAAGACTTAATATCTTTCACCTTCGATGTCTCCGCAAGATTATGAACATCAGGTGGTACGACAAGATAACTAACTCTGAAGTACTGCAACGTGCAAACTTGCCTTCTATCATGGACATGTTCAGCAGTAGAAGACTTAGATGGCTAGGGCATATGCGAAGAATGGAAAATGACCACATTCCAAAACAAATGTTGTTCTGTGAACTTTCGGAGGGGAAGAGGCACCAAGGCAGAACACTGCTCAGATATAAAGATGTCTGCAAGACCTCAATGAATAACTTTTCTATCGGTCCCAGCAGATGGGAACAACTGGCTAATGATCGAGATATATGGAAAACAACATTGAGCAAAGGTGCAGAATCTTTTGAAGAGAGACTTAGGAATGAGCTGAAAGACAAGAGAGACAAGCTAAAACTCAGAAATTATCACAGTGAAACTACTTGCCAACTGACCGTCTGTAAAGATGAAAAAGGCCATATATATATTTATGTATTAATGTGATAATAATAAAATAAAATGTCCCGAAGCCTTTACAGACTTTAGCATATGTAGTCACTTAACTTCACATTTCTAGTTCATAGTGTGCAGGGGGTAGAAGGGCCGATTCCTTTCCTCACTGTGGAACATTGAGAGTGGGATTGAACCCACAGACCTCTTGTTCCCGAGTAACTAGTCTAACGCTTATGCAATACTCGAAACCGACGCACTATTAATGTGATAGCGAGTACAAAATTTAAAATTGGCACAACTATCCTGTGCCCCTGCAAAAAGCGGACATGACGGCAGAACACGTTCTGCAAGACTGTCAACTGATAGCAGGCATAAGAAAAGAAACCTGGCCCCAAAACACAGAGCTTCGCGAGAAGCTGTACGGAGGAACGAGTCCCTTAAAAACACGGTAAAATTCATGATAAAAGTTAGTTCATCAGTCTAGTCCAGGATCGCAACAGAAAGAGAAAACAAAACACAAGTGGAACCTGCAGAGTTGAGAATCGTTGCGCCGTTGAGGGCCAGAGAAAGCGAGCTAACATCCTAATGTCGGAGACCCTCGGCGGTGCTACAGAGTTCGTTTACAGCAGCTGAGATCTTCTTGTGTAAGAAAGAGATTGGAGCACACATGGTTATTACCCGAAATGAAATGATAATGGTCCTATCAATCAGTGGATCAGTCAGTTATGTCTAACCTAGATCATGTATGCCCCACCTGTAGTAAGGGAATGTGTTCGAGAATTAGACTCTACAGTCACCTCCACATTAACCAGCGAGGTGCAACAGGATATGTCTGAGGCTGTTATCGTCATTGCTTCCGATGGACGGTTATTATTACTATTACCCAGTGCCAACAAATGTGTACACAGAATCTACAAGTGGTACACAATGTCGTGCCATATAGCATTTGTGGAACTCAACAACATTCAGGGATTCAAAAAAGGGTCCGGCCGTCTGGTTCCGAGGACCCAAGAGAAGCAAAAGTAGTACCACTACGACCTACAAGACATGTCGTAAGAGGCGACTGATGTAGGACCTAGGGAAGCTACCCTTGTAAATAAAAAATAAGCATCGCAGAAATCTGATGTGCTGGCTTACTTGTAGGCGCACAACTGGCGCAACGTATAATTGCTCTTGGATCACATACAAATCACAGAGAGTGATTAACAAGTGGTTGATATGAAGCGTTGGAAAAAAGAAGAAAGAGTTAATGTGAAACAAATAATAAATGTGAGAGACAAGATTTGCGTCAAACCAATTTATAAGCTTCACCACGCGCGATTTATCAAAATTATGTCCATGTGGATTCAATAAAAATGTTGATAGATAGAGTTTGCACAGCGAAACAATATATTTATGTTCAGAGAAAGCACTCATTTTTCATATCGTGAAATGAAGGCAATAGTCCAGTTGATATAGTGTGGAACGAAATTTGTTCTTCTCTCTTTGAACGCTCTATATCGACCAATCTTAGTGATTTGTGATCTGAGCCTAAGAGTGATTGCATGTTGTGTCAGTTATGGGGGTGGGGGTCCTCAGTGGCGCAGAGGTTAGGTGCTCATCTCCCGTGCCAAAGGTATCAGGTTCGCTCCCTCGTGGAGACATCTGAATATTTTGTCCAGAGATTCCTGATCTCAGTGTAGGTGAGATCGAGTTCCTAGTCAAACCGTAGACGTACGATAAAACGTAGGTCCCGTTTTCAATTTGAGCACGTGAAAGAACCCTTGGCAGTTCAAAATCGAGAAGAGAAGGCTGGAAAGCAGCTGCCCGCGCAAAATTCATTAGAAAAGATTACAAATAAAATTCCTACAAAAATATTTTCACCCTCTTCTAAATTATATCAGGGACCCTCGCCGGTGCTACGGAGCTCGTGCACTGCCACTGAGATCTTTCTGTGTAAGACAGATATTGGAGAACACATGGTTTCCCTCCGAAGTGCAATGATGATGGTTTATTGAATAAGTTACGCGACTGCAAGTAGTAAACAAGATGACAACCTGGTTAGCTATGAAGAAGCAAAACCATCGCCAAAGGGCACTACAAAGCCAAATGTGATAAAGAACACCCAAAACATAACAAGAATTATGGATATTACCAACTGTCCATAAGGGATCAGACAGTTATACTTTGCCTCTGGACGGGTCACAACAGAATGAGAGACCACCTGTACACTAAATTCAAGATAGGCACCAACGACCTGTGCCCCTGTGGCTTAGCAAGTATGACAACAGAACATATCCTACAGAACTGACCCCAGTATGCAGACCTGAGAAGAAAGAGGTGGCCCACTTACACCAGCGTCCAAGACAAACTGTATGTATGGCTGATAATCTGAGGCAGACGGTTGCCTTTATTAGAGAATCCGAAATCCCAATCTAGTGAGAACGCAGAAGACAAACTGTATGGCGTGGCTGATAATCTGAGGCAGACGGTTGCCTTTATTAGAGAATCCGAAATCCCAATCTAGTGAGAACGCAGAAGAAGAAGAAGATCAGACGAAAAGAGACTAAATCGACAAGTCCTTATGTGGTCACCAGTTGGGAAAAGAAAACGTGGAAGACCTAAGACCACTCTTCAAAGAACAATCCTACAAGAAAGTAAACTATTGGGATGTAAAATCATACAAGATCTCCAACTGCTAGCAACGAATCGCATCACATGGAGCTCTAAAACCCCTGCCCCGTGTGCCGCTTTTTGGCTCTGAACGAACAAACTAACTATGTAAGAAGGCAGTGGATACAATTAATACAAAATGCAACTATTCAGAACCTTCATCTCTGGCCCAGGTCATTCTGATGTGAAGGACAATGAAAGAGCATTTGCACTGGCGGGCAATGATACAATCAAAAATGAGCTTCTATGGACATAAAGCAACACCATCAATTATGGACATGTTCGATGTATGTTGAAGATGATCCTCAAATGAACAATCCTTTTCAGATTTGGTAGTGAGGGTGCAGTCGTCAGCAAACAACAGGTTTGAGATGGTTGATTCTTTAAGCTTAGTGGAGGATTTTAAGCTACTGAAGTTGACTAGATTACCGTCTGTCTTGTATCTAATCTTGACCCCATGTTCATCGCATTTCCAAAAGACATCAATGAGCATGATAGCAAACATGTGGATGATTCATATATTACAGTGTAAGGGATGTAACCACAAATTTACAAACGGAGTTTGGAAAACGGGAAGAGTTGTCTGTGAGACGTAAGTTAAAAATGCAATTACAGTTATCTTGTGTTAAAATTTGTAGGGGCAGGATAATTAATACATTCATTTCAGATCGTGTCTAACATGATGTTAAGTAACAATGTATGCTATACTGTTTTTCATAAATTAGCACAACTTCTGAATAGTAATTTTCAAACGAGGAATAAGTTCCCAATTTTCTATTCAACCAAAACTCTCACTCCAATATTCGTTCTCCAAGAGTGACTTAGTATAGTTTTTACTAACAATCTGACTTAAAGCTGATATTAGCCACAGTCAACTCTAGATAACTAGGTCAGACAACTGACTGACGACTCCCTGACCTAGATCAGAAAATGGGGATGGAAATTACAGGTGTTTGATAGAACACGCTTTTTGCAATTTTACTCAATTCTGTGAGTCTATGGTTATTTATTGGTGAAAAATATTCATAATATTGATATTCCTTATTGTTAAACTTAACTTGTTGCATAATATAACTTCGATTTAGCATTTTGTGTTGATTTTAAAATGAATTCGTTTATATACAACAATATTGCAATGCGAGGTCACGTGGTGTAGTTGTGGTCTGATTTCCCAAAATTCTTACCTGAGTCCGAAGGCCTATGAGTTTATAGTTGGCTCTGTATGAGCACTGCCTCTCATATGACCAATGAAATAGGATACCATACTACGGTATAAATAATGGAAGTGGTACTATTAAGTGGCATGTTTTGTGTGTGACATCGTACAATAAGAGATAATAAGGAAAAAATTGATGTATTGTGTACAAATGAAGAGGCACGAAGGGTTTAAAGAAAACCATTGTGGATAGAAGTATCCCGGTCAAGAAGGGAAGAATAAGATAGTGGAGAATATTGATTCTTCTTCTTCGCGTTCGTTCTTCTATGCGACCAATTTAATCGTCCTTTTTGTGGTATATAATTGATCTTTGACAAGAACGACTAACGTTAAACCCTTGTTATAGGTCCCTACTTTTGTGTATATACCATACACGGGTGGCACGAGTAGCACGGGTAGCACGGGAAGGTCGGGTAGCATGGGTAACAGGTAGCACAGGTAGCACGGTAGCACGGTAGCACGGGTAGACAGGGTAGCACGGGTAGCACGGGTAGCACGGGTAGCACGGTAGCACGGGTAGCACGGGTAGCACGGTAGCACGGGTAGCACGGGTAGCACGGGTAGCACGTAGCAGGGCGGTGCACGGGTAGCACGGGTAGCACGGGTAGCACGGGTAGCACGGGTAGCACGGTAGCACACGGTGAGCAGGGTAGCACGGTGCGGGTAGCACAGTGCGGGTAGCACGGGTGCACGGGTAGCACGGGTAGCATGGGTAGACAGGTAGCACGGGTAGCACAGGGATGCACGGTAGCACGATGGAATGCACATTGGAGCACGGTAGCACGGTAGACACGGAGTAGATGGCAGTCTGGTTAGCACGGTAGCACGGTAGCACAGGTAGCAATGGGTAGCACGGGTAGCACGGGCTGAGTGAATGGGCACCGGGTAGCACGGTAAGCACGGTAGCACAGGTGCACAGATAGCACGGTAGCACGGGTAGAGGGTAGCACGGGTAGCACAGGTGCACGGTAGCACGGGTACACTGGTAGCAGGGTAGCACGGGTACACGGGTAGCACGGGTAGCACGGGTAGCACGGGTAGCATGGGTAGCACGGGTAGCACGGGTGCACATGGGTACAGGTGGCACGGTGCACAGGGTAACACGGGTACATGGCACGGGTGGATGGGTGCACAGGTAGCACAGGTAGAGGGTAGCACAGGTAGCACGGGTAGCACAGGTAGGGTGAGATGGAGCACGGGTACACGGTAGCTACGGGTGAATGGGTAGCACAGGTAGCACGGGTAGCAGGTAGCACGGGTAGCACGGGTAGCAGCGGTAGCTGGGTAGCACGGGTAGAATGGGTAGCACGGGTAGCAATGGGTAGCACGGGTAGCACTGGTAGCACGGTAGCACAGGGTAGCACGGGTAGAATGGCTAGAAGCACGGGTAGAATGGGAGCACGGGTAGACATGGGTAGCACGGTAGCACATGGGTAGCACAGGGTAGATGGGAGCATGGGTAGAGGGTAGCACGGGTAGCACAGTAGCACAGGTAGCACAGGTAGTGCATGAGGTACATCGGTGCATGGTGCACAGTACGGGTAAAAGGGTGTGAGGTAGCAGTGAAGGTACGGGGACGTGCGGGTAGAATGGCAGTAAGGGAAGGTAGATGGAGGTGCCGGTACCTGTAGCACTGCCGGTAAACATGTCGGCACGTGTGGTCGTACTCACAGGTGCGGTGCACGGCTGCAACAGGGAGGGTGCACGGGATGGCGTACCGTGCAGGTAACGGTGCACAGGTAGCACGGGTGGGTGACTGCACGTGCACGGTGGACACGGGTCACGGGTGCACGGGTCACGGTGCAGGGTAGCACAGGGACAGGTAGCACGGGTAGCACGGTAGCACGGTGCACAGGTCCAGTAAGGTACTGGTGCAGGTGCGGTAGCACGAGTGGATGGGTGAGGGCTGGGTAAGCTGGGTAGACGGGTAGAGGGTAGCACGTGTGCCGGCTAGGTACGCAGCACGTAGCCGGTAGACGGTGCAGTGCGGTGCGGAACGACACAGGTACCGTGCGGGTGCAGGTACACGGTGCAGTGCACGGGTAGCATGGTACGGTAGCACGGTGCGGAGTAGCACGGGTGAGGTGGCACGGGTCACGGTGAGGCAGGGTCGGTAGCACGGGTGCACGGTGCAGAGCACGGGTAGCAGTAGCACGGGTAGCACGGATGGGAGATGGGTGCACGGAGTGCACGGGTAGCACGGTAGTACGGGTAGCACGGGTGAATGGGAGCACGGGTAGCACGTGATGGGTACAGGTAGCACGGTGCAGGGAATGGACGGGGCAGGGGCACGTAGACGGTAGCACGGTGACGTGGTACACACCGTGATTAGCACGGGAATGGGTAGCACAGTGCGGTAGCATGGGTCACGGTAGCACGGTAGCACGGGTAACGGGTAGCACGGGTAGCACGGTAGCACGGTGCACGGGACACAGTGCTAAGGGTAGCACGGGTAGCACGGGTAGCACGGTGCACGGGTAGCACGGTAGCACGGGTAGCACGGTAGACGGGTAACGAGCACGGTAGACGGGTGATGGACACGGTAGCACAGGTAGAATGGGTAGCAGGGTAGACGGTAGAATGGGTACAGGTGCAGGTAGGCACGGGTAGACGGTGAAGGGTAGCACGGTGCACGGGTGCACGGTAGCCGGTAGATGGGTGACACTGAGTGGGCACGGGTAGAGATGGGTGCACGGTAGAGGTAGCACGGGTGAGGGTAGCACGGTGAAGGGTAGCACGGTGAAGGGTGCACGGGTAGCACGGTAGCAGGGTGCATGGGTAGCACGGTGAAGGTAGCACGGTAGAATGGGTAGCACGGGTAGAGGGTAGAAGGGTAGCACGGTAGCACGGGGGTGGTAGCGTACACTGGCGGTGGTAGTGCACGAGAGTAGGTCCGTGCGAGGTTGGAAGGGGGACACGGAGCGGACGTACGGGCACAGTGCCGGTGAGTAGGGGTACGGTACCGGGCACGTGCCGAGGGCAGTGAGTGAGGATGCACGAGGCGGACGGATGGGAACGGCATGCAGACTACAGCACGGAGTGAGTATGCAGGTAAGGAATGAGGGTGACAAGGGGCACGGTAGACCAGTGCGGTAGAGGAGTGGTGGTTGTAGCCGTACACATCGGTGACGAGACGTACGAACGTAAAGCGTACGGTGCAGTGCACGGAGCAGGGCGGGCAGGAGGTAGTAACAGACAGGGTGCACGGTGGCACGGGTGCACAGCGGGTGCAGTGAAGGACACGTGCACGGTGCGGTGCATGGGCACGGTGCGTGGTAAGGGTGCGTGCGGGTGCGGAGGTAGCACGGCAGTAGGTAGCACGGTGCAGTGCCGGTGCTTGGTGCCGGGTCACGTAGCACAGTGAGGGTGCAGGTGCCGGGTGGCACGGTGAGGGTACACGGGTAACGGGGAGTGAGGACACGGTAAGGCGGGTAGCACGGGCACGGGCGGTAGCACGGTGGCACGGTGAGGAAGGGAACGAGCGTCGGGAGCGGAGGGTAGCACGGTAGGGTGCGGGTACACGGTGAAGGTAGCACGGTAGACGGTGCACGGTGTGGGGTAGCACGGGAAGGGTAGCACGGGTACGGTGAGTGACGGTGCACGGGTGCACGGGGACAGTAGCCGGGTACACGGTGAAGGTAGCACGGGTACACGGTGCTACAGGGCACGGTAGCGGGTGCACGGAGGGAGGGGTGGTGAGGGTGGCATGCAGGTAGGGTGAAGGCACGTGCAGGGGGTGACGTGAGTGCACGTGACGGTAGAGTGCGGTGGGTGAGGTAGGTGCACGTGATGAGAGTGCACGGTGCGGTACACGTGAGGACACGTGAGGCACGGTGACGGTGCACGGCACGGGTCGTCACGGTGCACGGTAGGTAACGACGAACGGCGGACACGTGAGGTGCACGGTGCGGTGCACGTGTCGGGTAAATGCACGGGTAGCACGGGTAGCACGGGTGAGATGGGTAGCACGGGTAGCACGGGTAGCACGGGTGTACGGGTAGCACGGGTTGAATGGGTAGCACGGGTAGCACGGGTAGAATGGGTAGCACAGGTAGCACGGGTAGAATGGGTAGCACAGGTAGCACGGGTAGCACGGGTAGCACGGGTAGAATGGGTAGCACAGGTAGCACGGGTAGCACGGGTAGCACGGGTAGAATGGGTAGCACGGGTAGAGTGGGTAGCACGGGTAGAATGGGTAGCACGGGTAGAATGGGTAGCACGGGTAGAGTGGGTAGCACGGGTAGAATGGGTAGCACGGGTAGAATGGGTAGCACGGGTAGAATGGGTAGCACGGGTAGAATGGGTAGCACGGGTAGAATGGGTAGCACGGGTAGAATGGGTAGCACGGGTAGAATGGGTAGCACGGGTAGCACGGGTAGCACAGGTAGCACGGGTAGGTCGAGACTTTCGTTTTCATTCTTCGGAAATGTTTTGAATCTGTCTCGTTGAAAGTCAGTCCCCCATACTTTCCCTTCCTTACTGTATTCATTCCTCTTTAACGATCCCATTTCGCCGTATATTTGGGCTTTATGTGTATGTCTACACTATGCACCCTTTCTGACTATGTCAGGTCGTTCCGGATTAGGAACATTTCTCATTCATTTGGGGAAACATAGGCTTGTCACACGAACGACCAATTTTAGGATGTTTAATTGACCTTTAATTTATATGAGCCATAGTGTTTGGATGTCATCGTTTGGAGTGTATGCTGATCGCATCCGAAAAGTGTCATCCTTCGTCAATGTTTGAATTTGTACGACCAGTTGAACTTTGACATTATCGGCCTTACCTTTGTAGCCACGGTGAGGATGTTCAGGATTATGAGCGTTCTCAGCCGTTTCGTGACGCGTATTGGCACTTGGCAATTTCTACTCTGCATTTTCCCTGGCCACGGAAAACACTTGGATCTACACTGAGATCAGGGATCTCTGGAAAATTTCCAGATGGCTCCACAAGGGAGTGAACCTGGTACCTTTGACATAAGAGATGAGCACCTAGCCTCTAGGCCACAGATATCCCCACTTTACAGTATTACGGAGAACATACGTTTCACCAATTTTGATAGTCACCTCAGGTCGACTACTTCAACTTAACACTGATAGAAAAAACGAAGAAGAACAATTAAAACAACATAGATATCACAAAGTCATAGATCACAAAACAAGATTGATCATATATATATATATGAAGAAGACTACTAGATCATCACGAAAGAGCGTGAGATCGAGACTATTATAGAGACAACTCTTTCCATTTTCAAACATTACTTGTATATTAAGTTGTTACTTCCCTTGTAGGTACCAACATGATGAAGGGGAGCGGTCGGAAGCCTTCCATGTCACCAACGGCGTCAAACAGGGCAGTGTACTGGCCCCAACACTCTTCAGCATGATGTTTGCTGCCATGTTCATGGATGTCTATTGCGAAGGCGACGAACATGGGGTAAAATTAGATACAGGACATATGGTAATATATTTAATCTTCAGAGGTTAAAATCCTCCACCAAGGTAAAAGAATCAACTATCTCAAACCTGTTGTTTGCTGATGACTTCGCCCTTGCTACCAACTCTGTGGAAGAAATGCAGACTTACATGGACACGTTCTCAATGGCCTGTGATAACCTAGGCCTCACCATAAACACCAAGACAACAGAGGTCATGTTCCAGCCTGCCCCTAGATAGCAGTACTTCGATCCAGTCATCAACATTAAACACCAACGTCTCCTGCCAACGGACAACTTTGCTTATCATGGCAGCCTCCTAGCCAGATCGGCAAACATAGACTCTGAGGTCCAAAATATTATATCCAAAGCAGCTGCTGCCTTTGGAAGGCTACTCGTCACTGTGTGGGAGCGGAGGGGGATAAGTTTAGCCAGAAAGTTGAAAGTTTTTTACCAGTCCATAGTGCTAACAACGCTGCTGTACGCAAGCGAGACATGGACAGTGTATAGCAGACACGCGCGAAAATTAAACGACTTCCACACAAGCTGTCTACACAGATTACTAAAAATAAGCTGACATGACAAAATTCCAGATATCGAAGTCCACACAAGAGCAAAGATCCCAAGCCTCAACACCCTGTTGCAGAAGGCCCAGGTGAGATGGCCCGGTCACGTTGCTCGAATGCCTGATAAACGTATCCAAAAATATTGACGTTGATGTATGGCGAGCTTGAAGGGGGCAGATGTTCTGCTGGTGGATAGAAAAAACGCTTTAAAGACACTCTTAATGTATCTCTGAAATGCTTCGATATAGACACCACCATATGCATATATTATCCAACACTTATATTCAAAAACACATATATGCTTTTCCACTGCTTTGTTGAATGTCCATGTTTCACACCCATACATTCATCATCATATTCAAGTAGCTTGTCCCTTCCGGAACTTGGCTTCCTTGTTAGCAGTCCTTAAAAACGCTGTTCTGTGCAAGTTGACCGGCGTCAGCAGCAGTCCTTCTCAGATCGTCAATGACATCTTGCACCCATCGTCTTCTAGGTCTTCCTCTCATTCTTCTTCCAGGCATCATTCCCTCCAAAATGATCTTCTCTAGGCACTTATGTCGTTTGCTGTGTCTGAAATATTTGTATTATTCTTGATGTTATGCTCTTTAATAACCAACTCTCTCTAATATCAAGCTGTTGCAAACCGGAAGCATTTGTTCTTTTCTCTGTCCATGATATTCTAAGTACTCTTCTGTAGCACTTGCAATCAAAGACATTAATGATCTTCGCCGCCGCTTTGTCAATGTTCCATGTCTCACAACCATATCTCAATAAGAAGTTGTATTTGGAACAGTGAATTGAGAAACTTATTAAAATGGTATTGATAAGCTTGATAAAGGCCTTTTGATCGAAACGTTGCTGTTTATCGTCACTGTTTCTGTATTTTGTAAAACTATAGTGCTTTGTTTTTACGTGTTCCGCTATTTTACAAAGTTTTACTGCAGTCTTCCCCTTTTTTGATATATTGATACGCTGGAGCTTTATCTTACACTATGAGATCTGATACACCAAAGAAAGAGAGAGTGCTAGACTGAGCGAGAGAGAGAGCAAGAGAGAGAAAGAGACGGCGATAGAGAGTGAGCAAGAGAGAGGAATAACGAGAGAGAGTGTGTGTGTGTGTGCGAGACAGAGAGCGAGAGAGAGCGATAGAGAAATAGCGACAGAAAGAGAGCGAGATAAAGTGTGTGAGAAAGATAATGCGAGAGGGAGACAGAGCGAGCGAGAGAGAAATAACGAGAGCGTGATCGAAAGAGCGTGTGTGCGAGAGAGAGAGAGAGAGAACGAGAGGTAGAGAGGGTGCACGAGAAAGAGAGAGAGAGCTGGAGAGAGCGAGAGAGAAAGCGAGTGCCAGAGAGAAAGCGAGAGTGCGAGATAGACAGCAAGAGAGAGAGAGAGAGAGAGAATAAACTGAACAAGCAACGTGAAATACACTCAAAAACAGACATAGCTCCGTGATTGATCATCAAAATCGATTAACATCAAAGGTCAAACACCGTCATCGCTTGTTAAAATCAACTACACATTTTGTCAATTATAATCAAAGCCCATCCTATTGAAACATTTCTATCTGTTTATATTCAATACAATCAGTAACCATAGTAACAATAACAACACTAATCACAAATATATGGATAAATATAACAGAAAATATTCATTAATATTATTATGTGTTATATTCTGGCTGGTAACGGCGATCATGATTCTCCACAAATATATGTACTTATTATTGATGTTCGTTTGAATGCATAGTCGTCCATACGTTAAGGAAAGTGGGGGAGATACAAGGCCGTGCCGTGCTACAGAGAGGATGCCGAATCAGGCGGTACCGTATGAGCAGCGAAATTAAAATCACAGTTGAAGGTTATTTTAAAGAAAAATCATTTAAGGGGTGGCATTTCGAAGGTTTGCATCGTACTGATAAAATATATCGCACGGCTCTGGGGAGATGCACTCAAAATTGACGTTGAAAAAACCAGTTTTTTAATGCGAATCTGGTCTTTTCCATTTCCGCGTAGTAAAGTACTTTGCCACACCCTTGGAAAAAATGTACGTGGACGCCCATGTTTGGGTGTTTGCATTTTTCCGTTCTATAAAATTAGATAATGAGAAACTGAGATAGAAATCACATATAATATCACTTGCAATCAGGGTCTGATAATGGAAATTGGGATAGCTGTACGGGGATGCCGCCCCAACTAAGCTCGATATGTGTTATATGTTTATGTCAAGTTCACAAGTTCACTTCTTCATTTATTCCATAGTCTGTCGTTTTCCTGCACTTATCTGTACTTCCCCATTAGGTCTAGAGTTGTACTACAAATTTGTCCAATGAACTCTGAGTTCAGTGTAGATGAGATCAAGTTCCTAGTCTTATCGGAGGAGGACGTTAACTCATCGTCACTTCCTCAGGTTGAACACTTAAAAGAACCATTGGTAGATGAACAACGACAATAATATGTTGGAAAGCCGCTGCTTATATACAAAAAATAATGAAAATTACAATAAAACCTGAACAAATTGTTGACAATAATCACAATGACATTGAGGACTCTCACAGGTGTTTCGGAGCTCGTGCTCATCCACTGATATCTTCTTCTGTAAGAAGTGCAATTATGATGGATGTATCATTCAATCAATCAAACAGCAGATTTCATCATTTTAGAAAAAGTAGACTATTTTGTTTATGATCTATTCCCAGGTGGAAGATGGAGCAGGCTGTCCACTCTTGCCGTTAAACGTAGGGGTGGGAGCTTTAATTTGCGTTCTAGGGTCAGATGGGTCACCCTTGTTGTGTTCTATCCGTGTTTATGTAGTGTTGTCTTGATATCGTATATCCATCTTTTTCTTGGTCTTCCCTTAACTCTAGTACCTGATCTCTTTTTATTGTATTCTGTTATTGGTGGTTGGTTGTATTTCATTCTCATTAAATGTACAAACCACTGCATTTGTTGTCTTCCGATGTATTCGGTGCATGAAATTATGCTCACTCTGCTTCTGATGTCCTCATTTCGTAGTCTTTCCTGGTGGCCCCCACTGTCTTCCTCAAGCATTTCATTTCACACGTTGTGAGCTTTCTGTAAAAAAAAGACCTACCACCCTAAATTACATCATGAGAATAAAAAGATTTTAAGAACCACACAGAGGAAACAACGGAAGCAAGGAATTGAGACTTTTGCACGACGTTGAGAAATGCATCCATGGTGTCAAAATGCAGAACTAACATCAGCACATTGAAAAAAAGACTGAATAAGTGAAAATAAACCATGCATAGACGACGTTTTCTAGCAGTAAGTGAGAATAGTATATCAATACATCTAGTAACAACAAATGGTTAACTTAATCTACAATGTAAAAGGTCAAGGCAATTTATAATAGTACAGGTAAACGCTGAGGGGGAAATCTAAAATATGCAACACACGGCATCGTTGGTTCATTTCTTTCCCCCCGTGGTGTTTATCTCGTCTGGGATTCTGACTCAATATCCTTCCAACACAAGCATCGGCTGGTTTGACTCAGCACCGGGGCCGGGCCGCCTCGTCGTCGCACACCCAGCGTCAGATAATCAGCCTCGTTCACAAATATGCTTGATGGCGGCTGTGTATTTTCTGTGCAGATGTGTATCCTACAGTAGAACTGCTTTAAACGAATATTCATGCATCAGTGATCAATTTGATGAAACATACAATGATAAATTTGAGTTGAAATCTAGGTAACACGCATCAAACGGTGAGTAGTTTCTACTATTAGAATTATACCATGTCATGTTTGAACAATTAGTTGTGATTTTTTCCTTACATCCAACACACTTCGCGAATAATCAATAGTCGTCTACACGCTGTAGCCTAACTGTGCCGGCCGGGGCTGTGTGTTGTTGAGACTAGCAAGTTTTCTCTTTATTGAAAACTGTAACACATTCAAGCGATATATTATCGTTCACTAGACATATTCTTATTATAATACAGTAAGTATTTTGATCCCTAATTGCTGGAAAAACGGTATGTAAATGGAATGATTATGATATGCATCGCGATAACAATACATGATACTTCAAACGATGTCTGCTAGACTGTGCACAAGCTGTTTATGCCGATGTGACTTTTTTTTTGTTTTGTAAAAATTATTCTTGGCAGCTGAGGTCGACATATATAAATAAAAACAGTAATGCTGTTGCGTAGCAACGAATGACACAGGCATCCGGGAAATTGAAGTTGCTATTCTGAATTTTTATCGTTGCTCTTTTGTCAGAAATGTTGCAGTTGTAATGTTCTGTTGTAAACAAAGATAGAACTGATTGCATAAGCTGAATTGCAATTACACATAGAACAGTTACTTGGAACATTATATGATTTGGACTTGCATATAGGTAACATAGAACATTATTTAACATTATATAATTCACACTTGCGTACACAACATACAAGCTAGAACATTATGATTATGTTATCTATATATTTATATGTCCCTTTTCGTTTTTACACGTACAGACGGTCATTTTGCAAGTGTGTGGTTCATCATGTTGGTGCGTATCCTTTATAGGACGTTGCTCTCTTTGCAGCGCACCTGAAATTCACTGTCTCTAGCCAGTCCACCCACTTCGTTGATGGTCATATTCATGGTTTCTTTAATATCTTGTAGCCATCTTCTTCTTGGTCTGCCTCTGCGTCCTGGGACCCTGCCCTTTAATATTGTTCTCTGCAGGCCATCGTGATGCTTGATGTGTTGTTACTTGTCTAATATATGGAAATTTGCTTTGCTCATTTTGCATAAAACCCCCTCTCGACCATACTATTTTAGCCAAAGGAAATATAAAGCCTATGGGTTACATTAAGCAGGGGATACTAGAAAATGGAATGGAATTCATCTAATGATGAACTACATTAGGATCCCTCCCTCCAGAATCATCTAAATTAAGCAGGGGATGCCAGCAGAAGATGGAATAAACCTAATGATGAACTGCATTAGGGTCCCTCCCTCCAGAATCATCTAAATTAAGCAGGGGATGCCAGCAGAAGATGGAATAAACCTAATGATGAACTACATTAGGATCCCTCCCTCCAGAATCGTCTAAATTAAGCAGGGGATGCCAGCAGAAGATGGAATAAACCTAATGATGAACTGCATTAGGCTCCCTCCCTCCAGAACCGTCTAAATTAAGCAGGGGATGCCAGCAGAAGATGGAATGGAATAGACCTAATGATGAACTGCCTTAGGGTCCCTCCCTCCAGAATCTTCTAAAATTAACTGGGTGATGCCAGCAGAAGATGGAATATACCTAATCATCAACTGCCTTAGGGGCCCTTCCTCTGGAGCCCTTCCTCTGGAGCCCTTCCTCTGGGGCCCTTCCTCTGGATTTGTGATCATGGTGTCCTCTAGCCTTCTGTACAACCATGTTGACCAATAAGGCAGTGGACAATTTCTATCAGGGTTTACTCACCTAGCCTTTAGCTCTCCCTAGATTCCCACAAGGCTGAGAGTTTGATAAGTGAAGATAGTACCATCTACTGTCATAGGCTAGCAGGTAAAACACCTGATCTGACATTCTCTGAAATCTAGGCTAACATATAAACAATAAACTATGACATTATATAATCTAGACTTTCTCCCCTTTTTGCATTTTTAACCTGGATTGGGACATAGGCCCTCAACCAACGCATGTCAAGTCTTCCTATCTCTAGCTATCTCCTGCAGCTGCCTCCGGCTCTTCTTTATATTGTTGATCTCTGCCTCCAAATCTCATCTTCATGTATTTCTCGGCCTACCTTCTTTCCCTGTCCCTGTGGGTTCAAGACTGCCCCCAAAGATGATGTACTCAGGCAAACTCATAGGCCTAGTGAAACAACACTGAAAGAAAACTCAGCAGACCTTTATGTGAACTACAAAAGACCTCATCATCATCAAGTGCCGGCTGGTGTAGGCGTTCATAGATTCCACAAATCTCTGTCCCTGATATTTGCCATCATCTCAGGTGTTGATGCTCTTCTGCGCCATGAAATCAGGCTATCCAAAATTTTCTCTCTCTGTCTTCCTCTGTCTCGTCTCTCCTCAATTTTAATAGTTGTTACAGTGTGTTCTAAGCCTCCCCTTCTCATCACATGTCCGAAAAATAATGATTACCTCTTTCTTATATTGATAATAAGCTTTCTCTGTGTCTTGTCCTCATTCAACACTTCAACATTAGTCATTTTAGTAGTCCATGGGATTCTCATCATTCTTCTGTAAAACCACATCTCTGTGAACCTCAGAGATTTTTCTATCTGTTTACTGTCCATGATTCGCATCCGTATGTCAGTATTGGTTCTATTTAGCACTGTATAACTCTCAGACTCGCATCCGTATGTCAGTATTGGTTCTATTTAGCACTGTATAACTCTCATTCTGATTTCAATTGACAGTGAATTGTTTCATATGTTTCTCATATTCTGGAATACTGCTTTGTCCTGCCTTATTCTGCTCTTTATTTCTGATCTGCCATCTGATGTTATCAGACTCCGAGGTATTTAATTTGATGTATTTGTCTCAGCTCCTTTCCATTTACTGTGATGGCACTTTTTGTCGTATTCTGCTCTTGTTTTAGATAATCATAACTTCTGTCTTTTTAATATTTAGGCTGCCCGTCTGCCCAGCGTGTTTATAGCGCGTTGGACTACGGGTGACTATCCCTCTGTGTGTGCGGGTTCAATTCGCGGGATGGCAGAAAAAGCCACAGATTCCCCAGATTTACGGTGTTCGTGGCAACGAACCGAAGGGTTAAGATGTCCATGGCACCGAGCCGAAGAGTGCTTCTGGATCGGAAAAAAAAAAATATTTAGGCTCAGTCCTTTGTGGTTACTTTCTGTCACAAAAGATGCAGAAGTTCATTTAAGAGTCAACACTGAATATATAGACAATATTTTGAACGCAAGGAAGGACTAATTTCTTTGTCATCAGCGAACAGACCAAACATACATAAAACAAAATTTTATTTGTCATGTGATTTATTGTATAATTGTCTATGTTGTAACATAAACAGTCAGACAATAAATCCAAAAATAAATCAACATTTTAGGACCATTAGGGATTTATAGAGACTGTATATTTGACACTTCTATAAGTGGGTGAACTGGCAAGAGAGAGAGTGAATTTCAGATGTGCTATAAAGAGAGCAATGTTCTGTAAAGGATATGCACCTTGATGATGATGATAAAGAAGTAAATGGTGGAAGAGAAGAAGAAGAGTATATGCTATGTCTGCTGTACAAGACGTCTGAATTTCTTCGCTTCTGGTATATCGATTGCTAGATAAAGACCTTTTGGTCGAAACGTTGCTGTGTATTGTTATTGTTTTTGTAAACCTACTGTACTTTGTTTTTACTTGTTTTGCCATTGCTACATATTTTTACTACAGTCTTCCCTTATGTCTGCGGTACAGGAAGTCTGAATTTCTTTGCTTCTGTTATATCCTTTGCTTGATAAAGGCTGTTTGGCGAAACATATCTGTATAGTTTTTATACTTTGTAAAACTACAGTACTTTGTCTCTACATGTTTTGTCTATAATAAAACAAGTAAATAATTCTCATTCTTAAGAAATAATACTCTATAAAATGAAACATCAAAGTAAATGGAGCCGGGTTCGAAAAAAATTCAGGTTGAACAGATACAGGAGTATGTCCTGCAAGACTGTCCTCTCCTGTGTGAGCTGAGAAGCAACATATGGCCACACACAGTAAACCTAAAAACTAATCTGTGGGGAAGCCTGACAGATCTGAAGCTGACTGCCCAGTTTGTGGTCCACAGTAAACTAAGCGCATGACTAGAGATTGCTGAAGAAGGAAACCTGACAGATCTGAAGCTGACTGCCCAGTTTGTGGTCCACAGTAAACTAAGTGCATGACTAGAGATTGCTGAAGAAGGAAACCTGACAGATCTGAAGCTGACTGCCCAGTTTGGGGTCACAGTAAACTAAACGTATGACCAGAGATTGCTGAAGAAGGAAACCTGACAGATCTGAAGCTGACTGCCCAGTTTGTGGTCCACAGTAAACTAAGCGCATGACTAGAGATTGCTGAAGAAGGAAACCTGACAGATCTGAAGCTGACTGCCCAGTTTGGGGTCACAGTAAACTAAACGTATGACCAGAGATTGCTGAAGAAGAAGAGAGGAAACAATTCGGATGCAGTATGAGAAACTCAGACATAACAAATTGATTGATCGATTGATTGATTGATTGATTGATTGATCGATTGATTGATTGATCGATTGATTGATAAGACCATCATCATTGCACTTCGATGAGTAACCATGTGTGCTCCAATCTCTTTCTTGTACAGGAAGATCTCAGCTGCAGTGCACGAACTCCTTAGCACTGGCGAAGGTCCGCGATGTAATTTTGAAGATGATGAAGATATTTTTGGCGGAATTTTAATTGTAAACTTTTCTAATGAATTTTTCCAGTGCAGCGGTTTTTCAGCCTGCTCTTTTCGGTTTTCAACTGCCAAGGATTCTTTTAAGTGTTCATAGCCCGCGTGCCCAGCGTGTTCGTAGCGCGTTGGACTACGGGTGACTAGTCCTCTGTAAGTGCGGGTTCAACTCCGCGGACAGGCAGAAAAGTTACAGGTTCCCCAGATTTACGGTGTTCGTGGCACCGAGCCGAAGGTTACGATGTCCATGACACCGAGCCGAAGAGCTTTCAGCTCAAGTGCTTCTGGATCGAAAAAAAAAAAGTGTTCATAATGAAAACAGGACCTACGTTTTATCGTCCGTCTCCGACAGAACTTGGAACTCGATTTCACCTACACTGAGATCAGGTATCTCTATAAAAATATCCCGATGACTCCACGAGGGAGCGAACCTGGTACCTTTGGCACGAGAGACAAGCATCTAACCTCTACGCCACAAAGTCCCTAGATCAGGTATCTCTATAAAAATATCCCGATGACTCCACGAGGGAGCGAACCTGGTACCTTTGGCACGAGAGACAAGCATCTAACCTCTACGCCACAAAGTCCCCTTGACATAACAAATGAAACAAATAAACCAAAAAATGCTTCCGAGCAGAACAGTATTCCATTAAGAACAAAACTCAGGGCTATGATATGATATGATACAGAGAGGCGGTCGCATTAGGCGGCACCGTAAGGGGGAGAGGACGGCATAAGCATCAAAATCACAATTGAAAGTTATTTTAAAGAAAAAAACATTTAAGGGCGGCATTTCGAAGACTTGCATCATACTGAGAAAATATCCCTGCAGGGTGCTGATAAAAGCCTTATCTTTGCACAGAAAATCTAAGTTAATTGAAAAAAGTGCTAGAACGTCTTTCATTATTACATCAAAACCAGTTATCTGATATGGAAACAAATTATAGATAAATCAATCTTATTTTATCTTAAAAACATTTGCAGTGAAACGCCGTGGGGAGAGTTAGTTTTCTATCTTGTGCCAGGTATGTTGCGCTTGACGTCAGTCAATGCTTTCTCAGGGACTCTGAGATGTTATCTATCCATCGTGTTCTTGGCCTGCCTCGTGCTTTGCGCCCTGAGTGTCGATTATTGTAGGCACGTGATGGTAGTAAATGTGGTTGGTTCCATTCTCATTAGATGGCCGAACCACTTGAATCTTTGCTTCTCGATGTACTGTATGCATGGTATAGTACCAACGATGCTTCTGATATTCTCGTTTCTCACTCTATCTCTCCTTGTAACGTTGACACCTTTTCGTAGACATCTCATTTCACATGTTGTAATCTTTCTTTCTTGTGTCTTAGTCAGGGACCATGTTTGGCACTGATAGCAGAGAGTTGGAATAAATATACAGTTTATCAGTTGTCGTTTGACTGCTATATTAATGCTTGGATGTTTTAATAGTGGTGACAGTTGGTATGTCACTCCGTTTGCCTTCTGGCATCTAGTCTCGATTTCTCTGTCCATCTTTCCATCTGCTGTGAATATACTCCTGAGATATTTAAATTCTGGAGTCTGTTGTATAAATCAATAAACAGATAAATGTATCGGAGAAGATTACTGAAATGTTATTGGATAGATGTTGTATGTGGGGACAGGCGAAACACATAATAACAAAGTACTGTAGTTTTACTAAAATACAAAAACAATGACAATACACAGCAACGTTTCCACCAAACAGGCCTTTATCAGGTAAACGATACAACAAAAGTGACGAATGTCACGGAATCTCCACATATCGAACATCTGGTTGCTGTATATTGTCATTGCTTTTGTATTTTGTAAAACTACAGTACTTTGTTTTACGTGCTTCACCATTGCTACATAGTTTTACTATAGTCTCCATCTATATTGCCATTATGTTGGGAAATATAACGTATACCTTAAAGTTAACCCTTTAGCTGCTAAGGACGTATATATACGTTTTCCCCATTCACTTCTAAAGACGCATTAACACGTCTGTTATTATCTCTCCTTTGTGGGCTAAAGACGTGTTAACACGTTATACATTGCTACTATCACTGCTATAGGTGTAAATCCACGTTTGTGACCTAGAAACAAAGAGTAGCTATTTTTAGCTCAGCCTTCAGAAAGTATGTAGCAGCAAAAATAAGAAGAGAATCTCTAGGAAAGTAAAGATAATATTGGGCTCTTTAATAGCTGTTTTTGTGTAGACAAATATTGGATACATTCTTCTTCGAGCGCTCCATAACAAGCACTTGTTAACTACTCTTTGCGATTTGTATGTGATCCACGCTCACAAACGAATATTAAAGCCGAAGGATTGACTTCATTGCACCGGGTTTTACCCCATATGGCTCGGTCCCTCTCCGCAGAAATGGCACGCCACCTGCAGAGAGTATTGCACAAAGCACGAACTCCGTAGCCCCTGCAACAATCCTAGGGGTCTCTGGCTGAGCGAATGTACGTTGTACCAGCTATGCGCTTACAAGCACGACCGACTGTATAACGAAGGCCGCGCTACAAGTAGGCCAGAACATCATAATTCTAGGGTCCTCAGATTGTGTATTAGATACTGTCCAGTGCTAGCTACCTTCAAGAAATAGTGATCTAGCAGTACATATTAGGTACCACGCCCGCCTGCCTAGCGTGTTCGTAGCGCGTAGACGACGGGTGACAAGCCCCCGTGAATGTGCTTCAATTACGTGGGCTGGCAGAAAAGCCACACATTCTCCAGATTTACGGTGTTCGTGGCACCGAGCCGAAGGGTTACGATGTCCATGGCACCGAGCCGAGGAGCTGAAAAGCTCAAGTGCTTCTGGATTGGAAAAAATAAATAATAAAAGTTAAATACCACGCATTACTAGGGACCGAATAGTACTAGGGACCGAATAGTACTAGGAACTCAACAGTTCTTGGAACCGTACAATACTTGCAACTGCACAGTACTTGGAGCTTCATATTACTAGAGACCTCACAGATCTAGGAAATGCACAGTACATAGACCTCACAGTACTAACTACCTAGAAGTGTGTACTAAAGACCACACATAATTAGGGACCTCACGTTGCTAGGGACATCACAATACATGAGATCTAGCGATAGTAGTAGCCTTGTAGTACCAGAGCCTTCCATTCCTAGGAACCCTTTGTGCTAGAGTCTACACATAATTCAGAATCTTGCAGTTCTAAGTACTGAACAGTACCTGGGAGCTAATAGTACTTGGGATCTCACAGCCTTAGAAGCCTCATAAATCATGGAGACCGGGATCGCGAGATATTACTGGAGACCTAACAGTATGTACTACGAACCACACAGTTCTTGATACCTTACAGTACTATGTGCCTAACAGTACTAGTAACCTAACATTACTATAGACCTACCAGTACTAGAGACATCACAGTACTAGTGACCTAACGGCACTAGGGGCATTACGGTACTGGGAACCTAACAGTACTAGGGACCTAACGGTACTAATGACACAAGAGTACTAGGAACCTAACTGGACATAACTAGAGACATAACAGTAATAAGGACCTAGTGGTACTAAGGACCTAATGGAACTAGATACATAACGGTAATACGGACCTAACGGTAATAAGGACCTAGCAGTACTAAGGACCTAATGGTACTAGATACATAACGGCAGTGGCGGCTCGTCATTAAGGGCCAGTGGGGCCGGGCCCCACCAAAAATAATGTGTAACGTGTATTTATTATTTTATGAATTGAAATATAACCAAACCCAAAACCATGATTCTTCCGAACATTTTTGTCTGGTCCCACCAACAAAAATGAGCACGAGCCGCAACTGCATAACGATAATAAGGACCTAGCGGTACTAATGACCTAATGGTACTAGATACATAACGATAATAAGGACCTAGCGGTACTAATGACCTAATGGTACTAGATACATAACGGTAATAAGGACCTAGCGGTACTAATGACCTAATGGTACTAGATACATAACGATAATAAGGACCTAGCGGTACTAATGACCTAATGGTACTAGATACATAACGGTAATAAGGACCTAGCGGTACTAATGACCTAATGGTACTAGATACATAACGATAATAAGGACCTAGCGGTACTAATGACCTAATGGTACTAGATACATAACGGTAATAAGGACCTAGCGGTACTAATGACCTAATGGTACTAGATACATAACGGTAATAAGGACCTAGCGGTACTAATGACCTAATGGTACTAGATACATAACGGTAATAAGGACCTAGCGGTACTAATGACCTAATGGTACTAGATACATAACGATAATAAGGACCTAGCGGTACTAATGACCTAATGGTACTAGATACATAACGATAATAAGGACCTAGCGGTACTAATGACCTAATGGTACTAGATACATAACGGTAATAAGGACCTAGCGGTACTAATGACCTAATGGTACTAGATACATAACGGTAATAAGGACCTAGCGGTACTAATGACCTAATGGTACTAGATACATAACGGTAATAAGGACCTAGCGGTACTAATGACCTAATGGTACTAGATACATAACGGTAATAAGGACCTAGCGGTACTAATGACCTAATGGTACTAGATACATAACGGTAATAAGGACCTAGCGGTACTAATGACCTAATGGTACTAGATACATAACGGTAATAAGGACCTAGCGGTACTAATGACCTAATTGTGCTATACACATAACAGTACTAGAGACTTAACACGGCTAATGAAGTAAAGTTACTAGAAATCTTATAGTACTACGTTTCACCATTTGGTGGTGGGTTGACCAATTAGTGTCCTTCTAACTTTTCTATTTCCAAACTCAGATAGCCTGGAGACGAATTCTAACTGGGTCAACTAAAAACCTGGAATAGAACCAAGTCTCTTTCTTTGAGGTCAACTGAAACTTTCCGAAATCTGGAATGAATCCAAGTCCCTTTCTTTGAATCGATCAATCGAGGAACCAATCCAGTTTCGGTAATACAAATCTAAGTCACTTTTGAGAAATCCTTCCAAGCTACCAGTAATCGATCCACTTATTATTTTGATGAAAGTATCATGTTTTTATGATGTTGCCGTGTCGGTTGACGAAGTCGATTATGAATTTCCCGTCGTACATTACATATTCGATATTGATCAGTTCTGCGATGAAACGAAATCTACAAATCTGAGGTGGTCATACCAGATCTGGAGAAAACTGTGGGTAGGCTGCGGTGATACTTAGTAAATTGGACAAAGACACGTGTGTATAGTCAGGGCCGTGCAGTATATTTTTGAGTATGATGCAAGTCTTCGAAATTCCGGCCCTTAAATGTTTCAAATTGTATTTTGATTTCGCTTCTTATGCCAGCCCCCTTACGGTACCACCTGATGCGGTCGTCTCTCTATGTCATAGTACGTCACGGTCATGTGTATAGTATCACATACGTAAGCAAAAATGGGAAGACAGTCCTCAGTAATGCCATTTTTTTAATGAGTCGTTGGTTGTGTTCGTATGAACGAGAATAATCGTAGGGATCTCATGGAAAAATTTGCATATGTGTCTCGGTTCGGACTCGTACCAACAACCATCAGTAGGACAGGCAAATGACTTAACCACTTCGCCATTGCGACCCCTTTATATGTATGATTGTATTTTAATATTATGAATAATTACTCCAGTTTCATGAACATGTAATGAGGAAGGAGATTTAGAACACATTGTAACAACCGGTAAAATCGAGGGTAGACGAGACAGAGGAAGACAGAGAGAAAACACTTTGGATTTCATTGTACGGAAGTGCGTCAACATCTGAGATGATCGAAAACACCAAAGACAGAGAGTTGTGGAGATTCATGATCACCTACGCCAGCCGACACGGTACCTGATGATAACCACAGTTTCAACTCAGCTTCGTAATTCTTACAGAACTTCTTTCATCCAATTCAACGAATCCCATAAAAAACGACACAGGAGACGCGGATGAATATTAATGATGATATTGGATTATATCGGTGATAAAATCTGACGCCAGCGACCTCATTTCTATAATTTAAAATCTCGTCCTACATCAGCCTTGCCTGTTATTTATCATGATAATATATTTAGCTGATATCAGTTTTATCATTTGTAAATAATATTTCTATCTGGACATGTTTTGAGACGGATTAACCTAATATATAAGTGTTGGTCTATCGCCTCGGATATAAGATGTTTGGGGTTTAAATCCCACACTTGACATTGAGAGGGTTTCTGTGGCTAAGGGTTTAAGCACAGTCAACTCTAGATAACTAGGTTGACTGGGGAATCCCTGACGTAGATCAAAGAAAGAGGCTGAAAAATGTAGATGTTTGATAGAACACTGCAAGCTTTTTGCAATTTTACTCAATTCTGTGAGTCTATGGTTTATTTATTAGTGAAAAATATTCATAATATTGATATTCCTTATTGTTAAACTTAACTTGTTGCACAATATAACTTCGATTTAGCATTTTGTGTTGATTTTGGTGATTAGTCTATATACACAAATACTGGAATGCAAGGTCACGTGGTGTAGTTGTGGTCTGATTTCCCATAATGTTTACCTCAGTCCGAAGACCCATAAGTTTATATTTGGCTCTGGCTTAAGCCTTTATGAATGCCCGTCTGCCCAGCGTGTTCGTAGCGCGTTGGACTACCGGTGACTATCCCTCTGTGTGTGTGGGTTAAATTCCACGGGATGGCAGAAAAATCCCCAGATTCCCCAGATTTACGGTAACCGAACCGAATCGAAGGGTTACGATGTCCATGGCACCGAGCCGAAGAGCTGAAAAGCTCAAGTGCTTCTGGATCGGAAAAAAAGCCTTTATGAATATCGTTGGTTCGAATCCTGATGATGTCTTTCTGTTTATAAGTGCATTTTTTCAGATACTCCTTGAATATTTACCGAAGGTACGGAGTTCGCGATATGTGCAATACTCCGAACTTGCGCAATACTCACCTTTGTCTTGTGTTCCAACTATCGTTGCTTCGAATTCTTACCATGCCATTCTGGCCACGAGTGATTTTTTGTTACCAGAAACCCTTAGGATTGTTGCAGGAGTTACGGAGTTTGTGATTTGTGCAATACTGTCAGCAGGTGACGTGCCACTTCTGTGGAGAGGGACTGAGCTATCTAGGGTGAAACCCGGTTTGCAGTGAAGACAAAATTTCGGGTTTAGACCCTTTAGGCTTAATATTTCACAATTGAGCAACGGAATTTACCCTCTTACCTCCAGCACACTAGAGTCTATAAATATGAAGTGAGTTCATACCATAAGGTCTCTCGCGACCGTTCTTTTTGGCCATTTTGATCATTCTTATTGTGATATATAAACAGCCTTTGCCAAGAACGTATTTTTACGTCACAGCGTTCAGCGCCATTTGGAGCTCTAGTGCTTATCCTTCGGAGACGTATCCGGTTTCAGCCAGCGTTTACTGGGTTCGCTCTCCGTCAGCCTTTGGCTGCCCCCAGCCAACCTGCAAGGCATTAAACAAATATGTGAGAGTCACAAAGTCAAAATAATTGCAGAACATTGAATTTAACAGGAGCATATACTGAGAAAACAGACTAAAAATGAGAATGATCAAATGTTATATATATCCTATGTATGGCTCGGAAACATGGACAATGAACAAGCAGTTAGAAGACAGAATTGATGCATTTGAGATGTGGATATATAGAAGAATAGGCAGAGTTTCATGGACAGAAAAACAGACAAATAAACAAGTTTTAGGAAAACTAGGCATGAAGAAACAATTATTAAGAGAAATAAAATTCAGACAAGTAAAGTATTTTGGGCACATAAAAAGTCATGACACCATGATAAAATATTTACTAGAGGGGAAAGTTGAGGGGAAAGAGCAAGAGGAAGACCGAGGGATAAGTGGGAGGGAAACTTTAAGAAGTGGACAGGTTACAGTCTGGCAAAGTGCAACACCAAGGCAAAAGACAGAGGATGCTGGAGATTCATTCAAGCCGACCTTCGATGTGGAGACGGCACGTGATGATGATAATACACAGAGAGACACATGAGTGGTTACTGTGGACCCAAATTAGTGGTGTAAAGAATAGAACTACTGTTACCTGTCACGCATGTCGTAAGAGAAGACAAGAGGTAGGCCGTGGGGCTAGCTACCCTATCCCGTAAAAAAAAAGAAACCACTAGATAGCTACATAAACCACAACCAAGGAAATCCATAATTTCGCCACCAGAAGAAGAAGAAGGGCCCCGTAAGGAGGGACTCATGAAGCGATCCGATGAAATTCGAAAGGAAATCGGGCTGCCGGCTCACATTTCACCCAGGAATACCTGCAGACAGAAGTTGGAGACGGAATGCAAGAAAATAGGGAGAGAGTGGAGAGATCTGGAAAAGATGGTCTTGGATAGGCCGGCTTGGAAGGTCTTGGTTTGGAAGGCCTTGGTTGCGAATTATCCCTTCTGGAAAAGATGGTCTTGGATAGGCCGGCTTGGAAGGCCTTGGTTTGGAAGGCCTTGGTTGCGGATCATACCTAGAGGAGAAGGATGAAGAAGATATACAGGGACTGTTACACATCCGCATAAAGTGTGTAGTTATTCCTCTTCTCTTTCACTATTTAAGTGTTGGGGAGGAGATGCAGTGATCTTGTGTGTGCTTGTTCTAATACAATTTGTGAGCTGTTATTTATTCTATTAAGGCTGTTCTTGATGCCGTCACCCCATCTTTTACGTGGTCCTCCTCTTGCTCTGTACTCGTTATACTTTTTCAATGGGGCTCTCTGCGTTAGACGATACCAGGGAATTCTTGTCAGGTGTCCAAATAATTGAATCTGTTGTTATTTCATGAATTGCACGATTGGTTTCAGAACCAGTATGCTTCATATTTCTTCATTTCTAATTGTGTCTCTTATTGTCACACCTGCAGCTCTTATAAGACACCTCATCTCCGTCGTGAAGATTTTCCTATAGATCTTCACCATCATCAAATAGCTTGTCCTGAGCAGAACTTTGCCAACACCAACAATCCTCCGGATTTTCTCTCTCTCTTCTCATAGGCCAGATGTCCTGCCTCTGTAGCCGTCATGTTCAAACCATCACCTACATCCTGAGTCCCATCTTCTCCGTGATCTACCTCTTCTTTTCTTTGCCGGTATGCCTCCTTCCATGACGGTCTTCTCCAGCCCTTCATATCTCTTTATATGTCTAAAATATCTCAATTTTCTCTTTCTTATTTAT
Organism: Arion vulgaris; assembly: GCA_020796225.1. Classification (NCBI taxonomy): domain Eukaryota; kingdom Metazoa; phylum Mollusca; class Gastropoda; order Stylommatophora; family Arionidae; genus Arion; species Arion vulgaris. The sequence goes on along the minus strand of CM036776.1, from coordinate 14,119,601 downwards.
AGCATCAGCCAGTTTTCTTTGATTTTGAGTTCTTTCTGGATATATCTATGTGTTCTCTTCTCTGTCCATGATATACGAAGGGCTATAGCTATTGTATCTTGTAAATGTTGTTTTGCTATCTGTTATAAATGTTACTCCATCCATAACGATCTAACATCGCCGAGTTATTTCCATCTCTTTTCTTTCATTATGTTTGTCATTGTTTCATGCTTAATTGTTTTGATAAATCTGTTGTTAGATATTATTTCTAGTCAGAAAGAAGGTTCTCTGCGGTGTAGAGGTTAGGGTTAGGGTAGAGGTTAGATGATTGCCTCTATTTCCAAAGGTACTTGGTTCGCTCCCTCGTAGAGCTATCGAGGTATTTTTTCCTGATTTCAGTGTAGATGAGATCGAATTGCTAGTCCTATCGGAGACGGACGATAAAACGTAGGTACCGTGTTCAAGTTGAGCAGGTGAAAGAACCCTTAACAGTTGTCCAAAATCGAGAAGAGCAGGCTGGGAAAGCCGCTAACAGGCAAAATTCATGAAAAAAAATTAAGATTCCTACAGAATAGATATACCATCTTCTAAATTACAACGGAGACTCTCGCTGGTGCAACGGAGTTCGTGCACTGCCACTGATATCGTCCTGTATAAGAAAAATGTTGCAACACACATGGTTTATCACCGAAGTGCAGTGACGATGGTCCTATCAATCAATCAATCAATCAATGATTCTCCTCAGACACAAGTGAGGGAAGTTAAACAGTATCCTTACCTCTTCTTCTTCTTCAAACGCTCCATATCGACCACTTGTTAACCACTCTGTGTGATTTGTATATGATCTGAGCCTAAGAGCGATTGTACGTTGTGCTAGTTATGCGCCTACAGGTAGGCTAGCACATCCGATTTTTGCGATGCTTTTTATTTAATAGGATAGCTTCCGTAGGTCCTACATCAGTCCGTCTCTTACGACATGCCTTGTAGGTCGCAGTGGTACTATTATTTGCTTCCCATAAGGGGCCCCGGCACCGCACGGCCGCTCCTTACGCCCTATCAGACATTATCTTTGCCTATGCTGCATGTAAAATGTGAATAAAAGTGGTCTATGATTTTAACTGAGAATCCCATGGACTGCTAAAATAACCAATGTTGAGGTGGTGAATGAGATCAAGACACAGAGAAAGCTTATCATCAATATAAGAAAGAGGCCGTCATCATTTTTCGGGCATGTGATGAGGAGGGGAGATTTATAACACATTGTGACAACCGGTAAAATCGAGGGTAGACGAGACGGGGGAAGACAAGAGACAGAAAATTCTAGATAGCCAGACTTCATGGCACGGTAGAGCGTCAACATCTGAGTTGATAGCAAGCACCAACGACAGAGATTTGTGGAGATCCATGATCGCCTTGGATAGGACACACTTTGTGAAAACCGGAGGTGAATATAACAAGAAGGGTCCTTGCCTGGAACCCGCAGGGACAGCGAAAGAAGGGAGGCCGAGAAATACATGGAGACGAGATTTGGAGGCGGAGATCAACAATATAAAGAAGAGCTGGAGGGAGCTGCAGGAGATAGCTAGAGATAGGAAGACTTGGCATGAGTTGGTTGAGGGCCTATGCCCCAACCCGGGGTAAAAGGCAAAGAGAGAGAGAGATGATCACCTACGCCAGCCGGCACGGCGCCTGATGATGATTTTAACTATTTTTGTGGTATCCTAGTATCTTTTACAGACTTATCCTGTACACGCTTGTACACATGTACAGTACACAACGACATATCACACTAACACACAAGGGGAATACATCACATGCAGACAAGCCCGTGTGTGGCCAGGGCTCGCAAGGGAGGAAAGAATAGTAACACTGAGACCTACGAGGCATGTCGTAAGAGGTGATTGAGGTAGGGGCCTAGGGAAGCTATCCTTTTAAATAAAAAGCGTCGCAGAAATCGGATGTGCTGGCCTACTTGTAGGTGCATAACTGGCACAACGTACACTCGCTCTTAGGCTCAGATCACATACAAATCACACAGAGTGGTTAACAGGTATTCGATATGGAGTGTTTGAAGAAGAAGACATACATAGATAGAGAGCACATCACATATACAGATAACACATCATATGCACACAGAGAGAACACATCACATACACGCAGAGATAGAGAACACATCACATACACAGATAACACATCATATGCACACAGAGAGAACACATCACATACACGCAGAGATAGAGAACACATCACATACACAGAGATAATACACATCACATACACGCAGAGATAGAGAACACATCACATATACAGATGGCATCATACACACACAGAGAGAACACAGCACATACACAGAGATAATACATTACACTCACACACACAGATAACACATCATATACACACTTCTTCTTCTTTTCGATCGTTCTTCTCAGCCATCTCGATCATTCTTATTGTGATATATAAACAGCCTTTGCCAAGAACGTTTAGAACGTTGCGCCCCCGTTAAGCTCCTACAGTTATAGGACAATCGCATCCGGTGCGTTTCTTCGTTTCGGCTTAAATACACACTTAGAGAACACACCACACACACATAGAGCTACTGTTACAAGTCCATATAAAGTGTATAGCTATTGTATGTTATTTTTCTTTCTGCTATAAAAGTTACCCCATGCATAGCGATATCATTTCGCCAGGAGAGAGAGAGAGAGAGAGGGAAAGAGAATGAGTGAGAGACAAACAGAAACGATTCTAATGAATAAAACAGCGAAATAAACAATGAAATTGAATTTCAGCAATACACGAAAGTCGCAAGTTGTGCTTCTGTAACGCCATATTTGCATCCGCTATCAGACCATCATCCCACCATCGATTATTCTGCTCTGTTCCAGTATTTGGCACCAAGCCAGCTGCCAAGCGAGGGCTGCAGAAACTTATATTGATAGATAGACAAAGCTGGTATTTCCTTCAAGAAACGGTTCTTGTGCGGCTAGAAGGAATGGTTTATCATTTAGCAAATCAAACAGGATACAACGCGACAAATCAAACGATAAATTACTCGACAAAATAAACGAATATCTAAATAGTCTGAGTGACTTCAATTCACCGGGTTTTCCCATATGGCTCCGTCCCAGTCGGCAGCGATGTCATACCATCTGCCGAGAGCATTACACAATTGATAGAACCATTATCATTACACTTCGGTGAGTAACCAGGTTCCCGATCTCTTTCTCTTCACATATGAAGATCTCAGCGACAGTGCATGAACTCCGTAGCACCGTCATGTGTTTCGATGTAATTTAAAAGTTGGTGAATATTTTAAAAAGTTAAGTTTTCTAATACATTTAGCCCGGGCAGCTGCTTTCCAGCCTGCTTTTGTCGATTTTTAACTGCCTACGGTTCTTTTAGTGCTAAAATTTAACCCGGTACCTACGTTTTATCGTCTGTCTCCGATAGGACTAGGAGCTTGATCTCATCTACACTGCGATCAGAGATCTCTGGAAAAATATCCTGATGGTTCTACAAGGGAGCGAACTGAGTACTTTAGAACTAGAGGCGAGTACCTAGCTTCTACGTCACAGAGACCCCGGACACATAAGAAGGAACACATCCCAGGTGCACCCTACCATGATAAGTGTTCCTTGTATTATCCCGACCTTCCCTAGGAACACATCCCAGGCATGCACTATGAAAGTGTTCCTTGTATTATTCCGACCTTCCCTAGGAACACATCCCAGGCATACACTATGAGATTTTCTGTATTATCCGACCTTCAGCTGTTATCCTGATTATTCCGACCTTCCCTAGGAACACATCCCAGGCATACACTATGAGACTGTTCCTTGTATTATTCCGACCTTCCCTAGGAACACCATCCCAGGCATACACTATGAGACTGTTCCTTGTATTATCCCGACCTTCCTAGAACACCATCCCAGGCATACACTATGAAAGTGTTCCTTGTATTATCCCGACCTTCCCTAGGAACACCATCCCAGGCATACACTATGAGACTGTTCCTTGTATTATCCCGACCTTCCCTAGGAACACCATCCCAGGCATACACTATGAAACTGTTCCTTGTATTATTCCGACCTTCCCTAGGAACACATCCCAGGCATACACTATGAAAGTGTTCCTTGGATTATCCCGACCTTCCCTAGGAACACCATCCCAGGCATACACTATGAGACTGTTCCTTGTATTATCCCGACCTTCCCTAGGAACACCATCCCAGGCATACACTATGAAACTGTTCCTTGTATTATTCCGACCTTCCCTAGGAACACCATCCCAGGCATACACTATGAAAGTGTTCCTTGTATTATCCCGACCTTCCCTAGGAACACCATCCCAGGCATACACTATGAGACTGTTCCTTGTATTATCCCGACCTTCCCTAGGAACACCATCCCAGGCATACACTATGAAACTGTTCCTTGTATTATTCCGACCTTCCCTAGGAACACATCCCAGGCATACACTATGAAAGTGTTCCTTGTATTATCCCGACCTTCCCTAGGAACACCATCCCAGGCATACACTATGAAAGTCTTCCTTGTATTATCCCGACCTTCCCTAGGAACACATCCCAGGCATACACTATGAAAGTGTTCCTTGTATTATCCCGACCTTCCCTAGGAACACATCCCAGGCATACACTATGAAAGTGTTCTTTGTATTATCCCGACCTTCCCTAGGAACACATCCCAGGCATACACTATGAAAGTGTTCCTTGTATTATCCCGACCTTCCCTAGGAACACATCCCAGGCATACACTATGAAACTGTTCCTTGTATTATTCCGACCTTCCCTAAGAACACATCCCAGGCATACACTATGAAAGTGTTCCTTGTATTATTCCGACCTTCCCTATGTACAATAACGAAATTATGTGACTTTTTCTTCGAGTGCCCCATATCGACAACTTGTGAACCACTCTGTGTGATCTGTATGTGATCTGAGCCTAAGACCGATTGTTCATTGTGTCAGTTATGCGCCTACAATTAGGCCAGAACATCCCATTTCTACGATGCTTTTTTTATTTTCTAGTGTAGCTTCAGGGCCGTGCCATGCTATGATACATGGAGGCAGCCACATCAGGTGTAATGTGGGCGGCATAAACAGTGAAATCAAAACCCCAATTGAAGGTTATTTTTAAAAAAACATTTAAGGGGCGACATTTCGAAGGCTTAGATAGCCGCGGTAGCGTAGTTGTTAGTGAACTCGCTTCTCAAGACTGGTGGTCCGGGTTTAACTCCCGCAGAGGGCGGGGAAATTTTTTCCCGACCGCGACGGCTCTCAGGTCGACCCAGCCTCAACTAGGTACCAGACATGCTCTGGGAAAGTAAAGGCGGCCGACGTGATGCTGACCACATCACCCATCGTGTGCCTACGGTCAATGAAAAATACAGGCCTAACACTGTATTGCCCTATATACCACGAGGTTTGAAAGGGTTCCTTTACTTTACTTTTATTTCGAAGGCTTGCATCATACTGAGAAAATATACCACACGAATCTGGGTAGCTTCCATAGGCTCCTACCTCTCTCGCCTTTTACAACATACATTGAAGGTGGTAGTTGTACTATTCTTTGCTTGCCTTGTGGGACACGTCACGACAAAGGCGTGTGACTAAAAATCAATAGCATTTGGTAGTTCGTGTCATGTAAGTTACCTTCACATGTTTCTCTGATATTCTGTACCTACCTTCACATGTTTCTCTGATATTCTGTACCTACCTTCGCATGTTCCTCCTACATTCTGTATCTTACTGATCTAGGGAAACAACACTTGACAAAAAACTAAACGGATCTCTGTGTGAGCTACCAAAGACAGTGAAGTTCTACAAGAGACAACGTTGAATATATAGACAATATTTCAAGCGAACGAAAGGAAGGATACAAGAGACAACGTTGAATATATAGACAATATTTCAAGCAAACGAAAGGAAGGAAGAAGGAGGAATTCTTATCTCATTCTCCCCAATCCTTTATTCTTCTACTTCTTCGAGCGCTCCATATCGACCACTTGTCAACCACTCTTTGTGATTTGTATGTGATCTGAGCCTAAGAGTGATTGTAGGTTGTCCCAGTTCTGTGCCTACAAGTAGGCCAGCATATCCTATTTCTGCGACATTTTTTATTTACTATGATAGCTCCTCTAGGCCCCTACTTCAGTCGCAATTACGGCATGCCTTGTAGGTCACATTGTTACTATTCTTTGCTCCCCTTGAGAGCACCGGTAACACACGGGCTCCTAATCCTTTCTTATTCTGATCATTATTGCTATTTCTAGTTTTCCTCGTTTATCACATTTTAAGCCACATATATTTTATAATTGTTGCTAAGGTAATTAGAAATCCTACCATTAACATTTTTACAGTATATGTTGTGTTATCCACATAGAACCGTTAAAAAAAATATCTCCTGTGTTGTCTTTTATGCTTTGCTTGATAAAGACATTCAGAGGGTAGGCGAAAGCGTGGAAGACCCAAGACGACCTGGAGGAGAAGGATAGAGCAAGAGCTGAAGGAAATGAATCATAGCTGGAACACAATACAGAGGAAGGCCATGAACAGGGAAGAATGGTGTACGTTTGTTGCTGCCCTAAACGCCAAGGGCGTAACATGCTAAAGAGAGAGAGGAGATAAAGACATTGTGGTCAAAACATCGTTTAGTCTTGTTTGAAGTATGAGAACTGTGGTTTTTTTGGTTTTTCTGATCCAGAAGCACTTGAGCTTTCAGCTCTTCGGCTCGGTGCCATGGCCATCGTAACCCTTCGGTTCGGTGCCACGAACACCGTGAATCTGGGGAACTTGTGGCTTTTCTGCCAGTCCGCGGAATTGAACCCGCACACACAGAGGTCTAGTCACCCGCAGTCCAACGCGCTACAAACACGCTGGGCAGGCGGGCGAGAACTGTGTTTAACCGGCAAATTGCGATACGCCACATCATCCTGTAGTCATGACATAGCCACTGATAACGTAAGGCTTACGAACTCAGGTAAAATCTCTGGAAAATCAGATTCCTCACAACACGTTACCCTTGCATTTCATTATTGTTAAAAAAAAAAGACGAAATCATTTTAAAAACAACTCATGTCAAAACAACACATGTCAAAACAACACATGTAAAAACAACTCATGTCAAAACAACACATGTCAAAACAACACATGTAAAAACAACTCATGTCAAAACAACTCATGTCAAAACAACTCATGTCAAAACAACTCATGTCAAAACAACTCATGTCAAAACAACTCATGTCAAAACAATACATGTCAAAACAACACATGTCAAAACAACTCATGTCAAAACAACACATGTCAAAACAACACATGTCAAAACAACACATGTAAAAACAACACATGTCAAAACAACACATGTCAAAACAACACATGTCAAAACAACACATGTCAAAACAAGGTTATATTATACCAGAAGTTAAAATAACGCTAAGGAATATCAGTATTCTAAACACTTTTCACCAACTCCCGTGTGTTGCTGGGGCCCACGGGAGGGAGGAGTGGGGGTGGGGAGCAAAGAATAGTAACACTGTGACCTACAAGGCATTGTAAGAGATCGACTGAGATAATAGTCTAGGAAAGCTACCCTAGTAAACTAAAAGCGTCGCAGAAATCGGATGTGCTGGCCTACTTGTAGGTGCATAATTGGCACAATGTACAATCCGCTCTTAGGCTCAGATCACATACAAACCTGAAATAGTGGTTTAACAAGTGGTTGATATAAAACGTTCGAAGAAAATGAAGACCACTTGTCATCAATAAATGATCATGCACTCAAGGAATTGAGTCAGGTTAGAATCATGTGTATAATCATCTTCTATCAAACACATATAAAAGTCAGCCTCATATAAACGGGAATTTACGATTTCCCATCAGAGCTAGTCGGTTTTAGTTAGCGTTAGACCGATCAACCACAGCCAACTTTAGATAACTAGGCCAGACAACTGACTGGGGATTCCTGACCTAGATCAGAAAAGGGGCTGGAAATTACAGATGTTTGATAGAACACTGCACGCATTTTTGCAATTTTACTCAATTCTGTGAGTCTATTGTTATTTATTGGTGAAAAATATTAATAATATTGATATTCCTTATTGTTAAACTTATCTTGTTGCATAATATAACTTCGATTTAGCATTTTGTGTTGATTTTAAAATGAATTCGTCTATATACACCAATACTGGAATGCGAGGTCACGTGGTGTAGTTGTGGTCTGATTTCCCATAATTCTTACCTGAGTCTGAAGTCCCATAAGTTTATAGTTGGCTATGGATCAACTCATTCTGGAAATCGGTAAAACCGTTTTGGCCGTTGACTATCATACCTAAAGGCAACGTTTAACCACTGTATGTTGGTGATACTTAGATGCAATAAAGTACATCAAATCATAGGACAAATGGTACCAAATTTTGAAATACAAACATGTCACCATGAACATTAAGGCAACATATTTCAACATCTTTTTCCCAACATTTTCCGGCTAGTGCCAAACCTGGACGCTGACATCAAACTAATCACTACAGAGATGAAGAGTCTACAGAGATGAAGAGTCTACAGAGATGAAGAGTCTACAGAGATGAAGAGTCTACAGAGATGAAGAGTCTACGCATAATGCTAGAAGAGGAAGAGAGGACGACCTATGGAGACCCTGCAACAAACGAACATTGCTCAGAGATGTTATTGGTTATTGGTTACTAAACTGACGTCATTGCACTCCGGGCAGACCCATAGGTGCTCAGTCTCCCCAACAGATATCGAAGAGTATGCATACTGATGGTTCCTGTGGCTCGCTGATTAAACACACCTCTCACTCTGCCTCTCAGGCATCCAGTTCGACTTGAACAACAGGTAACTCCAAACTGTTTAAATCGCTTGATCGATTCAACATCGATTTTAGTGTCCTCATCCAACAGAGAATCGCGAAGAGACCGAAGGATATCCTCCTTATCCATCTTCAACTCCTCAACAATCGATGCTGTTGATGCAAGCCTGTCCGCTCTCTCATTACCGTAAACACCCGCATGCACAGGACAGTATATCCACGTAAGCCGCTGGAGGTTAGAAACTTCTATAGACGACATCCACTCATACCGAAACCTGCCCTTCTGGATCTTGTGAAGCATCAACTGAGAGTCAGATACAACAACTGCCCCAGTAAATGAAGTCCCAGTAATCCAATGGAGAAATCGTCAGTGAGGTAAGAAATATCGGTCTCAGTTCCATGGACGAGATTGAATAAGTTGCCCAGGGTAGAGCGGTATTGAGAAATTACTTGCAGGCCCTATGTAATGTAAAACGGTACGTGAGGAATTATTATTATTATTAACAAGAAGATACCAGTTTAGAAATGAAGACATCAGGACAAAAGTGAGTATAACATCAGTACTGAACTTTACCAGAGCCAACTTTAAACACGAAACCTGAACCTAACGTTGAACCAGAGCCAACTTTAAACACGAAACCTGAACCTAACGTTGAACCAGAGCCAACTTTAAACACGAAACCTGAACCTAACGTTGAACCAGAGCCAACTTTAAACACGAAACCTGAACCTAACGTTGAACCAGAGCCAACTTTAAACACGAAACCTGAACCTAACGTTGAACCAGAGCCAACTTTAAACACGAAACCTGAACCTAACGTTGAACCAGAGCCAACTTTAAACACGAAACCTGAACCTAACGTTGAACCAGAGCTAACTTTAAACACGAAACCTGAACCTAACGTTGAACCAGAGCCAACTTTAAACACGAAACCTGAACCTAACGTTGAACCAGAGCCAACTTTAAACACGAAACCTGAACCTAACGTTGAACCAGAGCCAACTTTAAACACGAAACCTGAACCTAACGTTGAACCAGAGCCAACTTTAAACACGAAAGAACAAATTAAATGGTTCAACCACATAAGCAGATTACTAACAGACAGGGCGCCTCAAAGTGCAATGTTACTCTGATATAGTTGATACAAAGCACACGGCCGACCACGCAAAATGTGGACCTCATAGATAACAGAAACGACGGAAAACATTGTTTATGAAGCGCACACAAAAGCCCGTTCTACAAGGTGTTCAACTTAAAAGCAACCTATGAATGGAGCTAATCTGGCATATATGTATGGAAATGGGAAGGTTCAGTTATGACGTAGTATAGGTCAAGGTTGTGTGATGGTGTGTAATTGAAGTGCGGGAAGGGGCGATGAACAAATGTGACGTAGGACAGGCTAGTCAAAACCGGTTTAAATAGTAAATAGACGAGATGCAATGCGTACCTGGCAAATTTCTATTTATCACTGGGGCTGCTATTAAGTTGAACACCCTGTAGAAATCTCTTCATATCCTGACGTTGTCAGGCAAAACAGGTTTAGAGAAAAGAAGAAGTAGGTTCGAATCTCGATCGAGTCACATGTGCAATTTAATCTGGAGATATCTAGGACTGTTGCTGGAGCTACGGAGTTCGTACTCTGTGCAACACTTTCGTCAGGTGGCTTGCAATTTCTGCCGAGAGGGACGGAGCTATTAGTGGAAACCCGGTGCCATGAAGTCAATTCTTCGCCTTTAGAGCCTTTCTGTAGATTACAAGCTAGCCTTTCTGTAGATTATAAGCTAGCCTTTCTGTAGATTATAAGCTAGCCTTTCTGTAGATTATAAGCTATCCTTTCTGTAGATTATAAGCTAGCCTTTCTGTAGATTATAAGCTAGCCTCTCTGTAGATTATAAGCTAGCCTTTCTGTAGATTATAAGCTAGCCTTTCTGTAGATTATAAGCTATCCTTTCTGTAGATTATAAGCTAGCCTTTCTGTAGATTATAAGCTAGCCTTTCTGTAGATTATAAGCTATCCTTTCTGTAGATTATAAGCTATCCTTTCTGTAGATTATAAGCTAGCCTCTCTGTAGATTATAAGCTATCCTTTCTGTAGATTATAAGCTAGCCTTTCTGTAGATTATAAGCTATCCTTTCTGTAGATTATAAGCTAGCCTTTCTGTAGATTATAAGCTAGCCTTTCTGTAGATTATAAGCTAGTCTTTCTGTAGATTATAAGCTATCCTTTCTGTAGATTATAAGCTAGCCTTTCTGTAGATTATAAGCTAGCCTCTCTGTTGATTATAAGCTATCCTTTCTGTAGATTATAAGCTATCCTTTCTGTAGATTATAAGCTATCCTTTCTGTAGATTATAAGCTATCCTTTCTGTAGATTATAAGCTATCCTTTCTGTAGATTATAAGCTATCCTTTCTGTAGATTATAAGCTATCCTTTCTGTAGATTATAAGCTATCCTTTCTGTAGATTATAAGCTAGCCTTTCTGTAGATTATAAGCTATCCTTTCTGTAGATTATAACCTAGCCTTTCTGTAGATTATAAGCTAGCCTTTCTGTAGATTATAAGCTAGCCTCTCTGTAGATTATAAGCTAGCCTTTCTGTAGATTATAAGCTAGCCTCTCTGTAGATTATAAGCTAGCCTCTCTGTAGATTATAAGCTAGCCTCTCTGTAGATTATAAGCTAGCCTTTCTGTAGATTATAAGCTATCCTTTCTGTAGATTATAAGCTAGCCTTTCTGTAGATTATAAGCTATCCTTTCTGTAGATTATAAGCTAGCCTCTCTGTAGATTATAAGCTATCCTTTCTGTAGATTATAAGCTAGCCTCTCTGTAGATTATAAGCTAGCCTTTCTGTAGATTTTATAAGCTAAAGCGCTACATCAATCAAATTTCAACCGTCTTCTTCTTCTCTTCCATCATTTACTTATTTATAGAGGAGGGGGAACGTAGTGATCTTGTTTGTGCTTATTTTAAGGCACATTGTAAGCTGATATTCATTTTCGTAATGCTGTTCTTGATGCCGTCGCTCCACCTTTTGCGTGGTCTTCTCGTACTTTGTACTGATTATACCTTTTCTGTGTGTCTCTCTGTGGAAGGCGATACTAAGACAGTCTTGTCAGGTGTCCAAACCATTTAATTAATCGGTTGTTCTTTTATGAGTTGCATTACTGCTTTCATATCAAGACATCTGATTTCTTCATTTCTAATTTTGTCTCTTATTGTCACACCTGCAGCTCTGGTACAAAGTACTATAGTTTTACAAAAACTATACCAATACACAGCAACGTTTCGACCAAAAAGCCTTTGTCAAGCAAAGGATACAAGAGAAGTGAAAAATTTCACTTCTCACACAGAACACAACATTTAGAATGAAACAATAAGTTCCTGACGGTCCTAACAAATATAAATATGCAAGAAATATTATAAATCTAACCTAAATACGTCACGATTAATAGTTACGTCACGATGAATAGTTACGTCACGATGAATAGTTACGTCACAATGAATAGTTACGTCACGATCAATAGTTACGTCACGATGAATAGTTACGTCACAATGAATAGTTACGTCACAATGAATAGTTACGTCACGATGAATAGTTACGTCACGATGAATAGTTACGTCACAATGAATAGTTACGTCACAATGAATAGTTACGTCACGATTAATAGTTACGTCACGATTAATAGTTACGTCACGATGATTAGTTACGTCACGATGATTAGTTACGTCACGATGAATAGTTACGTCACGATGAATAGTTACGTCACGATGAATAGTTACGTCTTGATGAATAGTTACGTCACGATGAATAGTTACGTCACGATGAATAATTACGTCACGATGAATAGTTACGTCTCGATGAATAGTTACGTCACGATGAATAGTTACGTCACGATTAATAGTTACGTCACGATTAATAGTTACGTCACGATGAATAGTTACGTCACGATTAATAGTTACGTCACGATGAATAGTTACAGCAAAATGTAGTTAGGTTAGGTTTTGTAGTACATAACTACATCACGATGAATAGTTAGTTAGTTTGTTCCTTTCCTGCCAAAGGCGGCACATAGGGCAGAGGATTTAGATCTTCATGTGATGCGGTTCGTTGCTAGCAGTTGGAGATCTTGTATGGTTTTACATCCCAATAGTTTACTTTCTTGTTGGATGGTTCTTCGAAGAGTGGTCTTTGGTCTTCCACGTTTTCTTTTCCCAACTGGTGACCACATAATGACTTGTCGATTTAGTCTCTTTTCGTCTGATCTAAGAACATGACCTAAATATTTCCACCTTCGTATCCTTATAATATTTGATACAGGTTGTTGGTGTGTTCTATCTCTCATTGTGTTGTTAGAAACGAAATCACTCCATTTGACTTTTAATAATTTTCGGAGACATTTATTCTCAAAGCTGTCCAGTTTCTCATCAATTTTCTTTGTTGATTTCCAACTTTCACAACCGTAGGTCAGTACAGGAATCACACATGACCTTAATAATTTAACTTTTGTGCATATACTAAGGTGTTGAGATTGCCAGATATTCGTTAATTTTGTGAAGGCACTAGCTGCTATAGCAATACGAGAGTTTATTTCTTTCATCGTGTCTCCGTTGTTTGACACTTTACTACCCAAATATGTCAATGAATAGTTGCAGTAAAATGTAGTTTGGTTAGGTTTAGAAGTTACATGGAGGACCTTGCCGTGCTATGATACAGAGAGGCGGTCGCATAAGGCGGCACCGTAAGGGGGGTGGCATAAGCAACGAAATCAAAATCACAATTGAAAGTTATTTTAAAGAAAAAACTTTTAAGGGGCGGCATTTCGAAGACTTGCATCATACTGAGAAAATATACCGAATTACCCTGGTTACATGTGTTGTGCATTAATTGATATTATTTAGAGCCGTTAGGAACTTATTGTTTCATTCTACGTGTTGTGTGAGAAGTGAAATTCTTCATCTCTTTTGTATCCGTTGCTTGATAAAGGCCTTTTGGTCGAAACGTTGCTATGTATTGTTCTTGTTTTTTTGTAAAACGACTGTACTTTGTTTTTAAGTATTACGCCATTGCTACATAATTTTACTGCAGTCTTCCCTTATATCGATAATTCTAAACGAGGAATAGGCGGATTTAGACTTTTATCTTTTGTTGCAATCCCAAAATGTCAATTACTGGTTCACTTTCTTTGTGTCAGTTTTCCTGAATTGCATCCCATTTTCGTTTCTTCATTCCCATTTCACGGATCTCAACTCTATTTCTTGGTTGTCTGCACAGACTTGTCACCATGATGGCTTAGATATCGACTTCACAGACTTCATGCAGAGGCGTATGTCTTGGATGTGCTAGACGTGAGTCCTGCACACAAGTGAAATTTCTAACAGTTGTTTTTTAGTAGTATATTATTTTAGTAGTATATTATTTTAGTAGTATATTATTTTAGTAGTATATTATTTTAGTAGTATATTATTTTAGTAGTATATTATTTTAGTAGTATATTATTTTAGTAGTATATTATTTTAGTAGTATATTATTTTAGTAGTATATTATTTTAGTAGTATATTATTTTAGTAGTATATTATTTTAGTAGTATATTATTTTAGTAGTATATTATTTTAGTAGTATATTATTTTAGTAGTATATTATTTTAGTAGTATATTATTTTAGTAGTATATTATTTTAGTAGTATATTATTTTAGTAATATATTATTTTAGTAGTATATTATTTTAGTAGTATATTATTTTAGTAATATATTATTTTAGTAGTATATTATTTTAGTAGTATATTATTTTAGTAATATATTATTTTAGTAGTATATTATTTTAGTAGTATATTATTTTAGTAGTATTTTATTTTAGTAGTATATTATTTTAGTAGTATATTATTTTAGTAGTATATTATTTTAGTAGTATATTATTTTAGTAGTATATTATTTTAGTAGTATATTATGAGTAGTATTTCTTCTTCTTCGAATGCTCCATATCGAATACTTGTTAACCATTCTTTTTATGTGATTTGTATGTGATCTGAGCCTAAGAGAGATTGTACGTTGTGCAAGTTATGCACTTACAAGTAGGCCAGCACATCCGATTTCTGCAACGCTTTTTTATTTACAAGGGTAGCTTCCCTAGGCCCCAACCTCAATCGTCTCTTACGACATGCCTTGTAGGTGGCAGTGTTTCTATTCTTTGCGGCCCTCGGCAACACACGGGTTTTATGTGTGTATGAGATTTCTGGTCAAGGTGATGCGGCATGCTGAATTTGTATTTGGGCCAGCTTCTAACCGCTCGATTTAAGGTATCATCGGACGGAATATTTGTATTCTAGTCCTTGTCAATTGAGATCAGAATGAGAGTTATGCAGTGCTCATCATCATCAGGTGCCGTCTCCACATCGAAGGTTGGCTGCAATGAATCTCCAGCATCCTCTGTCTTTCGCCTTGGTGTTGCACACTGCCAGACTCTAACCTGTCCATTTCTTAAAGTTTTCCTCCCACTTATCTCTCAGTCTTCCTCTTGCTCTTCCCCCCAGTGCTACTTCTAGCCATGCAGTGCTACATCTAGCCATGCAGTGCTACATAGAACCAAAACTGAATGCGAGTCATGGATAATAAACAAACAGAAAGACATTTGATATCAGAATGAGAGTCATACAGTGCTACATAGACCAATACTGACATACTGATGCGAGTCATGGACAATAAACACACAGATCGAAAAATCTCTTAGGGCCATAGTGTTGTAGTTTTACAGAAGAATGATGAGAATACCATGGACTGCTAAAATGACGAACGTGGAGGTGTTGAATGAGGTCAAGACACAGAGAAAACTTAACATCAATATACGTAAGAGCCAGTAATCATTTTTCGGGCATGTGATAAGGAGGGAGGTTAAGAACACATTGTGACAACCGGTAAAATCGAGGGTAGAGGAAGACAAAGAAAGAAAATTTTGGATAGCCTGACTTCATGGCACGGTAGAATGTCAACATCTGAGATGATAGCAAACACCAAAGACATATTTGTTTAGTTCCATGATCGCCTACGCCAGCCGGCATTGCATCTGTTAATGAGCCTGTATAAAAGGGTCTAAAGGGACAATCAGCAAAGCGCAGTCACGAAAAATAGCTACATGTGAAATGCGTTGCCTGCGAAAAGTTACCAACACCAGAAAAGATAGAGTCACCAACATCAGCATAAGAAAGAAAGTTGGCACATAACCTTACTTGAATTACATTGAGAAACAAAGAATGAAGTGGTTTGGCCAGTTAATAAGAATGCATCTAAACTCCACAGTATACGGAGTCTTCTACAACAGATCATCAGGACAGAAGATGAGAGGAAGACCACAAAAGAGATGGTTAGATGGCATAGCAGAATTCTTTCAAAGAGCATAATTAACAATCGCCCAAGCCACCAGAACAGCGCAAAACAAAAACAGAAAACCACAACACTGGACAACAACCCGGTAGCAGTGTGACGACACTGGGCAACAACCCGGTAGCAGTGTGACGACACTGGGCAACAACCCGGTAGCAGTGTGACAACACTGGGCAACAACCCGGTAGCAGTGTGACGACACTGGGCAACAACCCGGTAGCAGTGTGACGACACTGGGCAACAACCCGGTAGCAGTGTGACGACACTGGGCAACAACCCGGTAGCAGTGTGACGACACTGGGCAACAACCCGGTAGCAGTGTGACGACACTGGGCAACAACCCGGTAGCAGTGTGACGACAAAAGAAGAAACAAGAGAATGAAAGGAGAAGTATTGACATCACAGTGTTCGGTTTTCCCATATGGCTCTGTCCATCTCGGCAGAAATGTCACACCACCTTCCGAGGATGGTGCTTGATCTCCGTAGCTCCAGTAATATAATTCTAGGGTTCTCCGCAAAAAATGTACACATGAGACTCAATCTGGATTCGTACTCACACTATTCAGAACGCCTGTGAAACGTCTTATCCGTTTTGTTATAGAGACCCCATTGATTTGAAATAATATTTGATTTCTTTAGTCCTCTGTGAATTCAGACGTAGTCTAATTTGGTTACCTCTGACTGATTCTTGTGTAAAGGTTGTCTTTTCTTATAATATATGTGCCTCGCTATTAACCCTTTAGCTGCTAAGGACGTATATATACGTTTTCCCCATTAACTTCTAAAGACGCATTAATACGTCTGTCATTATCTCTCCTCTGTGGGCTAAAGACGTGTTAACACGTTATACATTGCTACTGTCACTGCTATAGGCGTACATTCACGTGTGTGACCTAGAAACAAAGAGTAGCTACTTTTAGCTCAGCCTTGAGAAAGTATGTTGGGTAAGGCGTTATTCCGTCGTGTGAGGTACTTGTAATTTGATCACCAAGTAAAGGATCAGTAATCCTGTAATCCAATCGCATACCGTGTGCACACTGTATATGTTGTCAGTCCAAGTTAGTCTCAAACCCAGGAATTAGAATAACTAGCGAAGCGTGTTATCCACGTCGCTATCGGCGCCCCTATCAACAATATTAAATTGTCACGCTGTAGGAAACCACATATAAAGGATCAGGAAACGCCACTGATTCCATGCATTTGCTTGGTTCATTTACCACTATCCTCCATTTTTTTTTCACTGTCACGAATTTATTTTATTTTCTCACTATCTAATTCTAAAGTTAATTTTCTGTGGTTTTTTTTTCAAGCCAAGTTTTTCTATAAAATATTCCCTATTTCTTGAATGTAGGAGTTTCATATTATCCCACTAAAAAAACCCCACCAAAATGATTGCATTATTATCCCGATAAAGACCCTTTTGTCAAAACGTCAATGTTGTCTGTAGATGTAATTTGTAATTTAAAACTGAGACACAAGTTAGAATTGACAGATGCTTCTTTCTATCATGAGCCTGTTGTTTTATTTTATCTTTCTTCTTTTGTCTCCTGCATCTTTTTCTTTGTTGGCTAATGTTCTTTTGTCTCATGCGCCTCTGTTTTGTTTTTTTTGTCTTATTTTCTTTTGTCTTATGCTCCTTTTTTTTTTTTTTTTTGTCTAATGTTCTTATGTCTCATGCGCTTTTAGTTTTTGTGTCTAAAAGTCTTAGCTACTTATCTCATTGTTTAATATCAGTGTATGGTAGATTTCTGTTTGTACAATACCAATTTTATTTCAGAATATTTTGTTTAATATCTCATTTTTTTCACACATCATTTGTCTGAAACTGTTTTTTCTAAAACATCCTGTGTCTGAAACTGTTTTGTCTAAAACATCCTTTGTCTGAAACTGTTTTGTCTAGAACATCTTTTGTCTGAAACTGTTTTGTCTAAAATATGCTTTGTCTGAGACTGTTTTGTCTAAAACATCCTTTGTCTGAAACTGTTTTGTCTAAAACATCATTTTTCTGAAACTGTTTTGTCTAAAATATCCTTTGTCTGACACTGCTTTGTCTAAAACATCATTTGTCTGAGACTGCTTTGTCTAAAACATCATTTGTCCGAAACTGTTGTGTCTAAAACATCCTTTGTCTGAGACTGTTTTGTCTAAAACATCGTTTGTCTAAGACTGCTTTGTCTCAAACTGCTTTGTCTATTACCTCTTTGTTTCAGTTTTATTTGGTTGTAAATCTCTTTGTTTCAGGTTTATGTTATTGGAAATCTCTTTGTTTCAGTTTTATTTGTTGGAAATCTCTTTGTTTCAGTTTTATTTGGTTGTAAATCTCGTTGTTTCAGTTTTATTTGGTTGTAAATCTCGTTGTTTCAGTTTTATTTGGTTGTAAATCTCGTTGTTTCAGTTTTATTTGGTTGTAAATCTCTTTGTTTCAGTTTTATTTTATTCCAAATCTCTTTGTTTCAGGTTTATTTGGTTGTAAATCTCTTTGTTTCAGTTTTATTTGTTGGAAATCTCTTTGTTTTATTTTATTGGAAATCTCTATGTTTCAGTTTTATTTTCTTGGAAATCTCTTTGTTTCAGTTTTATTTTATTGGAAATCTCTTTGTTTCAGTTTTATTTTATTGGAAATCAATTTGTTTCAGTTTTATTTGTTAGAAATCTCTTTGTTTCAGTTTTATTTTATTGGAAATCTCTTTGTTTCAGTTTTATTTTATTGGAAATCTCTTTGTTTCAGTTTTATTTTATTGGAAATCTCTTTGTTTCAGTTTTATTTTATGGGAAATCTCTTTGTTTCAGTTTTATTTTATTGGAAATCTCTTTGTTTCAGGTTTATTTTATTGGAAATCTCTTTGTATTAGTTTTATTTTATTGGAAATCTCTTTGTTTCAGTTTTATTTCATTGGAAATCTCTTTGTTTCAGGTTTATTTGTTGTAAATCTCTTTGTTTCAGTTTTATTAGTTGGAAATCTCTTTGTTTCAGGTTTTTTTTATTGGAAATCTCTTTGTATCAGTGTTTTTTGGTTGTAAATCTCTTTGTTTCAGTTTTATTTGGTTGTAAATCTCTTTGTTTCAGTTTTATTTGGTTGTAAATCTATGTGTTTCAGTTTTATTTGTTGGAAATCTCTTTGTTTCAGTTTTATTTGGTTGTAAATCTCTTTGTTTCAGTTTTATTTGGTTGTAAATCTCTTTGTTTCAGTTTTATTTGGTTGTAAATCTCTTTGTTTCAGTTTTATTTGTTGAAAATCTCTTTGTTTCAAACTGTGATCTTTTAGCCTTCTTTATTTATTTTATTATTTTTCTGATCCAGAAGCACTTGAGCTTTCAGCTCTTCGGCTCGGTGCGATGGACATCGTAACCCTTCGGTTCGGTGCCACGAACACTGTAAACCTGGAGAACCTGTGGCTTTTATGCTAATTCGCGGAATTGAACCCGCACGCACAGAGGGATTATCACCCGTCGTCCAACGCGCTACGAACACGCTAGGGAGGTGGGCGCCTTCTTTATTCAAAACTTACTTTGTTTCAATTTTCTTTGAAAGGTGTTTCGTTGTCAAACTTTTATTTATATCATAGTTCTTTGTATCATTCTTCCTCATTCGAATACATTTTTGGGTATCTCATCTGTGTCTCCAACATTTTTGTTTTTATAAGGTTCTGTTGTAATGTTTCTTTGTCTAATGTTTCAGTATTGCCTGTGTTTGTTTGTTTTCTTGTGCATTGAGTTATGTTTCTTTGTCTTGTGATTTGGTCTTCTCTTTCATTCTCGTCTGTTTTTGTGTCTTCTCTTTCTTTGTCTTATATTTCATTGTCTCCTTTTTCATTGTCTGCCGTTGTCTTATATTCTATTTCTTTATTTTATATTTCTTTGTCTTCTGTTTCTCTATTTTATGTTTCTGTGTCTTCTGTTTCTGTGTCTACTGTTTCTGTGTCTTCTGTTTCTTTGTCTACTGTTTCTTTGTCTACTGTTTCTTTGTCTTCTGTTTCTCTATTTTCTGTTTCTCTGTCTTCTGTTTCTCTATTTTCTGTTTCTTTGTCTTCTGTCTCTCTATTTTCTGTTTCTCTGTCTACTATTTCTTTGTCTTCTGTTTCTCTATTTTCTGTTTCTATGCCTTCTGTTTCTGTGTCTACTGTTTATTTGTTTTCTGTTTGTTCGCCTCTCCTTCAGTCTCTTCTTTCTTAGTTTTCTTTTACTTTGTCTTCCGTTCCCTTGACTTCTACTTTTTTATCATAATACATCAATATAAATTTTACTATATTCATAGTTGTCAACAACTGAACAATACATTCAATATTTCCAAAACGAGCAAACAGCTGACATTCAAATATAAAATATCACACTCGTTTGTTGTAATATGTACAAATTTATCAAGTACTTTTCTGTATGTAGCATGATTCTTGTGTTTCGTTTCCCACAAATCTCATTTCAACGTTATTCTAGTATCTCTCTCTTTTGTGTGGCTGCATGCTGTGTTATTATAAGGTACCAGATGGTGCCAGAAGCACTGATGCTTTCCTGGTCGATTAGTCTCCAGCGCGTGATTAAAATGTAATCAGGCTTAGAGAAATTGTTATCCATCATCCATTTCTGTTGATTGATAGGACCATCATCATTACATTTCAGTGAGTAAACGTGTGTGATCTGATCTCTTTCTTACACAGGAAGATCTCAGCTGCAGTTCACGAGCTACGTAGCACCGGCGATGATTCCCTCGATGTAATTTTGAAAACATTTTTGTAGGAATTTTTATTTTTAATCTTTTCTAATGAAGTGTGCTCGGCCAGCGGCTTTCCAGCCTGCTCTTTTCGATTTTGAACTGCCAAGGGTTCTTTTACGTGCTCAAATTGAACACGGGACCTACGTTTTATCGTCCGTCTCCGACAGGACTAAGAATTCAATCTCACCTACACTGAGATCGGAAATCTCTAGAAAAAATATCCAGATGGCTCTACGAGGAAACAAACCTGGTACCTTTGGTACGACAGACGAGCACCTAGCCTGTACGCCACAGAGACCCCAACAGAGACCCCAACAGAGACCCTCACAGAGACCCTCACAGAGATCTATTTATGTATCCGTGTCTTCATTTTCTAGCGCAAATTTATCAAATGTTAGCAATATATTTATTTCTCTTGTTTACTAGTTATGTTTACTAGTCACATTTCCTCCATTGGATCTCTGGGACTTCATTTACTGGGGCAGTTGTTGTATCTGACTCTCAGTCGATGCTTCACAAGATCCAGAAGGGCAGGTTTCGGTATGAGTGGATGTCGTCTATAGAAGTTTCTAACCTCCAGAGGCTTACGTGGATATACTGTCCTGGGCATGCGGGTGTTTACGGTAATGAGAGAGCGGACAGGCTTGCATCAACAGCATCGATTGTTGGGGAGTTGAAGTTGGATAAGAGGATATTCTTCGGTCTCTTTGCGACTGTCTGTTGGATGAGGATACTAAAATCGATGTTGGATCGATCAAGCGATTTAAGCAGTTTGGAGTTACCCGTTGTTCAAGTCGAACTGGAAACCTGAGAGGCAGAGGTGTGTTTAATCAGCGAGCCACGGGAACCATCAGTATGCATACTCTTCGATATCTGTTGGGGAGACTGAGCACCTATAGGTCTGTCCGAGTGCAATGACGTCAGTTTAGTAACCAATAACCAATTTACTTTTCTTATTCCCTAGTTATGCTTACTATAATTATTTAGTTATTAATTTTTTTTGCTTGCTTATATAATACTATTTATACCTGTCTTTATTCAAAACGCCTATAATTATTTACTAATTTAGGAAGGTAAATTAAAACATGCAAATACATGATTTGCCGATCTACAGGTATGTAGGTGCCTAGCTGGCATATCGAGCATAAGCTCGTTACCTGTTAGTCTTCTATGGACAAAAGTGACATCATTGTTACCTGTTTGTCTTCTATGGACAAAAGTGACATCATCGTTACCTGTTTGTCTTCTATGGACAAAAGTGACATCATCGTTACCTGTTTGTCTTCTATGGACAAAAGTGACATCATTGTTACCTGTTTGTCTTCTATGGACAAAAGTGACATCATTGTTACCTGTTTGTCTTCTATGGACAAAAGTGACATCATTGTTACCTGTTTGTCTTCTATGGACAAAAGTGACATCATTGTTACCTGTTTGTCTTCTATGGACAAAAGTGACATCATTGTTACCTGTTTGTCTTCTATGGACAAAAGTGACATCATTGTTACCTGTTTGTCTTCTATGGACAAAAGTGACATCATTATTACCTGTTTGTCTTCTATGGACAAAAGTGACATCATTGTTACCTGTTTGTCTTCTATGGACAAAAGTGACATCATTGTTACCTGTTTGTCTTCTATGGACAAAAGTGACATCATTGTTACCTGTTTGTCTTCTATGGACAAAAGTGACATCATCAATGCTCTAAGAGAAAAAATACGCAAGACAAAGGATTCTCCATCTCGGTTGCGCAAGTTGTGCATACCGATAGGTGCGGCAAGACGGAAAAACCACGAGAGAAAACTTAGTAGATAGATCAATCTACACAGAACGGGAATTGTTGGTCTAAACACACTAAAAGACATGCTTGGGAGGAGATCGAAGCAATTCTGGACATGTCCGATGAAGGTGATCCTCAAATGAACAATAAACGAACCAACTCTCTTAATAATAATAATAATAATAGTTACTCTCGCACAGTTATAATTTGCATAGGGCCGGCAAGTAATTTCTCTATAACGCTATGTAATGGCTTACTCGCTCAATGTCTTCCATGGAATTAAGTCCAATATTTCTTGTCTCTCTCAGCGTTGTTTCAGGATTTGTTCATTTCAGGATTTCCCTAGGTCCTCTCTTTTCTTGAACCCTTTACCGCCGATTTCAATGCCAGCTTTGATATTCCTTGAGTATGTTTTATACCATACCCTCCCTTCGTATTGCTTATTTTCATATCCTGTTTAAAGCTTCGACTCTTTCTTGTCATTATTATTTAAGTATTCATTTTTTCTTGCTTATTTCTTCTTCTTCTTCTGCGGACACTCCATATCGATCACTTGTTAATCACTATTTGGTGATTTGTATGTGATTTGAACCTAAGAGAGATTCTACGTTCTGCCAATTATGCGCCTACAAGTAGGTTAGCATGTCCGATTTCTGCAATGCTTTTTGTTTACTAGGATTGCCCGCCTGCCCAGCGTGTTCGTAGCGCATTGGACGACGAGTGACAAGCCCCCTTTGAGTGCTGTTCAATTCCGCGGACTGGCAGAAAAGACAGAGGTTCTCCAGATTTACGGTGTTCGTGGCACCGAACCGAGGGGTTACGCCTATCAAATTAAGGAGGTCTCTGTGGCTAAGTGGTTAAGCCTATTGCCTTGTGAGTCGAAGGTCGTGGGTTCGAGTCCGGACCGCGCCATTCTGTTCACGAGTGCAGTTTTTCCAGAGACCCCTAGGATTGTTGCTGGAGCTACGGAGTTCGTGCTTTGTGCAATACTCTCGGCAGGTGACGTGCCATTTCTGTGGAGAGGACCGAGCCAGATGGGGTAAAACCCGGTGCAATGAAGTCAATCCTTCGGCTTTAAAACCCTTTTAAAAACGAAGGGTTACGATGGCACCGAGCCGAAGAGTTGAAAGCTCAAGTGCTTCTGGACCCAAAAAAAATATTTTTACTAGGTAGCTTCCCTAGGCCCCTACCTCAGTAGCCACTTACCACTTACGAGATGCTTTGTAGGTCACAGTGCCACTATTCATTGCTCCCCCTGCGAGCTCCGGCAACACACGCGAGCATGCTAATGTAATGCTATATATATATTGGCAAAACACGTAATCACAAAGTACTGTAGTTTTACAAATTACAAAAACAATGACAAAATACAGCAACGTTTCGACCAACAATGCCTTTATCAAGCAAACGAACAACAGGGTGACAAATTTAAAAAACAATGGACGATCAAAAACAAACGTTTCTAATCTAACGTTTCTAATCTAAGATTAGAAACGTTTGTTTTTGGTATCCATTTGTTTTTTTTAAATTTGCCAATCCTGTTGTTCGTTTGCTTGATAAAGGCCCTGTTGGTCGAAACGTTGCTGTATTTTGTCATTGTTTTTGTAGTTTGTAAAACAATAGGACTTTGTGATTACGTGTTTTGCCAGTCAAATATTTTTACTGCAGTCTCATCTATTTTGTGCTATATATATAAACATGTCTTTGTCCACAATCGTCCTTTGTTAGTTATCTAGTTTGTCCCTACATTAAATCGCCAGCCCAGCAAGCCATTAGTATCTCATGCCTCATCTATCTTTCATATTAATCCACTATCTAGTTACGTCTGTTCACCTTATTTGGTGTCAGTGACCTGAATAATTTATTAAATTTCTATTCTTGATCTAAAACAATGGTTTCCAACATGGGATGTTCACATCCTAATGTAGTGCAAGCTGACACCCCAGGAGGTGCCACACATAGGGAAATGAACTGAACGAATAATAGGAATCTAGGGGAGAGAATAATAATTCCCGTATAATAGACTGTATGCCTGCAGGGGCATTGGTTAGGGCAGCTCTCAGATGGGCAGCATAATCGCCTGTGTGTTGCCGGGGTAAGAAAGGAAGCAAAGAATAGTACCACTGCGACCTACAAGGCAAGAGGCGACTGAAGCAGGGGCCTAGGAAGCTACCCTAGTAAATAAAAAGCGTTGCAGAAATCGGATGTGCTGGCCTCGTAGGTGCATAAATAGCACAACGTACAATCGCTCTGAGACTCAGATCACATACAAATCACAAAGAGTGGTTAACAAGTGGTCGACATGGAGCGTTCCAAGAATAAGAAGATGGGCAGCGGATGGAAAGAGAAGGTCTAGACGTCCAAAGGAAACATGTAGAAACTGTGGAGAGAGAGAGAGTTGAAGTAGTGTGGCCTGACGTGGGAGATGGCTGGTAGAAAGTCAGCAAAATGGCAACAGTGGAAGTCTCTTGTGGAAGCATTATATGTCAGTAGGGACACAAAGAGGATATAAAAATGAAAATCGTGGCATATCCTACAAGACTTAGCCATCAACTACTGTAAACTAGTCGTTGATTTTCTAGGCACCACTTATACGTTCAGTAGTTTGTCATTACTTTCTGAACGGTGAGATCTATTTTTACCTTTTGTAAAATCCCACGGAAACGAATTTGCTTCCAAACTTGCCCACCGTGGGTTTGAACCACACACGCTTGGGTGGGTTCGTGATCACTACCGCTTGAGCTAGAGACGCTCACAGACGAAGAGGATATAGATAGTTAAAATACAGTGTATGTGAGCGTGTGTAGCTTATACGGTAGTGAGTTTGACCACAACCCACTCGTACCTGGTTCAAACTCCTCGGGGTGCAGTTTGAAAGCAAATTTGTTCCCGTGGAATTTTACGAACGGTAAAAATAGATCCCACCGTTCAGAAAGCAATAGTAAACTACTGTTGTACATAGCAAATTGACGACTCATTTACTGTGGTTGATGGTGACGTCATGTACATGATATGCCACGATTTTCATTTCAATATAATATATAGCCGTCCATCGCAAGCGGTGATGACAACAATCTCAGACGTGTGCTGCTGCACCTCTCTGGTGTGTGCGGAGGTGACTGTAGAGTCAATCCTAGAACATAATCCCTACCACAGATACATGATCAAAGTTAGACGTGTGTTGTGTGCTCTGTCTTTTCGCGCAGCTCGTTTTCTCTGTATCTCAACAACACGATGATTCTCAGCCATGCGGGTTCCTCTTTTGTTGTTACAGCGCCACATTTAGCGAAATTGCGCAAGGGATTCCTAGCACGTGGTGTCTATATCGAAGCATTTCAGAGACACTTTAAGAGTGTCTTTAAAGCGTTTTTTCTATCCACCAGCAGAACGTCTTCTGAATATAATATACTGATAGTCATGATAACTTAGTGTGCTTGATACTTTAGAGCGTGGTTGGGGTCTAATTCCACAGCTGGGGTGGCATTTTTTTTCTCAACAGCAATGGTTTTCAGGTCGACCCAGCTCCAAGTGGGTACCAGAAAAGCAATGGGAAGTAAAGGTGGCTAATGTCATGTTGACCACACCACCCATCGTGTGCAGATTGTATATGAAAAATACGGGCCAACACAGTATTCTCTACCTCGTGGTGTGAAATGGTTTTTCACCAAAGTACAATGATGATAGTCCTATTAATAATTAATCATTTTTTTTTTTTCATTATTCAAGCCTTCATAACGTTGTAAATGAAAAGCCAGGTAATAGGTAGACTCCGCTTTTTAGGTCGCTGTAATAAATGCTACAGAACGAACTAAATGTGGGGTCAAAAGGCTCATGAGGTCATGGTGGTAACATGAGCCAGGGTTAGCGAGGGCGCTAACAAGACCCTGCCCCTAACCTCCACGCGGTGACCCTGGAAACAGACTCTGGTTCTGGTCTGGCTAAGAGGGCAGGGATCGGGGAGAGGAAACTACTGGTAGTGGTAGCAGTGCAATTACGGAAATACGATAAAGATACATACAAATAAAATGCACAATTCTCCTGACCGATGTCCAACAAGATATTACCCAAGTCCCTGAACGCAAAGAAACAGCAACGAAACGACTCAGACATGGATGAGAGGTGCATCCAGTGACCAAACGTATGCCCACGTAGGGCGAAGCTCGAAGCCCTGAGGAGGGGCAAACATTGCCAGCCCGTCGGCAAGAATAAATAAGACAGGACCGTAACGAATGAAAGTCTACCCTCGTGTTGGTGCGAGAGAAGATTGCAGCTGACCCGCATTGGTAGCCTGGTGCAGATACATGTACTGGGCAAGGTTTGCCGAGCGCAAAAGAACAAGTTGCGTTTAGTGCATAACGAAACTACCCGCCCTGGGAAAACCGTGCAAGGTACTGTGCGATTAAAATTAACATCCCCGGAAGAACTGAGGTTGGTGATGCCTAACGGAACTGCCAGCCTTGGGGCAACTGGGCAAGGTTCGATTGCAGTCGTAACTAACATCCCCGGAATAACTGGGGCGGGTGATGGCGGCGAGCGCAAAATCCTCAGTTACGCTTATAGTGCCCACTGAAACGACCCTCTACATTGCTTGTACTCGGCCCCATGCCAGTGCTTTCGAGGTAAATTGCAAATTGCCACGCACCGATACGCGTCTAGAAAAGGCTGAGAATGTTCCTTCCCCGGATCAAACTCAAAAATGTACGGTAAAGCAAGGCCGACAATGTACGGATCAAACAGGAAGTCCGGGTCCTGAACATTGGCGAAGGCCGATACTTTACACGGTGTTTTATACGAGTAAGACGCCGTCCGAGGACAAGCTGACAAGCCGAGAAATATTTCTCAGTCAGAACGGGTAAAGCAGCGTAACTCACTGTCTTGGCGTAGATCACAAAGCCCAAATATACGGCAAAGTTGATCGAAAAGGCGTAGATCCGAAAGGATCGTTCTAGGAAAGTTCACCTAGTAAATCAAAAGCTGGCAGAAAACGGACGGGCGGGCCTAGTCACCATGGGCGCACAATCGTCCCGACGTAGATCACTCCGTTCTTGCCAGTGGACCAATTATACATCACAATAAGAATGATCAAATTGGCCGTGAAGAATGTTAGCAGAAGAAGAAGAAGAACTAAATGCTACAGAAAGAACTAAATGCTACAGAAAGATCCTACATATAACATGGACAGAAAAAGAAAGAACACTGATGTCCTGAAAGAACTAAATGTTAAAGACAAATGGCTGATAAACAACATACTATATTGACAAATCAGATACTTTGGTCACATCAAGCGTCACGATGGCCTGGAGAGAACAATATTAGAGGGCAGGGTCCCAGGACGCAGAGGCAGACCAAGAAGAAGATGGCTACAAGATATTAAAGAAACCATGAATATGACCATCGACGAAGTGGGTGAACTGACTAGAGACAGAGTGAATTTCAGATGCGCTGAAAAGAGAGCAACGTCCTATAAAGGATACGCACCTTGATGATGATGTAATAAATGGGAGAAATTTGAGTCTGTGGAATTTAATGACCGCATGACTAGTGCAGTCGTCGCGAAATTGTTCAGGTTATATGTTTTTTATTATGCCCTCGATTTAGTATGGTTATTATCAATATAAGAAAGAAGCAGTCATCATTTTTCGGACATGTGATGAGAAAGGGAGTTGTAGAACACATTGTAACAACCCAGTGGCGGCTCGTGATCATTTTTGTTAGTGTTGCCAGACATAAATATTCGAGAAAATCATGGTTTTTAGTTGTTATGCTTTAATTTATAAGATAATAAATACACGTTATACATTCTTTTGGTGGGCATGGCCCCAGTGGCCCTTACTGACGAGCCGCCACTGTAACAACCAGTAAAATAGAAGGGGGTGTAGAAACGAGACAGAGGAAGACAGAGAAAATTGTGGACAGATTGACTTCACGGCAAGAAAAAAGCATCAACATCTGAGATGCTAGCAAACACTAAAGACATAAATTTGTGGAGATCATTGATCGCCTATGCAGGCCGGCACGGCACCTGATGATACTCCCCGACAGAAACAAAACTCCTTTGCCTTACCGGTGATTGAACTTGGGCATCCCACGTGGAAATCCGCGCTCTAATCCATCCGGCCAGACGCTCCATCCGGATGTTATAGTTACAAACAAACCAACAATTTATGTTTGAAAATATTAACTATGTTTCATTTGCTACGTAACCATGTTTCCAAATATGAGTATCAGCATAAACACACACTTAATAAGTAGTATAGTCTAGACCAGTGGCGGCTCGTGATCATTTTTGTTGGTGGGGCCAGACAGAAATTTTCGGAAAATCATGGTTTCGGTTAGGATATATTTTAATGTATAAAATAATAAATACACATTACACCTTATTTTTGGTGGGGTCCGGCCCCACTGACCCTTAATGACGAGCCGCCACTGGTCTAGGCCACACTCTGTTATCAGTGTCATAACATACGTAACATAATCCGAGACCAAATACACAAGAAAGAAACATAATCACAATGTTTATGATTCGATGGTTTTTCATTTTGTTTGCCTACTTCATAGATTCCAAAACTTTTTCAGTCCACTGCCCAATTTTCACGGCATAACCTTTGTAACTCCCTCCCTATTATTACAGTTTGTCAACGCCCTGCCCCATATATATATATATATATATATATATATATATATACACATATATATATATATATGTATATAGATGCTCTATTTTCACTTTGACATAGAAAATGGATATATATTTCTGTCATACATGGTCAATTTTCAAGTGATTATATAGAGGAAATAGAAAATTGATGCTAAAAATGGATCGTGTAAGGTGGGCATAAGATGAATTAAAATGCAGAATTCCAATTTTGTATGATTATTCAAAAGAAAAATCAAGAAAAAACTCCCCCCAAATCCTTCTGAACCCACCATCGCCCCCTGGAAGGCTTCAGCGCCCACAGGGGGCGGTACCGCCCACTTTGGGAAACGCTGGCCTATTTGAAACCATACATACGTTTCTTTATCTTAAAACGCCAATTTATTAAGTATCACCACAGCCTCCCTTCGGTTTTCTCCAGATCTTACCTTATCCGCTCTGACCACCTCAGATTGTGTAGGTTTCTGTACCGGGTGTCTCTCAGTGGGGTCGAGGTATCTGTGGCGTAGAGGTTAGGTCCAGCTTCTCGTTCCAAATATACTCGGTTCGCTCGCTCGTTGAGCAATCGTGACATTTGTCCAGATATCCCTGATCTCAGTGTAGGGGGAGGCCGATTTCCTAGTC
Organism: Arion vulgaris; assembly: GCA_020796225.1. Lineage (NCBI taxonomy): Eukaryota > Metazoa > Mollusca > Gastropoda > Stylommatophora > Arionidae > Arion > Arion vulgaris. The sequence continues at coordinate 14,089,636 of CM036776.1, read as the reverse complement.
CTGTCGGAGACGGACGATAACACGTAGGTACCTTGTTCATTGTGAGAACATAAAAGAACCATTAACAGTTTAAAACTGGAAAGAGCAGAATGGAAAGCCGCTGCTGGTCAAAATTCATTCGAAATAAAATAAAATATAATATACAGGGTGTTCAAGATAATAGCAGCCTGTGAATGGAGTCAATCTGGCATATATGTATGAAAATGAGAAGGTTCAGTTATGACGTAGTATAGGTCAAGGTTGTGTGATGGTATGTAATTGTAGTGCGGAAGGGGCGATGAACAAATGTGACGTAAAACGAGCTAGTCAGAACCGGTTTAAATAGTACATAAACATAACGCGATAGATTATCTGGCAACTTTAGATTTGTCAATGGGGCTGCTTTAATCTTGAACACCCTGTACCTACAAAGTTGAGGGGAAGAGCAAGAGGAAGACCGAGAGATAAGTGGGAGGAAACTTTAAGAAATGGACAGGTTACAGTCTGGCAGTGTGCAACAACAAGGCGAGAGACAAAGGATGCTGGATATTCATTGCAGCCAACCTTCGATGTGGAGACGGCACATGAGGATGATACATACACAATATTTTTACCATCTTCTAAATTACATCGGGAGGGTGTGGGGGTGCTTGCCGGAGCTACGGAGTTCATTTACTGCTACTGAGATCTTCCTGAAAAAGAAAGGAATCGGAGCACATATGATTACACTTTTACGTTTTAATTTTTAATGTGCATGTTTGTTTTTTTGGTTCTTTTTCAATCAAGAAGCACTTGAGCTGAAAGCTCTTAGGTTCGGTGTCATGGACATCGTAACCCTTCGGTTCGGTGCCACTAACACCGTAAATCTGGGGAACCTGTGACTTTTCTGCCAGTCCGCGGAATTGAACCCGCACTCACAGAGGACTTGTCACCCGTAGTCCAACGTGCTACGAACACGCTGGGCAGATGGGCAAATGTGCATGTTAAGGAATTGTAAAAAAATCTTTCTTTCGTACGCCAGTTTCTACCACATATGGCTCGGTCCCTCTCCGCGGAAATGGCACCCCATCTGCCTAGAATATTGCACAAAGCACGAACTCTATATCTCCGCAAAATCCTAGGGGTCACTGAAAAACATGCACAAGTGGACAGAACGACGCTTTCCTGATTCGAACCCACGACTTTCGAGACACGAGGCAAGGGCTTAAACACTTAGCCACAAGGAATTGTAACAATTTGCTTTGAAAAGCCTGATTGCATTTTTATTCTTCAAAATCACATTTCGATCTTCAGACGTCTCATTCGTGTAGCAAGATTGTCATGTTCCCAGGCGTTCCGTACTTGTGAGCTTCATCAGGAATGGAAAAAGAAGAAAATGACATGTAGAAGAATTAACAACATGTCAGATAATTTTCTTGCGAAATACCAAGTCATAATAGAAATGGCAAACGGAGAGAAGGTTGTGGACATTGGGAGAATATGTGAATTGAATCAATATTTTCATTTTTTAAACTGAATTATTTAATTTTTAAAAGTCCATATTTAATTAATGGGCATAAGGAAGCTCGTCATCATCAGGTGCCGTGCCGGATGGCGTAGGCGATCATGGATCTTCACAAATCTATGTCGTTGGTGTTTGCTATCAACTCAGATGTTGACGCTCTACTATTCTTCTATAAAACCACATTTCTGTGGCCCTCAGAGATTTTTCGATCAGTTCATTGTCCATGACTCGCAGCCGTATGTCAGTATTGGTTCTATGTAGCACTGAATAACTCGCATTCTGATCGGGATTGACAAGCACTTGTTGCAGATAATGCTTCTCATTTTCAGGAATGATGTTTTCGCTTGTCCTATTCTGCTCTTTATTTCTGATCGGCATCTGCCATCTGATGTTGATAAGAAAGCTACAGTAGTGAAATAAAAGCATAGCAGAAATTGGATCTGAGTACCACCTCTCTGTAGGCGCATAACTGGTACAACGTACAATCGCTCTTTCGCACAAATCACAAAGAGTGGTTAACATGTGGTCGATATGGTGCGTTCAATGAAGTAGGTCTTCGATGGTTGGTTAATTGATTGAATGAAAGGACTATCATCATTGCACTCCGGGGAATAATCATGTGTTCTCTGATCTCTTTCTTATACAGTACAATCTCATCGATCTTCTTCTTCTTTTGTCAGCACACTGTTAAGTTAATTGCATATCCTTTACAGGACTTTGCGAAGCAACCCCATCTTTTAACGCTGTTTGTGATTTTTGTAGGCATTATTACGTTCAGTAGTTTGCCGTTGCTTTCTGAACGGGCGGTGTCATCGTCCTTTTGTTAAAATCCACGCGAAACAATTTGCCACCAAACGGTCTGCAGCGTGATTCGAACTCAGAACGTCGAGGTTAATAGACCGAGTCACTAAGCCACAGACGCCACCAGCAGCACACTGTTACCGGATTGTTAACCCAGTGTCGTGGTTTTATGTATTTGTCTTGCGCTTCTCTACTTTTGTCAAACTAGCTTTCCTAGACCCCTACCTCAGTCGCTTCTTACGACATACCTTGTAGATCGCAGTGTTACTATTTTCTGCTCATCTTGCGGGCCCGACAACACACAGGCGGGAAACACGGGTTCTAATTGTTATCACCCGCCTCCGCTAGAAATAGAATTCCATATCATCTACATTGATATCAGGGAACACTTGAAATATATTTCGATAGCTTCACGCAATCATTGGAAAGCGAACGAGGCTTCTTTTGAAGCGTGGAGCAATCACGTTACCGCAGCGTCATAGATACTGTTAAGAATGTCCCAGGTAATAACTTTTCCCCCTCCGTTTCGCTCATGTTGGAGTAATGCTTTCTGAAATACATAAAAGGCATGGTCTCCGATCTCATACGGCCGGTAGGCTCAGGTAAAAATTCTAGGTAATCCAGTATTGTTATATAAAGACGAATTCATTTTTAAAACAATCATCACAATCATCAAGTAGGTTGTTCCTTCCGGAACTTGGCTCCCATAACAGCAGTCCTCAAAATCTCTGTTCTGTGCAAGTTGACCGGCGTCAGCAGCAGTCATTCTCAGATCGTCAATGACATCTTGACCATTCGTCTTCGAGGTCTTCCTCTTTTTCTTCTTCCAGACACCATTCACTTCAAAATTATCTTCTCTAGGCACTCATGTCGTTTGCAACACGCTAAATCAAGGTTATATTATGTTACAAGTTAAGTCTAACAATAAGGAATATCAATATTATGAATATTTTTCATCAATAAATAACCATGGACTCATAGAATTGAGTAAAATTACAAAAAAGCTTGCAGTGTTCTATCAAACATATACAAAAATCAGCCTCCCATTAACAGGAATTTTGTTTTTCCCGTTTGAGCTAGTCGGCCTTATGTTGCCGGGGACCACGATACAAGGCTTCCATTACCGATGTAGTCTGCAATATAGGGAGGAAGATCCATCAACAAGTAGTTATTCGTAACAGTTTATAGTTATGTATTTGAACACAGCCAACTCTAGATAACTAGGCCAGACAACTGACTGGGGTTCCCTGACCTAGATCAGAAAAAGGGGCCGGAAAATATAGAGGTTTGATAGAACACTGCAAGTTTTTTTTTCAATTGTACTCAATTCTGTGAGTATATGGTTATTTATTTGTGAAAAATATTCATAATATTGATATTCCTTATTGTTAAACTTAACTTGTTGCATAATATAACTTCGATTTAGCATTTTGTGATGATTTTAAAATGATTTTGTCTATATACAACATTACTGGAATGCGAGGTCACGTGGTGTAGTTGGGATCTGATTTCCCATAATTCTTATCTGAGTCCGAAGGCCTATACGTTTATAGTTGGCTTTGATTTGAATAACTACTATAGTCTGTCCATTAATTCGTGAGCACGTTTGAAATTGATTTTCTCGAAAACTACTTGTTGGATCTCAGTGATTTTTGCAAGCAGCCTTAGAATATCCATGACGCTAGAGAAATATTTTTTTCCAAGAAAATTTGATGTAGTTTGAAATAGTTCTTCTTCAGGCTATATTAAAATCAACCTCACGGGATTGTACACAATAGTAACAGATTTACGGTACACAGACGCGTTGTTCTAAAAATACATTATGGTAACATGGAAATATCGTGAGTATACAACAATTTCACGAAATCCCGTGCACCTAACCCAGTCGAGTTTGAAAGCGGAAAGCATATGACGTTATAATTGGGATACCGTTGTATAGTTATAGGCGTATCTCGCTATTTGTATGAAGCTATTGTATCATATTTGTTGGCTTATCAAAACTGACATTGATATCACATTCATGAGTCTGAAGTGCACATTCATAACAATGCAGAAGGTTACAGTTTTACTATACCAACACTTCCGTAGGGAATCTAAGAGAGGTCATCTATATTGCGATATTCATAACCCTGAGAAACGAACGCAACTGGCGCTTGGTCTGAATAGAGAATCCTTTTCCCGATGGATTAAACAGGACACAAAGTGCACTAATGTCAAGCAAGGAAGGAAAAGAACAATTGACGACTTTGACATAGATGTCATAAGACGGGAGCTCTTGAAAATGTTTGCGACAAATCAACTTGTTACTCTCAGGAAACTGAAATTAAAACTGCAATCAGAATGCAGCATAGACATTTCTAAAAGTACTCTATGAAAAATTGTAAGAGCCGCCGGCTTCACCTTCAGAAAAACTATAGGCGGCAGGAATATTATTTGTGAAAAGCCACATTTAATTGCTGCCCGAAGTAAATACCTGAGGCAGATTCGTGAGCGGCGGAGGCAAGGCTATGATATTGTATATTTTGACGAATCCTGGGTCAATGCTCACCACACCAATGCTAAAGAATGGCAATCAGTAGACGGTGAACAGAAAAGAAAAATACCAAGCAGCAAAGGCCAGCGTATTATACTAACACATGCAGGAAGTAGTGAAGAAGGTCTTGTCCATGACGCTGGACTTATTTTCCAATCAAAAGTACCGACGGTAGGGACTACCACACAGAAATGAATGGACATATTTTCAGGCACTGGATGGAGAAAGATCTACTTCCAATTCTAAACTGACCATCATGCTTGGTAATGGATAATGCATCCTATCACAACGCAGTATCAGCGGAAGACAAAGTACCAACTGCATCAAATACAAAAGATCAAATTAGGACTTGGCTTGCTAAGGAAAATGTCAGCTTCGATGATACATATTTGAAACCCGAGTTGTTGCACCTGGTGAGGATGACAAATAAGACAAAGGTGTTTCATATTGACAAAATCATTGCGGAATACGGCCACGCGTCTTTGCGACTACCTCCATATCATGCTCACCTCAATCCGATAGAGCTTGTCTGGGCTAAAGTAAAAGGGCAAGTTGCCGAACAGAACAGGACGTTTAAAATGTGTGATGTTGAAGTTCTGACACGTGAGTCCTTCTCAATGATAGACATGCAGTTCTGGAAGAAGTGTGTTGAACATGTGCTCCGAGAGGAAGACGAGTACTGGCACCGAGATGAATTACAATTTGTCCAGCCAGTAACAATTATCAACCTCATGGAATCGTCAGATTCGGGATGATACAAATCATATTTTGATTACAGACTGAGAAATAGCAACGTATACATTTCCATATCCAAATGCGTCTACCATCATACAATTTGTGGTGAAGTTAAGACACCCTGGGGTCTAATGGTAACCGAAGGGGAGGACTAACTGTTGTATATTGTATCCAAGTTCACGATTGCACATAAAGGGCAACACACTTAATTACTTGACCTATCAAGTTAATATGGAGATACACCTATGAATAGAATTGACATGGACAAATTCTAGGGATACTGTAAAATCTAAAATTTGAGCCCCGTATTTGCAATTGTCATAAAAGATCAAAGGAATTCGCCGATGTGCAAAATCCGTAGCATCTATGGACTACTGGTTATCTTTATTTTAGCGTCATGGATATTCTAAGGCTGCATGCAAAAATCACTGAGATCCAACAGGTAGTTTTCGAGAAAATCAATTTCAAACGTGCTCACGAATTAATGGACAGACTATAGCACAGTCATTGTCGCGTTGTAGCTCAGACCCTCGTTCGTTCTTAATTTAGACATGGACAGTGTATAGCAGACACGCAAGAAAACTAAACTACCTCCACACAAGCTGTCTACGCAGAATACTAAAAATAAACTAATAGGATAAAACTCCAGATACCGAAGTCCTCATAAGAGCAAAGATTCCAAGCGTCGACACGGTCTTGCATAATGCCCAAGTGAGATGGGTCGGTCACGTTGCTCGAATGCCTGATAAATGCATCCCGAAACAGTTGATGTATGGCGAGCTTGAAGGGGGCAAACGTTCAGCTGGTGGACAGTAACTATGAAATCCTTCGATATAGAAACCAGGTGCTGGGTATCCCTGGCGTAAGATCGTCAAATGTGACGCTGTAACAACACAAGAGGAACCCGCATAGCTGAGAATTATCGTGCCGTTGAGTCACAGAGAAAACGAGCAGCGCGAAAAGACAGAACACACAACACCCACATATCTAACCTTGATCATGTATGCCCCACCTGTGGTAGGGGATTGTATTCTAGGATTGGACTCTACAGTCACCTCCGCACACACCAGAGATTCAGGAGCACACGTCAGAGACTGTTGTCATCATAGCTTGCGATGTACGGCTATAATTAGACTGCAATATAGCGAGGTAGATCCATAAAAAAGTAGTAATTATTCGTAACAGTTTATAGTTATGTATTTGAATAACTACTGGCACAGTCACTCAGATTGCAGTGACACACGTGCACTTCTTATATTAACTACTAGCACAGTCACTCAGATTTCAGTGTTACACATACAGTGTTGCGTTATAGCTCAGACACGTTTATTCCTAATAGCCCATTCTCACTACGTTGTTCTTACTAGTTATTTATTGTAATCAATTATTACTATAGTTCGTTCCAAAATTCGTGAACATCTTTACCGACCGATATAAAATCATCCACTTGACAGAAATTCTGGATTTTTGCATTTTTATATAGGTAACAGTGACGACGTTCCAAAAGTATTTTTTGCCCACCCGAACCTTTAGTTCTGTATGAATTTTATTATATTTTATTACTAAATTTACCGCGATGTTGATCTGGTATACTTGTCGAAATTTTACAGTACGATTGTCAAGTTTATCTATAACTAAGCATTTCCGTGTTCCAACATGCAATTCAGTGCACGTCAAAATCGGGAATCCCGTGGAATTAATCAGTTCTCAATGTTTCCTACCGACTGTCATTGGCGTATGTACGCAACATTTACTTTCATTTATAGAAGTGGAAGGTATCATTTGTTCATTATGTGACCTTTCTTTTATAATATGTAATAGGAATACGCCTTTGCAATCATTCGCCACCATTTTGTGTATTACTGTAAGTTCTAAACTTTGAAGATCATTTTGTTGTGCTTATGCAAAATTATATAACAAAAAACGTTTTTGCATCAATTAAGCTACCTACCAATTAGTTAAACATGGATTCGTAACGTCGTGAGGTATATAAGACTGCATGCAAAAATTACTTGTATCCATCAGATAGATTTAGTAACAAATTAAACCTTAGTGTGTTCACGAATTTTGGAACGAACTATAGTCGGTTGTGGTAATCATTATTAGAGGCTTCAACTGTTTACTATAGCGTCTGTGGCCTAGGGGATAGTGACTCAGTCTATTAACTCCGATGAGTTCGAATCACGCTTCGGACAGTTTGGTTGCAAATTGTTTCGCATGGATTTTTACAAAAGGACGATGACACCGCCCTTTCAGAAAGCAATGGCAAACTGCTGAGCGTAATAATGCCTAGAAAAATCACAAACAGCGTTAAAAAGCTGGGGTTGGTTCTCAAAGTCCTGTAAAGGATATGCAATTAACTTCTAACTGTTTACTACTAATAGTTTAGTCTATTTAAATGTTTTAGTATGTTTACATGTGTCTTTGGTCTGTTTATAGGTCTTTTGTCTGTATATATGTTTATGGACTGTTTATATGTATTTTGTCTGTTTATGTTTTTTGGTCAGTATATGTTTTTGGTCTGTTTATATGTTTTAATGTTTATTTTTCAGGTCTGTTTTATTTTTAGGTCTGTTTATATGTTTCTGAAATCCCCACTGCCTTGTGGGTCAGCACCGTAATGCAGAGGGCTAGAGGAGTAAACCTTGACCAAAAATCCGGAGGAGGGACCCTAAGGCAGTTGATGGTTAAGTGTGTATTCCTTGCCATCTTCTGACATCTCCTGCAAACCCTGCTGGATTCCAAACGTATAGACTTTGTCTTTCCTTTGGAAAAACAGTAAGGTAGAGAGGGTAGGTTTGTGCAAAATGGGCAAGGCACATTCTCCATATCAGCTGCCCAGGCTAGGCACAAAGAGAGACGACACTTCATCTTTTCTTTCGGCTCGAGCACAACACGGAAAGCAACAGTTACAGAGACACAATAAAGATGTCTGCAAAACCTCAATGAAAAACTTTTCTATAGATCCCAGCACATGGGAGGGACTAGCTGATGACAGAGTTGTGTGGAATGCCAAATTACGGAAGGGCGCAGAGTCTTTTGAGAAGAGACTTATGTACGAGCTGAACGACAAGAGAGAAAAGCGTAAACTCAGAAGTTGTCACAGTAAAACACTTGCCTATTAACCGTCTGTAAAGATGAAAAGGGCCATATATATACATGTCTGTGCTCTGTATATATGTTTTTGCCCGTCTGCCCAGCGTGTTCGTAGTGCGTTGGACTACGGGTGACTATCCTCTGTGTGTGCTGGTTCAATTCCGCGGGATGGCAGAAAAAGCCACAGATTCCCCAGATTGACGGTGTTCGTGGCACCGAACCGAAGGGTTACGATGTCCATGGCACCGAGCCGAAGAGCTGGAAATGTAGCCGTGTTGTTCTGATAAGCTACTAATATTATCTCAACGCTCACACATATCAATCTGAACATTCATATCCAGACATTCTCCCTCTGTCTTACCCAAGTCTGTATCAATTTTTATATATTTATTTAAATTCTAAAAATTCATAAGAATACATCACTACAAATAACATAAACACAACCAAATTAATATATACAACCAAACATTAACACATAAAAGAATGTCTCTAACAAAAATGTTTAAGTAATTTTCCCGTATACATTATACTCTACACAAACATACCTATATTTCTCAACCCTAAGTTATCTCCACTGGAAGTAAGACACAACTTGTTTCGTCTAGCTGGAGAGTCTCAAAACTATCTCTTCGATGATGATATAAACTTTAAAGTCATTTAGGAGACGGTTGTCTCAGATCGATGGTGTTAGTTTATGTTCTCTATATGGCTGGATTATTTGGTGAAGTTGAAGACTTCCGAGTGAGAAGGGAGACGGTTGTCTCAGACTATAGCATACGTGTTAACTATAATAAGACTTGTAGCCTCTGTGATTGTCTCAGACCGGTCGCTGGGTCTGTCTCTACGTAGGTCTCTGCCTGATGTAGACTACACTTCCTGAATAGTCGAATCCTTCTGTGTGTGTCTCTTCACTCTTTCTGACTGGCGAATATTGGCTGTTGAAGTCTAACTGTCTCAGGGCTACCTACACTGAATGTCCCTTTGGTCTGTCTCAGCCCCTCTGAATCGCTGAATCAATCTGTTCTTTAGTGTTGTGTTCTCTAGATAGTATGTGTATCTCTTCTAGTCTGTCTGCTGGCGAATATTGACTGTGTGTGTCTCTTCAGTTCTAGACAACACTTCTTGACTAGTCAATTCTTTCTGTCTGTAACTGTCTCAGACTACCCTCACTGACTGTTCCTGGGTCTGTCTCTGCCCCTCTAGATCACTGAATCTGCCAAGTGTCTGTCCCTACTGTGTGTGCCAAGTGTCCCTCTGCCAAGTGTCTCTGCTAAGTGTGTCTAAAGTTGTCTGAAGTTCTGTGAAGTTGTGTGAAGTTGTGTCTAAAGTTGTCTCTTCACTCTTTCTGTCTGTAACTGTCTCAGACTCAGACTACCTACTCTCTGTCCCTCTGTCCGAATGAGAATTGACTACCCTCACTGCCTGTCCCTGGGTACCTCTCTGTTCCTCTGTCTCTATCCGAATGCGTGTCGAATCTCCAAAATGCATCCTATTTATCATATGGCATTTTCTCTTTGTTTTCAAATCAGTCATTGTCATGTTAGTCCATTCTCACGGTCAAATCTGGTTGCTGGTTGGAAATCCCGTCTAATTTGAATTTTCCTGACCGGACACTCACCTCTGGAAATTCCAGAAAACGAGAATACAATTAACCTCTCTGGCTCCAGGAAAGAAAGAAAACAAGGCATAAATTTACTTCTAGTTAAGGAAAAGTCTCCTTGCTAATATATCTGGTCTGTAATTATACGTCCACAGACCAGGTATATGTTACCTTTGTTTAATTGAAAAATATGTGCCTAGATGAAGCTTGGGACTAGGGAAAAACCTGGTGTCATATTCCCTGCTACAGAAAGCTCAAGTGTTTCTGGATCGGAAAAAAAAAATATATGTTTTAGCTATGTTTATTTGTCTGTGGTCTGAATATGTTTTTGGTTTTCTTATATGCGATTGGCATTTATTTTGTTTTGAACACATAAAGGCGTGACCATCAGTTCATATATGTTTGTGGTCCATTCATAAACGCATAGTAAAAGTCGTGGACGCTGGAAACGACAGTTATGAAGGGAAACATCCTGACAAAGAGGCGTGAACGCCGGAGACGACAGTTATGAAGGAAAACATCCCGGCAAAGAAGCGTGAACGCTGGAGACGACAGTTATGAAGGGAAACATGCCGACAAAAAGGAGAAGAGAACGATCATAGAAAATCTAAAATCAAGATGTGTTAGATAATGCATGACGGCAGCATATGCGTATGACAGACGACCGTGTCAAGGGAAGCAAAGAATAGCAACACTGCGACCTGTAAGAGGCGACTGAGGTAGGGGCCTATGGAACCTACCCTGGTAAATAAAAAGCTTTGCAGAAATCGGACGTACTGGCCTACTTGTATGCGCATAACTGGCACAATGTACAATCGCTCTTGTGTTCGGATCTCAAATCACCTCCAAATCACAAAAGGTGCTTAATGGAGCGTTCAAAGAAGAAGAAGAAGCTTATAACAAAGAAGTATCGAATGCCTGTTAGAGTGGCACATTTCTGTTCAGGATAACGAACTGGAGTAGGGAGATTGCGAGAGGATGTGCTGAGAGGATCCCATTGGGCTCAGAGATCATGTGTCAAATTACGCTACAGATACTCACTTTGCCGCCTGGCGAGAAGATTTGGCAAATACAAGGCTGAAAATGGCACTGGTTTATTTCCTGCCGGTCGTTGCTCGATGCCGGAGTCAGACATTTATCATGACCTTTACAGAAATCGATACACTTTACCAGAGGGCATTTGCATTTCATTATCTATCTCCTCATTGATCTTTGCTTTTATGAAAAGGAAAAACACACTATGCGTGAATTCACTAGAACCGTTGGAATATCTTTGTCAAAGTCTACATGTAGTGTGCTGTGAAATTCGTCACTCCTGTTGTATCGCTTGATAAAGGTCTTTTGGTCGAAACGTTGCTGTGTATTGTCATTCTTTTGTGTTTTGTAAAACTAAAGTACTTTGTTATTACGTGTTTCGCCATTCTACATAGTTTGACTGCAGTCTCCCCGTATCCATAATATCAATGACACTGCGAAAACGATTGCTACAGTGCTATATTGAACCAATACGCATGTATTGCAGCGAATCATGGACAATGAACAATCAATAAGTTCACTGGAAGCCACAGAGATGTGGTTTTAAGTAGAATGCTGAAAATTCCATGGACAGCGAAGAAAACAAATGATGAGGTTTTAAATCAGGCCTGCATACAAAGAAAACTTATTTTAAAAAATCAGACAATCAAGGCTCATCTGGCATATAATGCGAAGAGAAGGTTTAGAACATTTGGTGACAACAGGTAAAATTCAGGGAAGGAGAGATCGTTGAAGACAGCGGGAGAAGATGTTGGATGGCCTGACATCATGGTTCAACAAAAGATCGACGTCAGAACTGATTATCTGCACGACGTAGAGAGTGAGTTGTGGAGAGACATGATCGCCGACGCCGACAGACATGGCACTTGATTGAATGATCTTTGATTAGAGACCGACAAAGAAATTAATGTTTCTCAGATCCAGTGGCGGCTCGTCATTAGGGCCAGTGGGGCCGGGCCCACCAAAAATAAGGTGTAACATGTATTTATTATTTTATACATTAAATATAACCTAACTGAAACTATGATTTTTCCGAAAATTTATGTCTGGCCCCTCCACCAAAAATGATTACGAGCCGCCATTGCTCAGATCTATCTGCGTCTTGTAGAGTAGTAGCAAACTTATCTATTTGTTATTGTTTTTGTAACATGTTCCCACCCTTGTGGTGCCGGGGCTCGCAAGGGAAGCACAGAATAGTACCACTGCAGGCATGTCATAAGAGGCGACTGATATAAGACCTAGGGAAGCTACCTTAGTAAATTAAAAGTGTCGCAGATGTGCTGCCCTACTTGTAGGCGCATAACTGGCACAATGTACAATCGCTCTTAGGCTTAGATCACATACAAATCACACCGAGTGGTTAACATGTGGTCGATATGGAGCATTTGAAGAAGAAGAAGAAGAAAGAAATAGCATGTTCCTTTGTTCATCTGCTCGTGAACTTTATGCTAACATTTTCCAATATTTATGACCGTATTTGCACGAGGAAGAAATACATTCTGCATCGTGGCATTTTATGGTTATCGGGAAGGAAACGCCCCTTTTTGACCTAGACGATGTGCATAAGCCGTAGCCTCCAATAACATACGGCCGGCAGCTCAGGTAAAAATTATAGGAAATATGACCATAACCGTGATTGATCATAGCCCTCCGGACAGTTCCATCAGTGCTCCGATCTACAGCCAACTATAAACTCATAGGGCCTGCGGACTCAGGTAAACAATTATGGGAAATCAGACCACAATTACACCACGTGACCTCGCATTCCAGTATTGTTGTATATAGACGAATTCATTTTAAAATCAACACAACATGCTGAATATATATATATGAAGTTATATTATATAACAAGTTAAGTTTAGCAATAAGGAATATCAATATTATGAATATTTTCACCAATAAATAACCATAGACTCACAGAATTGAGCAAAATTGAAAAAAAAGCGTGCAGTGTTCTATGAAACATATGTAATTTCCAGCCCCCTTTTCTGATCCAGGTCAGGGAATCCTCGGTCAGTTGTCTGGCTTAGTTATCTAGAGTTGGCTGTAGTCCGATCCCTGCCTCAACAAATCCAGCAGCGTCATCCAGTAGCCAAACACGCCCGCCATTTCGATGTTGACTAACATACAAAGTTCGACAACTCTCGATCAACATTTACTATTCATGTTTATTGCACTATTTAACATAAGAAGTTCGACAACTCTCGTTCAACATTTACTTATTTTTTTTTCTCTCACTATGCTACATAATAACTATGAAAAACATGATAAAATATATTCTTCTCAAACATATGTACATCCACTTGCTACAGCAACCAAGTCAAAACCTTTTCCAGGCAACTTGCCATGACAGCAACACACCACAGACCGCTCACAAACACTATGTTACCAGTGCCAAACTTGGCCATGACAGCAACACACCACAGACAGCTCACAAACACTATGTTACCAGTGCCAAACTTGGCCATGACAGCAACACACCACAGACAGCTCACAAACACTATGTTCATGCCAAACTCGTGACACAACACACCAAACAGCTTACAAAACTATGTTACCAGTGCCAAACTTGCTGACACACACACCACAGACAGCTCACAAACACTATGTTACCAGTGCCAAACTTGGCCTGACAGCAACAACCACAGACAGCTCACAAACACTATGTTACCAGTGCCAAACTTGGCCCTGACAGCAACACACCACAGACAGCTCACAAACACTATGTTACCAGTGCCAAACTTGGCCGTGACAGCAACACACCACAGACAGCTCACAAACACTATGTTACCAGTGCCAAACTTGGCCGTGACAGCAACACACCACAGACAGCTCACAAACACTATGTTACCAGTGCCAAACTTGGCCGTGACAGCAACACACCACAGACAGCTCACAAACACTATGTTACCAGTGCCAAACTTGGCCGTGACAGCAACACACCACAGACAGCTCACAAACACTATGTTACCAGTGCCAAACTTGGCCCTGACAGCAACACACCACAGACAGCTCACAAACACTATGTTACCAGTGCCAAACTTGGCCGTGACAGCAACACACCACAGACAGCTCACAAACACTATGTTACCAGTGCCAAACTTGGCCGTGACAGCAACACACCACAGACAGCTCACAAACACTATGTTACCAGTGCCAAACTTGGCCGTGACAGCAACACACCACAGACAGCTCACAAACACTATGTTACCAGTGCCAAACTTGGCCATGACAGCAACACACCACAGACAGCTCACAAACACTATGTTACCAGTGCCAAACTTGGCCATGACAGCAACACACCACAGACAGCTCACAAACACTATGTTACCAGTGCCAAACTTGGCCATGACAGCAACACACCACAGACAGCTCACAAACACTATGTTACCAGTGCCAAACTTGGCCATGACAGCAACACACCACAGACAGCTCACAAACACTATGTTACCAGTGCCAAACTTGGCCATGACAGCAACACACCACAGACAGCTCACAAACACTATGTTACCAGTGCCAAACTTGGCCATGACAGCAACACACCACAGACAGCTCACAAACACTATGTTACCAGTGCCAAACTTGGCCATGACAGCAACACACCACAGACAGCTCACAAACACTATGTTACCAGTGCCAAACTTGGCCATGACAGCAACACACCACAGACAGCTCACAAACACTATGTTACCAGTGCCAAACTTGGCCATGACAGCAACACACCACAGACAGCTCACAAACACTATGTTACCAGTGCCAAACTTGGCCCTGACAGCAACACACCACAGACAGCTCACAAACACTATGTTACCAGTGCCAAACTTGGCCATGACAGCAACACACCACAGACAGCTCACAAACACTATGTTACCAGTGCCAAACTTGGCCATGACAGCAACACACCACAGACAGCTCACAAACACTATGTTACCAGTGCCAAACTTGGCCATGACAGCAACACACACAGACAGCTCACAAACACTATGTTACCAGTGCCAAACTTGGCCATGACAGCAACACACCACAGACAGCTCACAAACACTATGTTACCAGTGCCAAACTTGGCCATGACAGCAACACACCACAGACAGCTCACAAACACTATGTTACCAGTGCCAAACTTGGCCATGACAGCAACACACCACAGCTCACAAACACTATGTTACCAGTGCCAAACTTGGCCATGACAGCAACACACCACAGACAGCTCACAAACACTATGTTACCAGTGCCAAACTTGGCCATGACAGCAACACACCACAGACAGCTCACAAACACTATGTTACCAGTGCCAAACTTGGCCATGACAGCAACACACCACAGACAGCTCACAAACACTATGTTACCAGTGCCAAACTTGGCCATGACAGCAACACACCACAGACAGCTCACAAACACTATGTTACCAGTGCCAAACTTGGCCGTGACAGCAACACACCACAGACAGCTCACAAACACTATGTTACCAGTGCCAAACTTGCCATGACAGCAACACACCACAGACAGCTCACAAACACTATGTTACCAGTGCCAAACTTGGCCATGACAGCAACACACCACAGACAGCTCACAAACACTATGTTACCAGTGCCAAACTTGGCCATGACAGCAACACACCACAGACAGCTCACAAACACTATGTTACCAGTGCCAAACTTGGCCCTGACAGCAACACACCACAGACAGCTCACAAACACTATGTTACCAGTGCCAAACTTGGCCATGACAGCAACACACCACAGACAGCTCACAAACACTATGTTACCAGTGCCAAACTTGGCCATGACAGCAACACACCACAGACAGCTCACAAACACTATGTTACCAGTGCCAAACTTGGCCATGACAGCAACACACCACAGACAGCTCACAAACACTATGTTACCAGTGCCAAACTTGCCATGACAGCAACACACCACAGACAGCTCACAAACACTATGTTACCAGTGCCAAACTTGGCCTGACAGCAACACACACAGACAGCTCACAAACACTATGTTACCAGTGCCAAACTTGGCCATGACAGCAACACACCACAGACAGCTCACAAACACTATGTTACCAGTGCCAAACTTGGCCGTGACAGCAACACACCACAGACAGCTCACAAACACTATGTTACCAGTGCCAAACTTGGCCATGACAGCAACACACCACAGACAGCTCACAAACACTATGTTACCAGTGCCAAACTTGGCCATGACAGCAACACACCACAGACAGCTCACAAACACTATGTTACCAGTGCCAAACTTGGCCATGACAGCAACACACCACAGACAGCTCACAAACACTATGTTACCAGTGCCAAACTTGGCCATGACAGCAACACACCACAGACAGCTCACAAACACTATGTTACCAGTGCCAAACTTGGCCATGACAGCAACACACCACAGACAGCTCACAAACACTATGTTACCAGTGCCAAACTTGGCCATGACAGCAACACACCACAGACAGCTCACAAACACTATGTTACCAGTGCCAAACTTGGCCATGACAGCAACACACCACAGACAGCTCACAAACACTATGTTACCAGTGCCAAACTTGGCCATGACAGCAACACACCACAGACAGCTCACAAACACTATGTTACCAGTGCCAAACTTGGCCATGACAGCAACACACCACAGACAGCTCACAAACACTATGTTACCAGTGCCAAACTTGGCCATGACAGCAACACACCACAGACAGCTCACAAACACTATGTTACCAGTGCCAAACTTGGCCCTGACAGCAACACACCACAGACAGCTCACAAACACTATGTTACCAGTGCCAAACTTGGCCATGACAGCAACACACCACAGACAGCTCACAAACACTATGTTACCAGTGCCAAACTTGGCCATGACAGCAACACACCACAGACAGCTCACAAACACTATGTTACCAGTGCCAAACTTGGCCGTGACAGCAACACACCACAGACAGCTCACAAACACTATGTTACCAGTGCCAAACTTGGCCATGACAGCAACACACCACAGACAGCTCACAAACACTATGTTACCAGTGCCAAACTTGGCCGTGACAGCAACACACCACAGACAGCTCACAAACACTATGTTACCAGTGCCAAACTTGGCCGTGACAGCAACACACCACAGACAGCTCACAAACACTATGTTACCAGTGCCAAACTTGGCCGTGACAGCAACACACCACAGACAGCTCACAAACACTATGTTACCAGTGCCAAACTTGGCCGTGACAGCAACACACCACAGACAGCTCACAAACACTATGTTACCAGTGCCAAACTTGGCCATGACAGCAACACACCACAGACAGCTCACAAACACTATGTTACCAGTGCCAAACTTGGCCCTGACAGCAACACACCACAGACAGCTCACAAACACTATGTTACCAGTGCCAAACTTGGCCATGACAGCAACACACCACAGACAGCTCACAAACACTATGTTACCAGTGCCAAACTTGGCCATGACAGCAACACACCACAGACAGCTCACAAACACTATGTTACCAGTGCCAAACTTGGCCGTGACAGCAACACACCACAGACAGCTCACAAACACTATGTTACCAGTGCCAAACTTGGCCGTGACAGCAACACACACTCACCATGACAGCCGCTGACACAAACACCACGAGCTACCATGGTGCCAAACTTGGCCGTGACAGCAACACACCACAGACAGCTCACAAACACTATGTTACCAGTGCCAAACTTGGCCGTGACAGCAACACACCACAGACAGCTCACAAACACTATGTTACCAGTGCCAAACTTGGCCGTGACAGCAACACACCACAGACAGCTCACAAACACTATGTTACCAGTGCCAAACTTGGCCATGACAGCAACACACCACAGACAGCTCACAAACACTATGTTACCAGTGCCAAACTTGGCCGTGACAGCAACACACCACAGACAGCTCACAAACACTATGTTACCAGTGCCAAACTTGGCCATGACAGCAACACACCACAGACAGCTCACAAACACTATGTTACCAGTGCCAAACTTGGCCGTGACAGCAACACACCACAGACAGCTCACAAACACTATGTTACCAGTGCCAAACTTGGCCGTGACAGCAACACACCACAGACAGCTCACAAACACTATGTTACCAGTGCCAAACTTGGCCGTGACAGCAACACACCACAGACAGCTCACAAACACTATGTTACCAGTGCCAAACTTGGCCGTGACAGCAACACACCACAGACAGCTCACTACATGATGCGTTGGATTTTTGTTAGTTTTATTTTATCATTATTCATTTTTGCTTGCTTATGTGATACCATACATACGTGTCTTTCTCCTGAAACGGCTATTTATTACGTATCACCGCAGCCTCCCTCGGGTTTCTTCAGATCTGATCTGATCCGCTCTGACCATATCAGATTTGTAGGTTTCCGCATACTACATGTGAAATGGAATGCTTGGGGAAGGAGGTGGGGTCACCATGGAAAATAGACTACGAAATGAGGACATCAGAAGCAGAGTGGGCATAACTTCATGCATCGAATACATTGAAAGACAACAAATGCAGTGATTCGGACATTTCATGAGAATGGAATACAACCAACCACCACTAACAGCATACAATAAAAAGAGATCAGGTATTAGGGCCAAGGGAAGACCAAGAAAAGATGGACAGACAATATCAAGACCACACTAAATAAACACGGGTATAACACAACAAGAACGAGTCATCTAGCCCTGGAAAGCAAATTAAAGATCCTACCCCTGCTCTTAACGACAAGAGTGGACAACGATTTATATCATTCGCATGGGAATAGACAATAGTATGAACAGTCTTATCTATCACATACTGTTCAAGTTTGTTCCACTATTTAACATAAACAGTTCCACAACTCTCGTTCAACATGTAATGTCTAATTCGCTAAATCTATGACTTTTATTCTTTTCCAGAAATGATCTTACAGAACATCCAAGGAACATTGTCGTATTTCAAGATTATATGCTCCTGTTGGAGCACATACATATTGGAATAGTGATTTCATACAGACATATAACCATACAACTAGCACCATGAGCAGTTGAATATCAGAAAGTGGCTTTATTTTCCGGAATATAAAGTGACTTTCATTTATAAAGTATACCACTTGATTAAATGTAGAGATTGCTCAGGATGACAGATTGTTTGTTGAAAGGAAAACGCTTCTTTTGCCGTGAATGGGCATTTATCAAATTGCTGCACTGCTTGGAGACAAGACCATCTTCGAAGACATGTGGAACTTTGATTATGGGAGGTTCCGGAAGTGGAAAAACAGCTTTGAGTTGCGAGATAGTATGGCCGACTTCAAATCAAAGCAAGCAAGGATTACTCAAGTCTAGACTCTTGGCGTATCATTTTTGTCAGGCTCATGATAATACTACTCTGTCTGTCAGTAACTTTATCAAGAATTTAGTATCACAGGTATGTGAATCGGAACTGGTGAAAGATTTTAAATGTCAAGTTTCTTCTTTAAATATTCATCATTTGCTTGACTCCAAAACATGCGATGTCAATGCGGATGAAGTCTTTAAGGTGGCCTTTCTGGAACCACTGCACGCATCGGAACCTCCAGATGAGACTCTCATGTTGTGGGTGGACTCCATAGATGAGACTCATCTTCAGCCTGAATCTGAGAGTGAAAGTGGAGCTTGTAGCCAAAGTATAGCAGAGCTACTAGCGGCTCATAGTGCTAACTTCCCTCCATGGTTGCTTCTTGTTTGTACTGCAAGAAAACAAAGTAAAAATATCACTCGGATGTTTACGGGTTTCAGGAAATTAAGTTTGGATGATTTAAGAAAGTCTCACGTCGTGAGGGATGTCCAACAGTACATCTTATGTCGTCTGGATACCGAAGACGGTCTCAGGCAACATCTCTCACGTGATACTGCAGAAATGCTGAACCAGCTGCACATTAAAAGTAATGGTTGCTTCTTGTATCTTGAGATGGTGCTGGATGGTGTTGCCGAGTCTTTTATAATGCTTCGGGAAGTTCGAGAAATACCCGGAACTTTAAACGGACTGTACCTATGGCTGTGCCAGAGACTGTTTGTGAAGAAACACTTTGCAAAAATACAGTCCATTTTGAATATATTACTTGCGGCGCAGTCTCCATTGCGTATTGATGGTTTGTACGAGTGTATGTTGGTCAGGGAAACAGATCTCCGCAGAGAGGAGTTCGATAGACGATTGAAATTAATGAGTCGAATAATGTTCAAGGGAGCTAATGAGGAACAAACTATTTTCCATCACAGCTTTGCTGAGTGGCTACTGGATGTTAAGCACTGCACCCAGAAATATCTTTGTGATGTTGCTGAAGGGCACGCTGCAATTGGATTCAGACAACTGAGATATGCAAAAGAGTTGTCTCCCGCGCATGTTCAGGATCTAGCTCTTCACTTAGTAAGAGCGCGTTTTCCAGAAGCTATTCGAAGCGAACAGTTGACACACCTTCTTGTACTTTCCGGTGCAAACATGGAGAAATGTTTCAGTGCTGGTATACCTAAAGATGCCAAAGTTCTAAAGTTGTTAACCGACGCAGGTGCACGGTCTCCGTCGCTGGAGGTACACACTGTAAGCCAAAAATCTGGTACTAATTCAATTGACCAGGATGATAAAAAGAGTGCCAATTCTATAGCTATGAATGAGATGGATGCAAATGGTAGAACAAACGTTCACGTTGCTGCATATATAGGTGATTTAGAACAAGTCAATGCTTTAATTACTAGTGGGATTGAGCTTGAGTTGCAAGATAAATCTGGCCAAACAGCTTTGACGTTAGCAGCGCGCCAGGGCCATGCTGATGTCGTGTCGGCAATAGTCAATTCAGGAGCAAATGTTGATCATACTGATTATGAAGGATGGACAGCATTGAGATCAGCAGCTTGGGCTGGTCATTCTAATGTGGTTGCTTTATTATTGGATAAAGGGGCGCAGGTTGATCACGCTGATGCAGAACAGAGGACAGCGTTACGTGCTGCCTGTTGGGGTGGGCATGAGGAAGTTGTTAGACTTCTTCTCGATCACCAAGCAGACGTTAACCGAATGGACCATGAAGGCAGAACTGCGTTAATTGCTGCAGCGTATATGGGACACGTGGAAATAGTTGAACAGCTGCTTACTCATGGTGCTGAAATTGACCATGAAGACTGCGATGGTCGTACAGGACTGAGTGTTGCCTGCCTGTGCGTTCCTGCGAGTGAGGGTCACGAAAAGGTTGTTAGTTTGCTTCTAGAACGGGGTGCTGAAGTTGACCACACAGATAAAGATGGTAGTACGCCTCTGTTAGTTGCAGCGTATGAAGGCCATGTTGGAGTTTGTGAAATGCTCTTGGAGTGGGATGCTGATATCGATCATGTGGATAACAAAGGCATAACACCTCTATGGGCTGCTACGTCAATGGGACATGAACAAGTGGTTAAGCAGCTGATGTTCTGGGGGGCTGCTATTGACCATATTGACCCTGATGGGCGGTCTGTTCTATGTGTGGCCGCAGCTCAAGGATCAGAGTCGGTAGTCAGACAATTCTTGGACAGGGGTCTTGATGAGATGCACAGAGACAACTCAGGGTGGACGCCTTTACACTTGGCATCTTATGAGGGTCACCTACAGGTAAGTGTCTAGAACACTTTCAGAACACTTTTAAATACTCTTTATTGCTAGCCTAGTTTTCATGTAAACAACCAACTTTTTAAAGGTAAATCTTCTTCTTCTTCTAACGCTCCATATTGACCACTTGTTAACCACTCTGTGTGATTTGTATGTGATCTGAGCCTAAGAGTCATTGTACATTATGCCAGTTATGCGCCTACAAGTAGGCCAGCACATCCGATTTATGCGATGCTTTTTATTTACTAGGTAGCTTCCTAGGTCCTACATCAGTCGCCTCTTACGACATGCCTTGTAGGTAGCAGTGATACTATTCTTTGCTTCCCTTGTGGACCTCGGCAACACACGGGCGACTCAACGTTCAACACGTGAGGAAAGGAATTGGCCATCCTACCTCCTGTACACTATAATATAGAAATGTGAAGTGAAAGACATTTCATATCCTAATGTCTGAAAAGACTACGGAAAATATTTTTACAAAATATTATTTTAGTTGTTTAATTTTTTTTTTTGAGGTCGTGCTTGCTCTTTTAATGTCCTTCATCGCATTTCCATCTTTTGTTAGCAGTAAGCCGAGATACTCAACACTGTTCCCATTTCCATCTTTTGTTAGCAGTAATCCGAGGTACTCAAAACTGTTCCCATTTCCTTTTTTTCCTTCTTTGTTAAGCATAGACACTGCTGGCAACTAGTGTCTATTCCATAATAATAGTGAACAGCTTTAAGATTTTAAGAACACATAAACTTATTCAAGGATAATAATAACAATAATTCCTCTCGTACCCTTATACATAACATAGTCCCTGCAAGCAATTTCTCCGTACTGCTCTATCCTGGGCAACTCACTTAATCTCCTCCATTTAACTGAGACCGATATTTCTTGTCTCTCTCAGCAAAGTTCGTTTCAGGATCTCCTTAGATCGTCCTCTCTTTCTTGAACCCTTTTCATCCTACTTCAATGCCTGCTTTGATATTCTTTGATCATTTCTTCTCACGGTGTTAACAACATATCTCCATCTTCTCCTTCTTATAACAGTTGTTACTAGTGGTTGACCAGATATTTCTCTGATCGCATCACTTCTCCTGAATTCGTTCCATATTATGTTCATTTTACTCAACGATAGCTGCCTCAAATACAACATGAAGATCAACATTCAAAAGACAGAAGGCATGACTATAAGCAGAGAACATAAAGATATCAACATTCAAATAAACGACCAAACGCTAAAGCAGGTGAGAGAATACCTCGGAAGTATCTTCACATCTTATAGTATACTGCACAAGTAGATAGAAGCTAGAGTCCAGCAAGCCAAAAAGATTACATACCAACTTTCTCCAATCTTGAAACACCCAGCAACTAGTAGAAAATAAAAGACAGATTATAAATGCAATCTTCATACCAACACTGTGCTACCAGTGCCAAACATGCGCACTGACCAAAGAACAAGAAAGGAAAATTACCACATGTGAAATGACATGCCTGAGGAAAGTTGTAAATAAAGCAAGAAGAGACCATATAAGAAATTAGGAAATTAGAAGAACAGTCGGAACAACACCTACTATTAGATTTTTGAAAAACAGAGACTCAAATGGTTTGGCCACTTGGTCAGAATGAACCCGACTACACCAGTTCCAAGAGCGTACAACCTGAAAATGGAATCATCAAGAGAAAGGGGCCGACCAAGAAAAAGATGGGTTAATGGCGTTACAGACATCTTAAACTCTACAATACCACAACATATCAAGCGACCGAGTGTGCACTATCTCGAAACCGATCATCAGTTAAACCTGCTACGCCTAACGGCAAGAAAGCAGAGGACATAAGAAAAGAAAGAAGATAAAAATATTCTCTCGTAAATAGTTTTACAAAGTACAAAAACAACGTATCTCTATTTTTTGTTTTGTTTTTGTTTTCTATGAGTTCGTGTTAGACATATCCCTACAGCGCTGTATTTCTGCGTTTGAGGTAATCAAGTTTTCTAAATCAGTGGTTCCCAAACTTTGCATTACCTCGGACCCCCCTTTTAATGCGATGTACGAAAATATACAGATCTGAGGTGGTCAGACAGGATCAGATAAGATCTGGAGAAACCCGTGGAGGAGCCTGCGGTAATAATGAGTAAATGGGCAATTGAACAAAGACAGGTTTAAATACATATACAGTATTACATGCCAGCGTGTTTGTAGCGCGTTGGACTACGGGTGACTAGTCCTCTGTAAGTGCGGGTTCAACTCCGCGGACTGGCAGAAAAGCTACAGGTTCCTCAGATTTACGGTGTTCGTGGCACCGAGCCGAAGGTTACGATGTCCATGACACCGAGCCGAAGAGCTTTCAGCTCAAGTGCTTCTGGATCGGAAAAAAAACAACAGTATTACATAAGTAATGACAAATTAATGAATAAATATGAAAATTAACAGCACTCGAGGTTTCGGTCATAGACCTTTCTCAAGATAACAAATATACACAGAATACTAATAAACTAAAACATAATTCTGACCAAGAATGTCAAGAAAATGATATTAGCATACGAACCTGTCTCCAAGCACGTGTTGTCTCTGGGCAGGAATCATAGATTTTGCTAACGCGAACCCCAAAAGTTTCTGTATATGAAAATGGACATGAATGAATTATCTGTGTGTTACAATAGTAAACAATGTCTGCATTTTTAAAAAACAATTTACTAAATAGAAAGAGATTTCCCTTTGCCTTGAACAAGACGCGCCATTGTTAGCATCAACAATACGTTTCAGTTTCAGCCAGCAATCCACCCTGAAGCTCAGCCAAAATGTATTGTAGCAAAATCCAATGCATGCCCATGTTATTTATCCTATCTTTCCCAAGATCGTTTCAACCAATTACTTACTTAAATTTCATTCTTCAATAATGGAGTTATTGTTCCACCACACTAACAGTCAAGGTGGCTCCAATTTCTCAGACTGCAGGAAACTTCAAATGATATTTCCTTTTTTCCTGTCAGACTACAGTCTGATCCGAGTTCTTTGATTTTGCAGTGGAACTAGTTTACCACTGTTTTTATACATGTTTCTAAAATTTATTTTTCTGTTTTAAATATCAAAGATCATAATATTTCTTCAAGCCCTTGAGGACCTCCTATGAGTACCTCGGGGGTCCGTGGACCCTAGTTTGGGAAACGCTACTGTTAATTGAAACTGATAACTCGTCGCAATACTTGAAGCACATCGCTCGCTTTAACCTCGAAATGGAAGCAATTTATTGAATGAGAAGCGAGTAATGATTCACTCATGTGGTGTGTCGAGCGAGCGTGTTACTTACTATCTGCAAGATTGATTTCTGCATGCAGAACTTCCAGGTAATGTGATTTCTGGGGTTGGAAGTAACGTGCTCGCCTCTTTAAAAAAGTACTCTTCGGTTTCAGCGTGAAGCGAAATAACTATAGTGACCCCTGACTCTTAACTCTTTCGCACCTCAGAGCTGATATATTGGCTCGCGATATTTTTAAAGGTAAATCAAAGACAGTACGCCGGCTAATTGAGTATACATTGCCATATAAATGAGTCATTGAGATAAATACAGATTATAAATTCAATCTTTATACCAACACTGTGCTACCAGAGCCAAACATGGGCACTGATAAAAGAACAAGAAAGGAAAATTACCACATGCGAAATGAGATGCTTGAGGAAAGCAGTAAATAAAACAAGAAGAGACCATATAAGAAATGAGGAAATTAGAAGAAGAGTTGGAACAACACCTGCTATTAGATTTATTGAAAAACAAAGACTCAAATGGTTTGGCCACTTGGTCAGAATGAACCCGAATACACCAGTTGCAAGAGTGTACAACCTGAAAATGGAATCATCAAGAGGAAAGGGCAGACCAAGAAAAGATGGGTTGATGGAGTTACAGACATCTTAAAACTCCCCAATACCACAACATATCCAGCGACCGAGAGTGCATTATCTCGGAAACCGATCATCAGTTAAACCTGCTACGCTTAGTGGCAAAAAAGCAGAGAATGACAAAAGAAAGAAGAAGATGAGATAAAAACAAAATTTCGCAGTGAAAGGGTTAATGTAGGTGGGATCGAGTTCCTAGTCTTATCGGAGACGGATGATGCATTATAAATCATGTGTTTAACTTTACTACGCAAAACGACATGACAAAAGTGTGAAATGGATACTTTGTGCGGTGTACACTGAACACTAATGTAGAACTGGCGACGTCAAAGGTGTTGACAGTTGATATAATGATCACCAGGTGATAATAGCCGTCCATTGCAGGCGATGATGACAACAGCCTTAGACGTATACTGCTGCACATCTCTGGTGTGTGTGGTGGTGACTGTAGAGTCCAATTCTAGAACACCATAGGTGGGGCGTATATGATCAAGGTTAGACATTTGAGTGTTGTGTGTTCTGTTTTTTTCGCTCGGTTCGTTTTCTTTGTGCCTCAACGGCACGACGATCTCTAAAGTAGGTGTTTCATGTCACAGGTGTTAGCAGACTAGTATAATGGTCACCAGGTACGATGAGCGTTAATGTAGATGTGACATATCACAAGCTCCGTAGCACCGGCGATGGTCCCCCGATGTCATTTTTAAAGATATTGGCACTTGATGCTAGTACACTGAAGTGATAGGAACCTCATACCCCTAAAGTCTGAAAAGTCTCTGGATATTCACAAAATAGATGAGACTGCAGTAAAACTATTTGATTGGCAAAACACGTAATCACAAAGTACTGTAGTTTTACAAATTACAAAACAATGACAAAATACAGCAACGTTTCGACCAACAAGGCCTTTATCAAGCAAACGAACAACAGGAGTGACAAATTAAAAAAACAAATGGACGATCAAAAACAAACGTTTCTCAAAACGTTTTTAAAAGTCTCTGGAGCATTCTATTTATTTATAGTCACATAATATTTATTTGTTCTCTCGCCCGTGTGTTGCCAGGGTCTGCAAGGTGAGCAAAGAATAGTAACACTGTTACCTACAAGACATAAGAGGCGACTAAGATAGGGGTCTACTGAAGTTACCCCAGTAAATAAAAAAACATCGCAGAAATCGGATGGGCTGGCCTACTTGTAAGTGCATAACTGGCACAATGTACAATTGATCACATACAAATCACAAAGAGTGGTTAACAAGTGGTCTAAATGGAGAGTTGGAAGAAGAAGAAGAATGTGTTCTTCTTTCCGTTCATGGTATACGGATCACTATCAATGTGCTGTCGAAGTTAGATGCTCGCCCCTCGTTCCAAAGGTATCCATCGAGAGATTTTGCCAGAGATCTCTGTTCTCAGTGTAGGTGAGATCGATTTGCTAGTCCTATTGGCCACGGACGATAAAACGTAGGTCCCGTGCTCAACTTGAGCACGTAAAAGACCCATTGACAGTTCCAAATCGGGAAGAGCAGGCTGAAAATCCGCTGCCTAATCAAAATTATTTTAAAATATTTTTTAAAAACTAAAATTCCTTAAAATATTTTCACCATCTTAAAAATGACATCGTCTACCCTCGCGGTTGCTACGGATTTCGTGCACTGCCGCTGAGATCTTTCTATGTAAAAAAGAGATCAGACCACACATGGTTACTTACCGAAGTGCAATTATGATGATTCTATCAATTGTCTGTAACACTTGTTCTATCCGATCTCTAATTGTCTACTGGTCTCTCGGTCTGTTCCCTAATCAATCTTTTCTTTCTCAGTTCTCTAATTGTGCTGTCGTGCCTGATTTATCTGTCTAAATGTCCTCCCCTGTGTCTATCTTAAACTGGGTCTATCTCCTATAGCGCTCGATCTATGTTCTATCTCGTTCCGTATAATCTAGCAGTGTCTATCCATTTCTGTCTCGTACTTAATTGTCTCAGATGGACTAAGTGGTTGAGCCCGGCTAAGTGGTTGAGCCCGGCTAAGTGGTTGAGCCCTTGCGATCGTCATTCTGTTCACTGGCGCATTTTTCCAGAGACCCCCTAGGATTGTTTGCCGGAGCATCTGATTCCGTGCTTATGGCAATACTCTAGGCAGGTGGTATGCCATTTCTGCGTAGAGGGACTGAGCCATATGGGGTAAAACCCAGTGTAATGAAATCGATCCTTCGGGGTTTTTTGGGTTTTTTTTTTCCGATCCAGAAGCATTTGAGCTTTTCAGTTCTTCGGCTCTGTGCCATGGACATCGTAACCTTCGGTTCGGTGCCACGAACACCGTAAATCTGGGGAATCTGTGGCTTTTTCTGCCATCCCGCGGAATTGAACCCGCACACACAGAGGGATAGTCACCCGTAGTCCAACGCGCTACGAACACACTGGGCAGACGGGTATCCTTCGGTTTTAAAACCCTTGTTTACCTACTTTTCTCAGCTAGTCTAGTTGTTGGCTTATATACCGTCCAATCTAATCTGCGTAAATTCAATTCACAGGCATAGAAAGAATCTCTGTCAACTATCTAGAAGAATCTGCCACAACTATTAGCCAGCTCTTTAGGGAACTGCAAACTTTCGCTCGTGTATTGCCGGGCTCGCAAGGGAAGCAAAGAATATTACCACTACGACAACAAGATATGTCGTATGATGATGCGACTGAGGTAGGACATAGGAAAGCTTCCTAGTAAATAAAAAGCGTCGCAGAAATCGGATGTCCTGGTCTACTTGTAGACGCATAACTGGCACAACGTGCAATCGCTCTTAGACTCAGATCACATACAAATAACACAGAGTGGTTAACATGTGGTCGACATGGTGCGTTCGAAGTAGAACATCTCGTATCTATCTTATAGCAACATATGAGCTTGATACGTGTATTATTGATACAGCTTGAGAAATAGCGTTTAATTATGGTTGCCACTAGTCCTCATTTCACGTGTTAAATTGAACGTCCGCAAACATTTTTTGAAATTCGTAGACTTGTCCGCAATCAGTTATCGGTTATTTGAGGACTATCATCATAGCACTCCGGACATTACCATGGGTGCTCCGATCTCCACCTCAACAAATCCAGCAGCGTCCAGCAACCCAACACGCCAGTTCTCAATTGTACAAGCCAAGACAAAATCTATGGAGAAGAGGGGTCTCTGTGGCTAAGTGGTTAAGCCCTTTGCCTTGTGAGTCGAAGGTCGTGGGTTCGAGTCCGCGCCATTCTGTTCACGAGTGCATTTTTTCCAGAGACCCTTAGGATTGTTGCTGGAGCTACGGAGTTCGTGCTTGTGCAATACTCTCGGCAGGTGGCGTGCCATTTCTGCGAGAGAGGACCGAGCAGAGGACCGAGAAAATCCTTTGGCTTTTAAACAAGACAAAATTAACACTGTCAGCGAACATCCATACGGTAACCATCGTAAAAATATTAGTGCTGGGACTATATTGAAAACTGTAGAAGTATGGAAATGTACTCTGAAATCGTGAAGATACCACAGTTCTTCCTTGCTATTCCAGTAGACAATTGCTTCGGTAGAAAGTCTATTTTTGTGCATCCATGTCTAATGGACCCAGTGGCGGCTCGTGATCAATTTTGTTTGTGGGGCCAGACAGAAATTCGAAAAATCATGGTTTCAGTTAGGATATATTTTAATGTATAAAAT
Organism: Arion vulgaris; assembly: GCA_020796225.1. Lineage (NCBI taxonomy): Eukaryota > Metazoa > Mollusca > Gastropoda > Stylommatophora > Arionidae > Arion > Arion vulgaris. The sequence goes on along the minus strand of CM036776.1, from coordinate 14,060,179 downwards.
AATGAATACACGTTACATCTTATATTTGGTGGGGCCTGGCCCCACTGGCCCTTAATGACGAGCCGCCACTGACTGGACCTATAAGAGAAATCTTCTTAGTGTGGATTCAGTCAAGTCAATTTCACTTGTAAAATTTAATTTTAAACATTTCAAATGCAGGCAACTTTATGGACATTTGATGCAAACAATAATCGATACTCAGGGCGCACAGCACGAGGCAGACCAAGAACACAATGGATAGATAACATCTCAGAGTCCCTGCGAAAGCATGGACTGACAACGTCAAGCGCAACACACCTGGCACAAGTTAGAAAACTAACTCTCCCCACGGATCTTCACGACAAATGTGGTTAAGATAAGATACAAAAGAAAGACACTCTAAAAAGATCATACTCGGAACACAATTGAAATGAAATTTAATGTCAGGATAAGTGTTCTCATTTCGTAAGATTACATTACAATATGGCAACCCTAGTTTAACGCGGGAGACCCACCAAGAAAAAGGGTTGTATTTTTTTAAAATTCTAAGAAAAAAAAAACTAATAAAGATATTGTCATACAATTTGGCCACCTATTGCAAAAGACATTGTTTTCGATGATAAACAACATGTAGTGTATGCACTGTAGTTAGTTATTTTAAAAATAAATAATTTTCTTCAAAATATATTGTAAACCCCCACCCCCATCCTGCATCGGGATAGGATTTCAGAAATATAAGAAGTTCAAAGATTGTCAAACTGGCATACGATGTACATATCATCCATAGTTATAGCGTGAACTTCCAGTTTTTGTCTAAACTGTATATAAGCAAAGATATTGCTTTTCTAATTTGACTTTTTTTTTTTATTAGGAAGGGTTACATTA